>CAJQUN010000040.1:5049290-5537526 GCA_907163345.1 Haberlea rhodopensis | reverse complement strand
GGCTTTGCTCTGTTTTACTACACTGCCTTTCTTCCACAGTTCCACTTGCGAATGGAAAGTAGCCTTCCTTAAAAATAAGCCATTTTCATTTTGAAGATTTGAAGTTTTTCATGTGCTAAAACAAAATAAAATACCTATCATTTTTTTAAAATTTTTATTTTATTTTAGGTACCGTTTAAAGTTAGACATATGTTTGAAGTTAAAGATATAATAAATACTAGATTGATTAAAATTATTAGATGGTGATAAATAATATAGTATGATAAGTTATATTATGTTTGATATGATTTTAAAGTTATGGATAATTTTATTGTTTGTTGTCACAACACATTCATATTTAACTAGAGAAACTCATTTAATTAAAACATACATCTTACTACAACTATATATATTTTTTAAGATTATTCACTTAAACACACGTATACATGCCATGGATCCTCAATCATTGTGAGGACCCGGTCCTAATCAAGTGTTTAATTATCACAAATGATTATTTATTTGTAAACAGCGGAAGATATTTTTAAAAGTTCTGCCAACAAGTGGCTCTAAAAATTTCGGCATGACATGACACCGCGCGCGAGAGACATGCCAAAAAAAAAATGAAAACACCATAACAACATCCAATGCAGCAAGTAAAAATAATACCATAGCATGCATCATAGACACTCAGCACATAATCCGTACTAAAAATATTAACACCATACCATAGCATGCACAATAAGTCTTGAGCACACATTTTATACTCAAAATATTTATATAAGACCATCAGCAGTAAGTAAAACACCGAATATTCACAATTACGCAAGACTGAACGGAAATAAACTCAATTTACATAATTATACTATCCAGGACACACCCTAATATACTTAACTATCCTACGACTGGATAGACAAAAGAAAACAACCTCAGGTAATACTTCCAGCGAGCATTCCCTCTTGGGATCCTGATCACCTGTAATATCTGTCATTGCCCACACACAAAGACAACAACAACCCCCTAAGGGTTGAGCCAAAAACCCAAAATGAAATTATCAAGTAAGTACAACATGTATCTATAAAATGTGATATATGATGTCATGCAATGCAATGCAATGTAATGCGATGCATGAAAGGTACAAATCATCTCGGGATAGCAAAAGTCCGGAATCCAAGGATTAGCTATCAAATATCTCAAGATACCAGAATATAGGAGTCCAAAGAAAGGTATCATCAATCAATATCATGCTCGAGCAGGGCGTCGACTCGCTCGTCGCTACGACATCTCTCTCAGTCGAGCCATCGGCGATCCATCATCCCTCGTGTCTTGGCGACGTCGACACACTCGTCGCTACGGCATCTCTCAGCCCACTCTCTCCGCCGAGCCATTGGTGCGCCCATCATCCCCGGACACGCATCACAGATACCAACGAAAAAGATAAGGGTGTCAACGAAAGAATCGGTAGAATCAACATGACGTGCTCAATGTCCATGCGTGTCAATGCATCATGCCAATATCATAATCTCATATGATGCAACTCAATATGTCCAACGTGAAAGTGTGATGTCCAGATTATTATTAATCATTTGTTGGACTAAATATGATTTGGATTTTAGTGATAATTAATTTTAGAATTAATTAGAAGTGGAATTGACCAAGTGAAGGTCAACTGGCGAGTTAATCGAATCATAAAATAATTTGAGGTTGTAAAATATACTCCGATAATGTTTTAGAGATAAATTAATTAAAATGAAGAATTTAAGTTTTGGGTTTTTGGAGTATGTAGAAATCCCGATTGGTAGTTGTAAATTTAATTTATCAGTGCACCGGTGACACTTCGATGTACAAAACCGGGCAAGGATACAAAAATAAATATGTTATGTTGGGCATTTTCGGACACACATTAAAACGTGTAAAAACACGCACAAAAAACCCGATCCCCTTCTTTCCTTCGCTGCTGCTCGACCCCTCGCCGCTAAACCGCCGCGCCCACCGCCGTCCGAGCTCCTTCGGCGCGTCCGAAACACCATCACCTTCGTCTCTCCCAGGCGCTTCTTTCCATACCAAGAACGTGAAGTTTCGTCGCGTATTTCGTTCGAATCTCGCAAGGAAGCGCAGCGGTAAAAATCGCGATTTCGTCGATTTGGAGCGATTTTATTCCAATTTTTTGTGGGTAATCCTCGCCGTCCCTCAGTCGTTATTCACCTGAAATCCCTCGAATTTTTGATGAACTTTGGTTCGATTTTGCGGGCATTTTTGGAAGGGTTGCTATTGTGTGTTTGAGTGTGTGCGTGTGTGTGCGTGAGTGTGTACTGTGCGTGTATGAGTGTGTGTATTTGTGTGCTGATTACATGTATTTGTGAGTGTTTCAGTGTATATTAGTGTGTATATTATATATACACACATATATATATATGAACTTTCCAGCTTGTGTTGGTATGAGTTAGTGTTGTATGCTCATATGTGAAGGTGTCCCAGCACATGTTAGCGGGTGTGCGTTAAAGATTTAGTGCTGCCCGGAAATCGTTACGTCTTGATTAATTACCTTTGTTATGAAGATATTAGATGAGAGTTTGAATACTTGTTCTAATTATCATAGATGTTGAAATTGATAAAAATGTGATTTTATTGATGTTAAACTTGATACTATATATTTTAGTCGTGGAGGGTGTCTATGACTCGATTTTAGGGCTGTCTTGGTGGATTATAAAAGCCAACTTCAACTTGAAAATAATGCTCATAAAGTGTTTGATATAATGTTTAAGTGGAGTTCAAGTGTAACCAAAAGCTATACTAAATGTGGGAATAAGTGGGTTAGATACATGCTAGTATGTGTGACATGGAATAGAGTTATGGTGATATTTATGCTCAAGTGGATAGCATGGCATGTATTAATGATTTATGTCACTTTATTGAGTTTCAAATCTTATTAGTACTAAATCAAGAATTTTGGAATCCAATGCATCTTTAAATTGTTAAAGTGGAATTTAATCGATAAATGACTTTATGATGGGATTATGAGAATTAGATTTAAAAGAGTAGAATCTTATGTCTACATGGATCCCTTCTTTCGTGTCTTGGTTTGAATCACCTCGGTGTGGGTTAGAATAATTGTGGAACATGTTAATTGGCTTAATTGGATTGTTTTAGTTAGACACTAGTTGGATATTATTATGCATACACCCTTGCACTTCCTTTCCCTCTATTGAACTGGTGTGTCTAGTGAACTGCTATGTGAGTTGGGCGTGATCTTGCACGTATGGGTGTGTGTATCCCGCATCATGTGTGTGATGTAGCGGATGGTGGGAGGATGATGGGTTTTGCATTACCAATGAAATATCATGATTAATGTGAGGATGTGTGCATCCAAAGTATTGATTATGATTTGATTCATAATATTGAGTTATTGATTTGTGATATAGAAATGAAAGTAAGAACTATTTGATGGATGTTCATTGCTCGGATTATGAGCTAATATTGAATTGATATTCGATATAGACTCTTACAGGAGACTTCGGACGTTGATGATAGCTTGTTCATGTTGTCTACTATAAGGTACGTGGTGACGTACGAGCATGTATATCTAGTATCTATACATTCATGTATACATGTAATTTGAATATGATGATTCAGGTAAGTGTTTGACTTTAACAATTGAGTCTCATATACGAGTTATGGGGGACACGTAGTGGTACGTGATCCAATTATACTAGTTGAGTATTGATGCCTTGGGCATGAGCATTATGAGAAAGTGTCGAGAATGAGATAGTGGGATAACCAGGTTTACATTGATGTTGAATTATTTATGTTGAGCATAAATGATGCATTGTTGTTGTATTGAATTCATAGTGTTGTTGGATATCATATTTTCAATGATAATACTGAACTTGATGTTATGAAAGTCCGTGAGTTTGAAACAGGAACAGTGTGTGGAAGCTACAGATTCGGAATTGTACAGGGAGTATATTTTATGAGTTTTGAATAATTTAAATTGTTGCATTATGATTTCATATGTTGATTTGTGATCGAATATTGAGTTGGAGTGTGCTCACCCTGTGTGGGGGTTGTTTCTGTTGAAACATGTACAACATGTATGATGTTGCTTTGGAGTACTAGGCTCGAACCTTGTTGGATGATGCTTCCAGAAGCATAGTATGAGATTGAGCCGATATACGAGGTTGAGCGGTTGGTATTTATACTAATTATGCATCCGGATGTGTATCCGTTATTCGTTGCTCTTCTGTGAGCACTTGTATCTGTATATGGACTGTAGAAGGGTGTTGAAACCCACTTTTGTTGTCTTATTAGTGTGGTGTCTTCCCTGGCTGGGATTTTACTTGTATTTCTGTTTTCTGTTTAGTATTGTGTTGTCCCTGGTCGGGAGTTATGTTGTGTGATATGTTTTTATTTCCGGATAGCTCAGTTTGTGGGAGACTCTGCCCAAATTTTTATAAAAACCCACAATATAAAAGTGGTGTAATGGGGATGGTATTGGGTGAAACCCCTGAGTCTGTTTGTTGGTCGAGATGATCATATATTGTTGAACATTGGTTATGTCATGGGAAACATGTAATGATTCTTTTTAAATAATGAAAAGAAAATGAAAAATTTATACACATACGACGTCATAAATGAACAAATGACGAGTTTAAGTGTTGGGGCCTTACAGAAAGTCATATATCGATGTACATTTATTGAAAAAGGTGTGTGTTAACAAAACATTTATTTGCATACATCGATATATCAACTAAGAATGCTCATAATTCAAGTAAATTCACATCGTCAAGTAATTTCACGTAAGTCACGTAAGTTCAGCAAATCATGTATCAAATAATACAGATACATGTTGTATGTTACCGATCACAACATACCTTTACTTTCTTTTTGTTTCCTTTTGATTTGAAGCTTCAATGTCCCTTGTTACTCTACATAATTCGTATAGGACATAACATACATTCGATCTCAAGAAAGGATTCGTAATATTATTAAATATTTAAATCTTCATTAAAATCTTAATATCTTGTTTCTAACTCATTGATCAAGTCAATTATAGAGCATATAATAATTGGGAATAAAATTATACATCTTTAAACATTGTTTATTCTTCTTTCAATCATAGTAATATTCAGATCTCCAATTAATTAAGACTTTTACAGTGTACCTTTAAGCTATGTATTCCCAAATAATTCCATCCCTTGGTAACCTACAAACAATTTTAATTGTATTTACTCAAATATATGTCATAGTAGCTTCGCTCATATTCATTACAAATGGAGTTATAAATATTAATGATTTGAGCACCATCAATCGCTTCATGACCAGAGGGAAAATATTTTCCACGTATACTTTATCAAATTCTTTTGTTCAGTTCACTCAACAGTAGATATTTATATAGCTAAAAACAGAAGATTTTCGAGTCATCTTTATATTTCTAGTTCAAGTATCACCAACAAATTATAGGTAATTGTTAACCCAAGAACGTTAGCACCATAGCTATCATGAATTGGAATTTAATAGCTTCAAGACATCTCTCATTTAAATATACGAGTTGAAATGCTATAGCATCGTTGGATGTACCAATAATGGGAATATGGGTATAAGGATAGAATTGAAGCGGCATACCTAAGATTCGTCAAACAAGAGTTCGACTTTGGACATGATTATGCATAATGTTTTATTTTCCATGTGTTGAGTTATTATGGTATTGATTTGTTGACAGTCTTGTACCAAGACGTGTAAGCCTTGTTGGCAATATCCAAGGTGAGGGAGTGAGTATGCTTGTCATAATTGATTTGGTTTGGTGATGAATCGTGTAGATGAGTGTGTGAAAGTCTCAAAAATGGTAAGTTTGAGGGCATGGTTGATACAAAAAAAGATGATTATACAAATTCTCATTTTGAAATGGCATCTCTGGATATCGAATCATATCACATGTGTGAAGAAATACAATGTCAGAATGATCGTGGGGAGTGACTGACTTAATGAAGCATGACTTATGCGATGTCCTTTGGTACTTGAAGGTCGTCATTATAGAGTCGTGTGCCTAAGGTTGGATAAACACGACATGTCTGGTCGACCGTATTGATAAGATGAAGGTACAATGGTGAAACAACACTTTCATATGTTGGACTACATTGTGATGACAGGGGAGTAAACATGTCTTGGTGTGATCTGTCTGATTTAGGGTTGCTTTAGTGAGTTAGCAACCAATGGACCTTATCTATTGATGCTTCCATTCATTGTTATGGAGTTGGCAACATAGGGATGTGTGTAAGTTGACGTACTGTGATAGATGGAGATGTTTTCATCTGATACACTGTAGAATTGCATTGTAAAGCACACGTTGTTGAGATGTTAGAGCGATGATCATTCTGTTTACATATGAACTAATGAGATAGTAGTTTGAATGTACTGAAGTACTGGACTGTGGTGAGATCAAGAAATATTCACCACGTTGTTTGTTTGGGAAATTCTCTGCATATACGAGAGTGGTAATACGAATGCAATCTTTATGTCTATTGTATCTATGACGCACTACAGTGCTTGTTGTACAGTTCAATGGTTTGTGTGACATGTTGAATATATGTATGCACCAATCAACAACAATGAAAAGTGAAGTGGTGACATATTGATAACAGGATGTATAACAATTGTGATGCCCCAAAATGATTATGTCCATTTGAACATTAATTATGTTATGTGAGGATTATGGTGTTAATTTATTGGTGTTGATTTAATAATAATGGGAAATGCTTAGTCATGCGGTGGTCATGACCTAGTAATGCATTTCAGGGTGCATGTGATATATGTTGGGAATTTGAGTTATGGCATGATTATTTGGGGTGGGTGTTGGTTGTTTTGGTAAAGCATGTGTAATTGGAGTTTTGATGTATTTTATCGAATGGATGTTATAAAATATCATGTAGGGATATTTTAATACATCACGCTAATTACCGGGACACAATTAATTCATTTAGCATGCTTCAGCCACACATTTAACCACTACCTGTAATGCCTCGGTTTGTTGTATACACGTATGATATGATTATGGTGTAATTATATCAATTGGCGGTATGATCATGGGGGTTCGAGTGGAACCAAGAATGACTTAATACATGTATGAAATGATATATGGCAAGGGCAAGGAATGAAACATGGTGTACAATGATGTAAATAATAACATATCAAGCAACATGAACTAGTAGGCATTTGAATATGCATTTGAATTTAATTGAAATTGGAGTTGCATGTGAATTTGGATTTTAGTTTCATGTACATGTTACTTAACATGTCATTACCTCCAATGACATGATAGCAAGTGATTTAGGGAACTAAGGATCTATATCAAGTGAATTAAGGGTGAACTCACATACTACACCACTTTTCACCTAAAATTCTCTACAAAGCTCCTCTCCAACCCTTGGAGATTTTCTTGTTGAAGCTTGGTTTTTCACTTGTGACTTGAGCTAGGAAGTTGGGTGAAGTGAAATTGTACCATCTTGGTAAGGAATTCATGGTTTTATACTTGATTTATGTCATTGGTGTTGATGTATGAGAAGTAGAATATCAAATGTTCATGTGAAGAATCATATAATGTTTATATGCTATTAATTGGATTCTATGATGATAGAAACATGGTACTATGTTCCTAGAGATTGCAAGAAACATGTTGATATGATTCAATATGAGTTATAGGAGAAGAACCATGGAGATAAGCTTGAAAATCGCCATGCTCTAAACTTTCTGGACATTGGCGATCGATCGGTACTTGTATCGCGATCGGTCGCCGAGGACAGCCAAAATCTAAGGCGGTGAAAATGTGTGGCGATCGATCGGTGAGATTGTAGCGATCGATCGCTATGAACAGAGCATTGTGGCGATCGATCGCCAAGTAGTTGCGATCGATCGCGAAGGGGCAGAACAGTATGGCGATCGATCGGTGAAATGTTGCGATCGATCGCCAGAGTCAAAATGTTGAAAAATGTTATCTTTTTATAGAATTTGATTTTAATGTCTATGATAACATGATATATTGTTGGCATTGTTGTAGCATCATCTCAGGGGACGGGACAACGAGGCAATTAGTCCGTGACGCCTAATTTAACTCGTTTGTGTCGCAGTACAGGTACGTGTTGACGTACGGAGTATAGATATTATGTGATGATGATGTTATGGTGTTGATATCATATGATTTATGTTAGTTTTGTGTCATATGATTGGTAATATCATATGCATGTGCATACATGGATTTCATATAATTGGGATGGATGCCTTGATAGATATGTGTATATGCTTTGGTGAGATCATTGCCTTGATAGATATGCCAGGTTTGGTATATGCTTTGGCTGGGATCGTTGCCACGATAGATATACTACATATGCTTTTGGCTTGAGAGATATACGCCTGGTTTGGGTATAGGCTCTGGCTATTAACACATATGAGTACGGTACTATGATATGTGCTGCTAATATGAAGATGTGATGTGGTTCCACTGACATATTGAGCTGAATAGGCATATCATATGGGGCTCGTGATAATAGGGTGATTGTTGAGACATGTCGTGACATAGTTGCATTTGTTGATGCATGAGGCAGAGCATTCACATTGGCTATGCTTATTATTGCTTTATCATTGATATTGTGTTTTGATATCGCATTGAGATAGTTATTTATCTATACTCACGTTGTGTGAATGTTTCTGTAGGGACTCATAGACGTGGGGAGATGGGATATGAGTCATTTTCCGCTGCGAGCTGAACCACTGCCTAGGAGTTATCTTGAATTAGGTTGTTACTTGTACATGTAATGTATAGTTGGTTAGGTTTTGATAACCTTGTAACAACTGAACTAGTTAGAAACTCTTAATCAGTGCATGTTTTTACTTAATTCAGACTCACGTATGTATGTTTAATGGATACATAATGGATTAAGTAACGAGGACCCCACACTACCACTCATTAAACCACCCCAACCCATACCCATTTCTACTGATTGGCTTGCCCATGCCCCCACTTGGCTCTCCCCCCACTCAACCCTCACCACTCAAACCTCTCCCCTCCTTCCCCCATTTTTTTGTCCAGCTTGAGCTCCACAAAGAGTAGAGGAAGACTTGCTTCCACCTTGCTCAAAACCTTGCAAAAAGTTGTAGCAAAGAGGGTGAGGAACCATATCTTGTATTGGTTAAATTTTGGTTGAGTTTTGATAATGTGTTGAGTAGAAATGGCATGTATGGTAGTATTCTTGATGGAATTTGTTATTGTGTAGTTTCATGGTAGTATAATGGAGTATTTTACATGTTAATTTGTTGGGGTATAATGATTTATGGTGTGTTTTATGGTAGCTTTGGGATGGTGCTCGAAAATGGTGTTGGTTCGCGATTACAGACATTGGCGATCGATCGGCGCGTTTTCCCGATCGATCGCGAGCACCAGAGTGCGAGGCAGAGACATTCGGCGATCAATCGCGAGATTTGAGCTATCGATCGGCGAAGTCAGCGATCGATCGGCATGTCTTCAGCGATCGATCGCGGAATGCAGAATTTTGAGCATTGAGGCAGTAGCATCTCGCGATCGACCGGGGCCTATTGGCGATCGATCGCGAGAAGCCAAAATTTGTGTTTTTAATTATTTTTTTGGGATTTTTGGTGTTGGACTATTATTGGCATCTAATATTGGTTTGTGTGATTGTGTAGAACCATCACAGGTGGCAACACAGCCAAGGAAGTAAAGTCCTATCATCTCCTACTTTTGGAAAGGTACGTAGAAGACGTACGGGCACCCAACGGTAACATGTAATTTATATACACATTGGGATATGCATTGTGGATGCAAGTATATATTGAATTGTGCATCGTAGATGCAAATACATGTTGATCTATGCATTATGATTGCATATGTATATGTTGATTGATTGGTGCACATCCCATGAGTCATGGTTATATTCGAGTGATGATTTTAATGCTTTGCACCTGTCACTTGAAGCGATGATAGAATACTTGCCACTGTCATATTATAGCGAGGAATGAATATTTGCCGCCAAATGTTGAAGCGAGGGTATTGCCGCATGTCGCATTTGAAATGCGAGGTTATTCAATGCCGCTAATATGTCGAAGCGAGGGGTATTGGTGCCGCTGTCATGACATGCGAGGTGCATTAAAATACATTGTTATAACAGACTAGGGATTGGTAATTGGTGATATGTCATGACATTTGTAAAACCATTGAATAATCCATTGATTATACTCATGAGTTATTATACGGGGACAACCAAAAAGGGGGCGTTTAAAATGCAATTGGGAAATAGGAAGTGTTTTGTATTTACGGTTTCTACATTTACGCTTTTAATCAGGCTATGCTTAATATGGATTATTATATGCTCATGATTTGGGGGTTGTCCTTATAGGTACATTTTGGCATAAAGGGGCTAAGGTCGGGTTGACGCAGTGAGCTAGCAAGGAGGGCTTTTGGTATAGAAGCTGGGATTCTTTTGTATAGTATCTACTCTAGGAGTAGTGTAAATATATAGGATTAACATTCATTTTGTTATGAATGTAATTAATCCATTTGGAAGTATTTATCTTGGCATGTAACCCTTAAAGCTCAAGGCCTCAACATGAAATTTTTATACTCTGATAATATACTTTAGCTCTACTTATGTCAATATTTTACACTTAAGGAACTAGAGTCCTTACAACAATGGTATATGGTCACGGATGTTACTCATTCTTGTTTCGGATTGTTGTTGAGTAGGAGTACATGAAAAATGGGAATATATATATATATATATATATATATATATATATATATATATATATATATATATCTACGCAGTACCAATCGCGTGTATATTATTTGTTGTGTCCATGATGTATGGCACAGTGTTCTATGAAAGGGTGCAGTGATTGGTATCTGTCATGTAGTTTCATGACAGATATATGAATCATAATGTTTAGGAAGAGACAGATGTCTTGTATGTGTATGACATGATCAGTTCGGAATCTTACCGGGTGCAGCTTGTCAATTCCTCGGTACAGTGGTCCTTATGATATCAAGTAAGTGTGTGTATGACAGGGTAAGTATATGATACAGCAGAATCTGAAGTGATTGTCTGGTATGTTATTTACGTTTTGTTATACTGCGGGTAAGTATTTTTTTCTACTGCAAGGTGAATATGTTGAGTAGGTATTCCTTATTGCAGTATGAATGAGTATATACTGCAGATTCATTTGTTCTCATAATTCATAGTGTTGCAGATATGATTTTGTTTCTTGCCTTATTGCAGTAGGGTTGTCAGATTGAGTATCTGTTTATGTTGCGCATGTTCTGTATATGCAATTTCGAGAACGAAATTCAATGAGTAGGGGAGAAATGTAATGCCTCGATATGACGTATTGTGGACTCGGATTCAGGTGGAACCGGGTGTGACTAGTGACAAGATTCATGTTGAAATGAATGTAACATAGTTAAAACAATGAAATGGAGGTACATGGTTTGGTTAACATGTAGCAAGAGAGAGAGTTATGTGATGACTAGGAGGGATATGAGTTACATGTAGGTGAACAATAACCCTATATGATTTGGTATGCATTTGAATTGATATGAGAGTTGCATATACATGTGAATTGGCATTTGAATTTGCTAGGAATGTCATGTGACTTTGCATTTCAGATTAAGCCAAGTATATAAAATTGATTTCAGCTCTCAAGGCACATAATACACCACAATTCACCTAGTAAATCTCTACAAAGCTCTCTTCCAAACCCTTGCTTCTTCTTGCTTTCTTTTCTTGGTTCTAGCTTGGAATCATGGTCAAATTGAAGTATGTGGTAAGGAGAACTTACATGCTCTACTTTATGTAGTGAGTTGGTGTATTAACTTAGTTATGGTGTTTGATATGCAATTCAAGAAGCATGTGATTGGTTTGAAGGAAGATTGAATTCATATGTTGTTGAATTCAATGAATTAAGCTGTAAATTATGAAAACATGTTTAGATCATGATATAGTGTTGGTTTATAAATGTTTGAGAGTATGAATTGAAGTGTAGGTTGAGAACCATGAAGATATACTCAAAATCGCCATGTTCTGAACACGTCAGACAACGGCGATCGATCGTGAGCAATATGGCGATCGATCGCCGATGCAGAGGGAAAATATAAGGCGGTGAAATGGCTTGGCGATCGATCGGTGAAAACATGGCCATCGATTGCGAGGAACAGGGCATTTTGGCGATCGATCGCGAGATAGTGGCGATCGATCTCAAGGAAACAGAACTTGTTGGCGATCGATTCGGGCAAATGGCGATCGATCGCAAGGATGCATATTTTGAAAAATATGTTATTTTTGTGGAATTTGATTTTTAAGCCTATGATAACATGATATATTGTTGATATTATTGTAGCATCATCACAGGGGACGGGGCAACGAGGCGGTTAGACATTGATGCCTGATTTATATCTTTTGTGTCGCACGACAGGTACGTATTGACATACGAGTATATGATATGATTGTGATGATGATGTGGTTATTGTACCATATGATTGGTATGGTGATGATGTGAATATTTGACCATATGATTGGTGGCCATATGCATATACATTCATGAGATTCATTATGTTGAGAGGGATGCCACGATAAATATGTCGCATATGCTTTGGCTAAGATCATTGCCATGATTGATATGTCAGTGTTGGGCATATGCTTTGGCTGGATTGGTGCCACGATAGGTATGCTACATATGCTTTGGCATGAGAGTTATACGTCGGTTGGGTATATGCTCTGGCTGTTATAACATGTGAGGACGGTACTATGATATGTGCTGCTAATATGAAGATGTGAGGAGGTTCCACTGACATATTGAGCTGAGATAGGCATATCATATTGGTCTGGTTATAACAGGATGAAGAATGAGACATGTCATGACATAATTGCATTTGATGATGCATGATACAGAACAATCACATTGGATGTTTATAGTGCTTTATCGTTTGTGTTTTTTATTGATATCTGGTGTGCGTTTATCGTGTACGCCCAAATTAACCCTTCTTCAATTAATAACAAAAATATGTAGTAGTGGAAGTAGGGATCGATCTCACAGGGAAGGTAAATTTATTTCATGACAAAAACGAATAGTAACAAGGGGGTTTTAGGATGAATGATTACTACTAAGCAAATTCTATAATTAAACTAATTAACGAGATTAACTAAGATGATTTAAACTTATGAGAGCGAAGCGATTCTTGGTTTTCAGGTAACCGTACTTTTGGAAAATTATCTTTTAATCATCAAATCAAAACATTTGAATTCTTTCAATTATCTATCGATTGGAAATTCAATTCCTACTCATCTTATTCGTAGTTAAAGAGAAAACAGCATTCAATTCAACCCTTGCCAAATCTCTAATCACCACTACAGCCGTTAATGATTAAATCAACGATAGTTTCAAAACTAATGAGTTCGATAAATCTAATCAATGAAAACTACAGCCGTTAAAATTGATTACTCAACCGTTTCTCCTAAGAATTCAATAACACCTACAGCCGGTTAATTATCAATCTTAGTTGTTTCTCAACAAACTATCGATTATGTAATTGAATATTTGGTGATCGGTCTAATACACAAACACAACAATCATGGAATTCGAAATCTGAGAAACGAATTGAAATCGAAATCTAATTCAACAATCAAACCAAATTCTCATAAAAGGTTCAAATCCAAAAGCAGGTATCCCTTCAACCAAGAATCGAAGAGTTTTAGCCTAGCATAATTAAATCTAAAAACAATAAAAATTCGATGGAAAACATTAAATAAATAAAGGAAAAGAAATTACTAATATAAATCACGATTCCGGCTTGTCGATTCCGGTTCCGTTCTTCGTTGTTCTTGAAGAAAACTTGAAAGAAAATTAATCTCAAAACCTAAAATATTCTAAATCTGGAATAATATGCCTAAGAACTGAATAATTTCGAGTTATGGGGGTTGGTGGCTGATAAAATAGGTTACAATCTTCTAAACATGGTAAAAGACCTAATTTCCTAATTTTCGGACTCTTCGGCGATCGATCGCCTTGAATGTGGCGATCGATCGCTGCATTATTTTTTTCGGAAAAACCCTTGAGGCGATCGATCGCTATAAAGTGGCGATCGATCGCCGAGCTCCAGTAGACTTTGGCGATCGATCGCCCCTTCTTCGCGATCGATCGCTGGCTCTTCAAATTTGATGCAAATGTTTCTGTCCATAGGCGATCGATTTCCTCTTCGTGGCAATCGATCTCCTCCTTCAAAATTACATTTTTGCCCTTTTCTTGATCAACTTTGAGTCCTTGTCATGTCCATGTCTCTTCTTGGTCTTTACACATCATTTTTAGCTCGTTTTCTTCGATTGTACCTATAATTACACAAATATACGATTAGGTAGCATACGTATCAATTTATCTATCAAAACCTACCAAATCGTAGACAATTAAGCACTAAAGATGTGTCTATTTCTAGTCACATCAAACTCCCCCATACTTACTCTTTACTCGACCTCGAGTAAACAAATAAAACTAAAATATTTTTTTTTGGCTCATAGGTTCATAACAAACCACTTGTCCTCACTTTAATGCCTCAACAATTTTAACATGCATAATAATGAACGGCGGTGAAAAGTTAACAGTGGAACAAGTTCAATCCCTAAACATTTTGTACCCAACGAAGTAGTGAACGTGTGTGTGTGGTCATAAACAAGTGTTGTGTACAAATTATAGATCCAAAATATGCAAAGCTATAATAGTTCAAGTCATACACTAACACAAGTATAAGCTCACTTGCACACTCTTCTCCACTATCTTAGCTACTTTGCAAACACAAATCAAGTAGGTCTTTATTAGCTTGTAGCTTGGCCTAGGTATTGGCTTATGAAAGAAAGGGTAAGGATATTCAAACAAGAGAGTATGAAGGGTAAGGATATTCAAACAAGAGAGTATGATGAAATGCACACTAAAAGCTTCTCTTCTTGTATGAATTTTTCAACTTTGTTCTTTTTCACAAGGTTTATTTCAACACTTTTCTTCTTTTGTGCCTTGGCTCCCCTTGGAGTTATATTTTTATCTATTTTTTCAAGGTATCCCTTTTTCTTTCATGCATTCCATTCTTTTGACAATTAAGCTCACAAATATACTTCAATGATTCCCACGTGCATTTGAATGAAATACATCATACTCCCTTAAAAGGTATGGATTAAAATCACATTTAGGCTTAAAGGGTAGGATGATAAGCTAGTCAAGAAATGTTGAATGGGGGTCTTTAGTATGCTTAGCATACTACCATTCTTTTACATTTAAGGCTCAAAATAGGTACTAGAGAATGATTTTGTTTACATGGTAGGCTTGAAAGGCTCAAACTCATCAAAGATTGCCTATATCACTTTCATGTTTGCAAGTAGTCTAGACATACGCCTCAAAGAGCATGTAGTTAAGTTCTAGCATGTATTAGAGACTTCTTAAGACTATCACAAAGTTCACACAATCTTCACTAAGCTATGCACACTTCACAAGTCATGACAATAATGTGCTCAAAATATTCAACTACTATGTTAAAGTACACTTTGCATTAGAGTTCAAAGTGTTCCAAGGTTAACAATTCACCTATGTTCAAAAACATGCATGCCATTAATTAGGTTTCATCATGGGCTAGTGATTCTAAGCATGTGTTCATTACTAACTATGAGCTCAAATTTTCAAATTTTTCGATTTTTTTGTAATTTTGCAATAAGAAAACAATAACACACTACTAATCCTTCCCCCATACTTAAATCTTACATTGTCCCCAATGTAAGGCAAAAAGACAAGAGAAAAGAAAAGTTCAACTATGAAAGCAATAAAATAAAAAAAATAAAAGGGTAAAAGGGAAACTAACTCCCCTTGGGTTGCCTCCCAAGCAGCGCCTCTGTTTAACGTCGGTGGCCCGACGCCAGTCCTCTATCAAGGTGGTTGATGCAGTGTTGCTCTATCCTTCCTTAACCACCTCAATATCTTCTTCACTCCTCGGTATCTCGGCTTGTTGCTCTTTGCGTGGTCGTCCTCAGTCCTTACTCCTTCGGCACGTGATTGACATGGTCGATCCGGAGGGTGCTTCTTTCCAATGGTACGATCCTGCAAGTGAGAAATAAGAGGGTCAGCAGTATCATGAGTAGATAAAGCAGCACTAGTATGAACAATATGCACAGGAGGGGGATCCATACCTCTCTTCTCGTCAAGGCCATCAGTAGCCTTTCCCATTTCCCACAACTCATCATTATCAAAATCAGAATCATAATCATCATGTACATCAATAGCGTAACTAGAATGCTCAAAAAGTTTAATGGTTTCATACATGTTGAATTTTTCAAATTCACCATTTGACTCCAATGTGATCATACCGCTATTCATATTGATTACTGATTTTGATGTTTTCAAGAATGGTCTCCCTAAAATAATTAGACCTGAAGGATCATCATTTCTCATGTCTAAGACATAGAAATCGGCTGTGAAGACCAAGTTCTTTACATGCACAACTACGTCCTCTACTATCCCCTTGGGTTTGACCGTGGATTTATCAGCTAAGTGAATAACTGCTCTATTTCTTTTTAAAGGTCCCATTTTCAGTTGAGAGTACATTGAGTAAGGTATGACATTTATGGACGATCCTAAATCGAGCATAGCCTTCTCAATCCTAATACCTCTAATCTCACATGGGATAAAGAACATACCTGGGTCCTTGCATTTAATGGGGATGCTTCTTTGGTTATCCGCCGAAACATTGTCATTGAGCTCGACCTTGGGCTGCCCTTTGTGTTCCGTGCTTTGATCCTCTTTCATGGTTTCATGCAATGGGGCTTGCTCTTTGCAGCGTGGATTTATCTCGTAGAGGCCTTTGAGTCCGGCACCTTTCCTATTGTCCTTCAATGCTTGGGGGAAAGGGGGTGGTTCTCTATATTCAGAAAGTTTGGGGTACTTACCTCGTGGTTCCTCCCCTTGCTTTGGTTCTTCAACGTCTGTCTCTGTCTCCGTCATCTCTTCTTTCTGAAGTGGCATCAGTACCACCTTCTCTTCAGTTGCATCTCCATTCACATTCACTGTGATAGCACTCACATTTTCCCGGGGGTTCATCTCTGGTTGTGATGGCAGTCCATTTGAAATCATTGCTTTGATCTTGCTGATTGAAGTTGCCAATTGTCCCATCTGTGTCGTCAAGCTCTGGATGCTTGCCCTCGTCTCCTGTTGAAATTGTAAGCTATTTTCAGCAATAATTTTAATGCTATGTTCTAACCTGTCAGAAGGAGGGTGCACTGGCGGTGGTGGAGGTCTCTGATATGGCGGTCTGTAAGGTGGAGGTTGGTTCATCTGTGGGTTTCCATAACCTTGGTTCGGATGATCTCTCCACCCTTGATTGTAGTTGTGTGGTGGATGGTCATAACTCCTTTGTGGGGGGCCTGGGAATCCTCCCGCAGCATTCACGTTCTCCGTGGTTGTCTCTTGTAGTGACGGGCATGCGTCTGTGGAATGGTTCACAGCCAAACAGATTCCACACGGCTTTGTCTTTCCTACATTTCCACCTGCCATACCACGCACAAGAAAAGTGAGATCTATCAGTTGTTGTTCTAAGTTTGATACGTTTACCTCTTTTCTTTGCGGTTGTCCATGGCGCACATCTCCAAATTGTTGGGAGTTGGCCGCCATGTTAGCTATCAACCTTCTAGCTTCCTCCGCTGTTTTATCTATAAATGCTCCTCCGCTTGCCGCATCCACTAAGTTCCTGTCAGAAGAAAGTAAACCTTCATAAAAGTATTGGATGATAAGGTGTTCACTTATCTGGTGTTGTGGACAACTTGCGCAAAACTTCTTGAATCTCTCCCAGTACTCGTGTAGTGATTCCTCGTAGAGCTGCTTCACACCATATATCTCTTTCCTCAAGTTCGTTGCCCTTGAAGCTGGGAAGTACTTTTCTAGGAATACTCTTTGTAAGTCAGTCCACGTGGTGATCGATCCGGATGGTAAGTAGAAGAGCCAGTCTTTTGCAGCGTCCTTTAGAGAAAATGGGAATGCTCTTAGCTTTATTTGATCCTCAGTGATTCCGGTTGGCTTCATGGTAGTGCACACCACGTGGAACTCCATCAGATGCTTATGTGGGTTTTCTCCTGCAAGACCATGAAAAGCTGGCAATAAGTGAATTAAACCAGATTTAAGTTCGAAGTTTATGTTATTGGCCAGAGCAGGGAAACTGATGCAGAGCGGTTGTTGATCTAAGTTAGGATTCGCCAACTGCCTCAAGCTTTGATTTGCACCCATCATGGATCTCTCTTCTTCTTCAAGTAGCCTTGCTTCTCTCATTCTCTGATGTAGCGTCCTCTCAATCTCAGGATCGTAGTGAAAATTATCTTCGTGATTGAACGATCCACATGTACTCATTAACAAACCCAAGTAGTAATGCGGGATAAAAATAAAAAAAAAAATCGACACTAATAAATATTGCCTTCCCCGGCAACGGCGCCAAAATTTGGTGTGCGTTTATCGTGTACGCCCAAATTAACCCTTCTTCAGTTAATAACAAAAATATGTAGTAGTGGAAGTAGGGATCGATCTCACAGGGAAGGTAAATTTATTTCGTGCCAAAAAAGAATAGTAACAAGGGGGTTTTAGGATGAATGATTACTACTAAGCAAATTCTATAATTAAACTAATTAACGAGATTAACTAAGATGATTTAAACTTATGAGAGTGAAGCGATTCTTGGTTTTCAGGTAACCGTACTTTTGGAAAATTATCTTTTAATCATCAAATCAAAACATTCGAATTCTTTCAATTATCTATCGATTGTAAATTCAATTCCTACTCATCTTATTCGTAGTTAAAGAGAAAACAACATTCAATTCAACTCTTACCAAATCTCTAATCACCACTACAACCGTTAATGATTAAATCAATGATAGTTTCAAAACTAATGAGTTCGATAAATCTAATCAATGAAAACTACAGCCGTTAAAATTGATTACTCAACCGTTTCTCCTAAGAATTCAATAACACCTACAGCCGGTTAATTATTAATCTTAGTTGTTTCTCAACAAACTATCGATTATGTAATTGAATATTAGGTGATCGGTCTAATACACAAACACAACAGTCATGGAATTTTAAATCTGAGAAACGAATTGAAATCGAAATCTAATTCAACAATCAAACCAAATTCTCATAAAAGGTTCAAATCCAAAAGCAGGTATCCCTTCAACCAAGAATCGAAGAGTTTTAGCCTAGCATAATTAAATCTAAAAACAATAAAAATTCGATGGAAAACATTAAATAAGTAAAGGAAAAGAAATTACTAATATAAATCACGATTCCGGCTTGTCGATTCCGGTTCCGTTCTTCGTTGTTCTTGAAGAAAACTTGAAAGAAAATTAATCTCAAAAACTAAAAATATTCTAAAATCTGGAATAATATGCCTAAGAACTGAATAATTTCGAGTTATGGGGGTTGGTGGCTGATAAAATAGGTTACAATCTTCTAAACATGGTAAAAGACCTAATTTCCTAATTTTCGGACTCTTCGGCGATCGATCGCCTTGAATGTGGCGATCGATCGCTGCATTATTTTTTTCGGAAAAACCCTTGAGGCGATCGATCGCTATAAAGTGGCGATCGATCGCCGAGCTCCAGTAGACTTTGGCGATCGATCGCCCCTTCTTCGCGATCGATCGCTGGCTCTTCAAATTTGATGCAAATGTTTCTGTCCATAGGCGATCGATTTCCTCTTCGTGGCAATCGATCTCCTCCTTCAAAATTACATTTTTGCCCTTTTCTTGATCAACTTTGAGTCCTTGTCATGTCCATGTCTCTTCTTGGTCTTTACACATCATTTTTAGCTCGTTTTCTTTGATTGTACCTATAATTACACAAATATACGATTAGGTAGCATACATATCAATTTATCTATCAAAACCTACCAAATCGTAGACAATTAAGCACTAAAGATGTGTCTATTTCTAGTCACATCAATATCGCACTGGGATGGTTGTTTATCTATACTCATGTTGTGTGATTGTTTCTGTAGGGACTCATAGACGTGGGAGGACGGGATTGTGAGTCTATTCCGCTGCGAGTTGAATCACTGCATATGAGTTGTACGAGTCTAGGTTGTTTTACAGTATAACTGATATGTATATTATGACAGGATTGTATAAGTATTGTAACAACCTACATTAGTAAACTCTTAATCAGTGTATGAATTACTTAATTCTAACTCACATATGTATAATGAACTGATACATAATGGATTAAGTAACGAGGAACCCACATTAGTGGTATCAGAGTAGTGGTTCGAGAACGGGGTGAACGAGGGTAGAGGAAGTGAATTAGGGAGATACCTATTCCCTTGAAAGCATGTTATATCCTTTGTGTTGTATAGGATGTTATACTAACATGCTCTATGTGTTGCTATATATTGTTGTTAAACCTTGTTTTGCAGTATGGTAGCATGAAATTGTAAGAATCCCTATGAATGTCACAAGGGATGTTGTGTGTGTACCTGTGATTGGTATACCGGTTTTCTGTATTACCATTTGTCAGGGGGACATGAGATGTTTCTCTGGAGGCTTCCCAGTCATTCAGTTGTGAACGATATGTATTTGATACGGAATTTGAGGAACAAGTTGCGGAGTGGTTGGAGCGTGGTAACCAAATTTTGGTATCAGCTCCATGTGCAAAGTCAGTCTGAATGAGACTGCGTGTGAGAACTGATGGTGGTACGGATGTCTTCATATGGTGAGTTTAACTTACTACTTGTTCTGTTGTTGTCAGACAGTGATCTGACGATGAGTTGTTGCTGATGACACGTGATGTGAAAATGTTTGTGAGGATAACTGTCATTGTTATCTGGTGGATTGTATACAATCTAGGGGCAATAGCAAAATTGCCGAAAGTCAGTCTGTGTTTGAGTTGTGGTTTACACATGTGTGGACTGAATGTGAACTGTCACTTCTGAATGTGAACTGTCAATTGATGAGTGATTGGGGTGTGATGCTTTGATCTTGGTTTTGGCAAGCTCAGTGTGTGCACACAGTACTATGATAGAACGATGAATTTAGTACCGATGTGATCAGATAGCACATGTATCGAAAGTGAGTTTCATGTCCTATGATGTGTTGTGTTCATTGGAGGCAAGCGTTAGGTCGTGAGACCACGGTATTGATAGTTATCTTTTCATTATTGTTCTTCGGACAACATTTGTAAGGGGTTTAGTGTAAGGAATCCAACATGCAAATACGCAGCGGAAATAAAATTTTGGGTTCCCAACCCAGGATCGAGTTAATCATATCGGGGTGAAAAGAATCATACCCTTGTAGCTGTTTGAGCCGAATCCCACAAAGTAGCACGTCCAACGCATCCTCGAGTCAGTAGCAAAACTTTTCAAGTTATGCCTCTACGGTATCCACACGATTATGTCGATGAAGGGATGTTGAAGAACAAGTTGCTAGACTTGATCTTCAACCGTGAAAAGGATGAGTGACGCCAAAAAGGTGACGACTCCTTTTTCACAAATTGTCTGCTAGGTTTTTGTGTTTGTTAATTCTTAATTAACCTAAAAAAAAAACCTAATGCAGACTTATATATATACACGTATGTTCGGCGGCTAATAATCTTAGGAGTAGGGTTTTTCCAAAAAACTCTCTGGCCCATCCCATTATTACCTTCGTATGTGCATATCCAATTTTATATATATATCTCATATATCTGTATAAAATAGGCCCATAATAATATAACATATTATTATTATATGATTAGGACTCTTCCTAATCAACTTAATTCATCCAATGAATTATATCTCCCTTTATCGATTTAATCTTTTGTGCGACCCGTTAGGATCTTGCAACGTTGGCAGTGAGATAAAATCTGATTTTATGTCACAAGCGATGAGCGGTATCTAGCAACACATCAAGGCTACCCGAGTTAAAATAATGTCATTGACTCGACATAACCTATGGCCTGTGATAATAATAACCATGTAACTTAATCCATTTGTCCTATGTGTTTAGATTAAACACGAGTCATGGAATAGTCATACTCGTATAGTTCAATCTTTTATTTCTTGATCCCCAAGTTGACTAGAATAAACGAATAAGCTCGATATCACATATCGACTCATTCGAGCATGGCCATGCATTTTAGTCTCACTTGATCAAGGGCCCAAACACTTCTCCTGTTATATAGGAGGGACAAATCATATCTTGATCAACCAACATCCCTCTACATAATTCATGGTGTATCCAATGATTGTCTTTATAGTTTACCCTGTTACAGGTAACGTTTGACAATATCAAGATATACAACTCCTTATGTTGGGATCTCTGGTGATCTCAAGTTGTAAGGATTACATACATTATTATCACTATGAGAATTGCTTATGACGTTCATATAACTATCCATGTAGCATTCTCATGGTGGGTCTGTGCAGTACATCGTTCTCTAACATGCACCAATGTGTTGATTTGATATCTCATATCCATGAACCATTCATCAATCAATGCATACTAGTCTCAATGCATTATCATTATCCCTATTCATGATAATACTTGACTAGGGACATCTTTAAGAATAATACAATATTATTCTGAGGACATTAACATATATACATATTCATATTACACAGATACTGGAATAATATATAATTATGAATTGCCTTTATTAAAATCATATTACATTGTATGCCAAAATCAATCATCTAATGAGTTGTCTTAGGCATATCCCAACAAATCTCCCACTTGCACTAAGACCAATCAAACATGTACTTAATGCCTAAAGATCTAGTATGACGATCATGCTTCTGCTGTGACAGAGGTTTCGTCAGTGGGTCAGATACATTATCATCAGTTGGTACTTTGCATATTTTCACATCTCCTCTTTCAACGATTTCTCGAATGAAATGAAAGCGCCGAAGTATGTGTTTGGATCGCTGGTGAGATCTGGGTTCCTTAGCCAATGCGATGGCTCCATTGTTGTCACAATAGAGTTCAATCGGATCTAGTATGCTAGGCATAACCCCAAGCTCAGAAATGAACTTCTTGATCCAACGGCTTCCTTTGCTGCATCTGAGGCAGCAATATACTCAGCTTCAGTTGTAGAGTCGGGTACTGCCTCTTGTTTTGAACTCTTCCAGCACACAACACCTCCATTTATGTAATTAATCTCACTTCAGTCTTCGTTGCTGACTGTAATCCTTCCCAAAAATGAGAAGTGAACCTCGGACCTCGATCAGATACAATCGAAACTTGTATTCCATGTAGTCTCACTACATCTCGAATATACAACTGATCCATTTTCAAGTAGGCAAACGTCATACTATATGGTATGAAGTGAGCTACCTTCGTCAGCCTGTCAACTATCACCCAAATAGCAAAACCAGAAGAAGTCCTTGGCAAATGGGTAACAAAATCCATAGTGATATGCTCCCATTTCCATATAGGAATCTCTAAACTCAACAGTTCACCTCATGATCTTTGTCTTTCTGCTTTCACTTATTGACAGATCAAACATCTTTTCACAATGAAGCACATAATGTTTCATGCGTTTCCACCAAAACTGTGTACGCAAGTCCTTATACATCTTTTTTCCTCCAGGACGTATAATGTATCTACTACAATGAGCACGTTGTAGTAGTTATTGGCGTAGTCCAGATATAGCAGGAACTACCCAACACTTTCTATACTTCACACTTCCATCATTTACCAATACAAACAAAGATGTTTTTCCTTGATTTATCATCTCCTTCCATTGTCGTACTTCATCGTCAGTGTTCTGTGCTGTTATGATATTATCAAAGATATTAGGTTCATCTAATAATGTTGATACCCTTACTGGCACTGTCACTGCATCAAAATCATAACCCAGAGTACAACAAGACGTCATCAAGGCTGACAAATGAATAATATCATTCACAGTATCCATAAATCAAGAATGTATCCTTAGTTCTTCTCAAGTACTTCAGGATATTCTTGACAGCGATCCAGTGACATTCACCTGGATCAACTTGATATCTGCTCGTCATGCTCAAAGCATACGAGACATCGGGACGAGTACATATCATGGCATACATGATAGATCCAATAGCTGACGCATATGGAATCTTACTCATGCGTTGTCTCTCATCTTGTGTTGAAGGACACTGATCCTTCGAGAGATATATTCCATGTGTCATAGGCACGAATCCTTTCTTTGATTCTTGCATGATAAATCGTTTTAGCACTTTATCTATGTATGTACTTTGACTTAGGCCAAGTAATCTTCTTGATCTATCTCTATAGATCTTGATACCTAACACGTAGGTGGCTTCACCCAAGTCTTTCATAGAAAAGCAATTCCCTAGCCAAATCTTTACAGATTGCAAGGCAGGGATATCATTTCCAATGAGAAGTATGTCATCTACATACAACACTAGAAAGATAATTATGCTCCCACTGACCTTCTTGTAGACACAAGGTTCATCTACGTTCTTGATGAAACCAAACTCTTTGATTGCATCATCAAAACGAAGATTCCAACTCCGAGAAGCTTGCTTTAATCCATAAATGGATCGTTGTAGCTTGCATATCTTTCCAGCATCCTTTGGATCGACAAAACCCTAGGGATGTGTCATGTACACATCCTCAAGTGAATTTCCATTAAGGAAAGCTGTTTTGACATCCATATGCCAGATTTCATAACCATGAAATGTAGCTATAGCAAGTAAGATCCTAATGGATTTAACCATGGAAACTGGAGAAAAAGTTTCATCATAGTCAATACCATGAATTTGTTTTAAACCTTTAGCAACCAGTCGTCCTTTGAAGGTTTGTACATTACCATCCATATTGGTATTTTTCTTGAAAATTCATTTGCACCCTATGGGTCTTACCCCTTCAAGTGAGTCAACCAAAGTCCATACTTGGTTTACATACATGGATTCCATCTCAGATTTCATGGCCTCTTGCCATTTCTCAGAATCAAGGCCCATTATAGCTTCTTGATAAGATGACGGCTCATCCTCATCAATGAGTAGTAAGTCACCTTGTTGAGTCACAAGAAATCCACATCTCTGTGGCTCCCGGTGTACTCTTACAGACCTACGCTGGGCTTGTGTCTCTTGAGCAGGCATTTCATCCACAACAACTTGTGGTGACTGCTCTGTTTTCATCTCAATATCATGCTTAGTGTTTTCTTGTGGTTGTACTTCAGTAAGTTCTATTTGTCTCCCACTGGTTCTTCTAGAAATAAATTCTCTTTCAAGAAAGACACCTGTCCGAGCAACAACCACTTTGTTCTCGGTGGGATAATAGAAATAGTAACCTTTCGTTTCCTTAGGATACCCCACAAATAAACACTTATCAGATTTGGGTCCAAGTTTATTGGAGCCGTGACGTCTCACGTAAGCCTCACAACCCCAAATCTTCATAAAAGACATACTAGGACGCTTCTTAGTCCATATCTCATATGGTGTCTTTTCTACTGATTTAGATGGAACACGGTTCAGTATAAATATTGCTGTTTCTAAAGCATGTCCCCAAAAGGAAATCGGAAGATCTACATGACTCATCATAGATCGAACCATGTCCAACAAAGTTCGATTCCTCCTTTCAGATACGCCATTCCATTGTGGAGTATATGGAGGTGTGAGTTTTGGGACTATCCCACACTCCTTTAGATAGTCATGAAACTCTTGGTTTAAGTATAAACCTCTTCGATATGATCGAAGGATTTTGATACTTTTGCCAAGCTGGTTTTGTACTTCATTCTTGAAATCCTTGAACTTTTCAGAGGTTTCATGTTTGTGTTTCATTAGGTACACATACCCATATCTACTGAAGTCATCAGTAAATGTAACGAAGTATTGAAAACCACCTCTAACTTGTGTGCTTATTGGGCCACATACATCACTATGTATGAGACTCAATAAGTAACTTGCCCTTTCAACATGTCCCTTGAAAGGGGCTTTAGTCATCTTGCCCATTAAACAAAATTCACATGTTTCATATGATTCAAAATCAAATGAATCTAAAGCTCCATCTTCATGAAGCTTTGATATGTGATTCTCGTTTATATGACCCAAGCGACAATGCCAGAGATAAGTTGGATTAGAATCATTATTCTTAATCCTTTTAGTATTTATGTTATAGACATGCATATCTAGATTTAAAACATAAAGGCCATTAATCAATTGTGTACTAGCATAAAACATCTCATTTAAATAAATGGAGCAACATTTGTCTTTTATAATAAATGAAAAACCAATCTTGTTGGAACAAGAAATTGAAATAATGTTTCTAGTAATAGATGGCACAAAATAACAGTCTTGTAAATCTAATATTAAACCAGAAGGCAAAGTTAATGAATAATCTCCAATAGCTAATGCAGCAACTCTTGCTCCATTTCTCACTCGGAGGTCAACTTCGCCTTTAGCCAAAACTCTACTCCTTTTGAGATTCTGCACATTAACACAAATGTGAGAACCACATCCAGTATCTAATACCCATGATGAAGAAGTAGATAAATTGACTTCTATAACAAAACTACCTGAAGTAGAAGTCACACTTCCCTTCGTCTTCTTAAGATCTTCCAGGTATAACTTGCAGTTTATCTTCCAATGACCGGTCTCACCGCAATGGAAGCAGTTTCCTTCCTTAGCCCCTCCTCCCTTTGGCTTAAGTGCAGTAGCATGAGGCTTAGGTTTAACAAAGACTTTCTTGTTCCTTTTAATGCCTTGTGCTTTAGCCTTTCCCTTGCCCTTATTCACAATAAGTACGTTTGTGGGCTTAGACTTCTTTGAGTTTGCTTCGTAAGTTCTCAACATACCAAGCAACTGCGGTAGAGTCTTCTCAATTTCAATCATATTGTAATTCAGAACAAATTGACTGTAGCTATCAGGCAACGATTGCAAGATCACGTGTAAGGACCCTAGTTCCTTAAGTGCGGATTAACGGTGTAAATAGAATTATCATGCATAAACAGAGTATAAAATTCGTGTTGATGCCATGAGCTCTAAGGTTACAGTGTCAAAATAAAATTCCAAAAGGGATTAATTACATTCCCAACTAATGAATGTTAATCCTATAGCTTTACACTACTCCTAGAGTAGATACTATACAAAAGAATGTGCCTGCTACCAAGAGCACTCCTCACTAGCTCACCGCATCAACCCGCCTTAGCCCGTCCGCCCAAAAGTACCTACAGGAACAACCCCAAAACCATGAGCATGCAAATAAGTCATATTCACAATAATATGATTGTAATTCAAATGCATAAACCGTAAATGCAATTCACTTCCTGTATTTAATACATTTAAAAGCTCCCCTTGGTTGTCCCTGTACCATAATCATAATCAATGGATTATAAAACCAGTAATTTATGTCATGACATGCACTCATTCCATGTATACCAATGGCCAGTTCCAGTCTTATTATATCAGTGGCATAATACCCCTCGCGTTTACATGACAGCGGCATTAATACCCCTCGCTTCGACATATTAGCGGCACAATATCCCTCGCATCAACATGACAGTGGCATTATCCTTCACTTCGACATGTTTGCGGCAAATATTCTTCATCGCTATAATATGACAGCGGCAAGTATTCTATCATCGCTTCGACATGAAGGCGGCAAGTATTCTTCATCACTGTAATATAATCTCGACCCACAATTACATGCAACCATAATGCATATTCCAACCATGTATGCAACCATAATGCATAAACAAGACCCTATATGCAACCATAATGCATAACCAATTCAAAGCGTAACAAATACGTTTTACCATCCGATGCCCGTACGTCTCACTACGTACCTTAGTTCCAAAAGTGGAGATATCGTGGACTTTATCTCCTAAGCTGTGTGGCCACCTGGGATGGTTCTACACATTCACACAATTCAATATTAGGAGCCAATAATAGTCCAATATCAAAAATTCCACCAAAATATACAAAAATCCCACATTTTGCCTTTCGGGATCGATCGCCTGTGACGGGCGATCGATCGCGAGACCTTACTGCCCGATTCTGAAATTTTCTCGCTTTGGCGATCGATCGCCACATTTGGCGCGATCGATTGCCAGCCTCGCCGATCGATTGCCCAAGAGTGGCGATCGATCGCCAGACACTCCAAATGCGCACTGGCAGCGCGCGATCGATCGCCTGGAACGGGCGATCGATCGCCAGTGTCTGTAACCCGAAAATTCACCATTTTTGCTCCAAAATTCCTTTCCAATCCATAACAACTCTCCTACCTTCATACCAACAACATCAAACACATAATAACCTTCAAAATATACTTTAAACATCCCAAAAATCCAACATTCAACCAAGATCATACCAACCCAAAATAACCCATTTCAAAACCATTCAAAACCTTAACAAACCCAATCCAAACACAACAAAAACAACAAGGAGGTATCCATACCTCTTGGGGGCTCCAAATCTCACACCAAATCCCACAAATCAAGTTTTTGGAAGGATTTCTCTTCACCTCTTTGCCCAATCTAGAAAATTAAGGGGAGAAGGGTTTGGATGAGTGATTTGGGGGAAAGTAGAAAAGTGATGGGTATAGTGGGGATTGGGGGGTATAAGTGGGTTATTAAATTAAATTGTACACCCACAATTTCCCATGGTGTATGAAACACCCCAACATAATATTTTAAAAGCATTTACCATAATGCATCAAAATCCCAATTAAAATCATGTTTTACCAAATAATTATCAATTTCCATAATCAAACCATAATAACCCCTAATTTCTCAACATGCATAACATGCACCCCGAAATGCACTATCAGGTCACGCATACCATGTGACTAAGCATTTTACCAAGATAATTAATTCCAACACATATATTAATTATCACCATAAAAATCACATAAACATAATTAATGCCCAAATTGCATATAATTATTTCGGGGATATCACATCACGTCTGTGGCCAACTCTTGGACCAACGGAAAACCTAGTTTCTCAAAATTCTCTATGTATCCAATCATCTTGAGTACATGAGATCCAACAAGGGTTCCTTCTACCATTCTGCACTGAAACAACGCTTTAGAGACGTCATACCTCTCTTGTCTAGCTTGTTGTTGGTAAAGTTGCTTTAGATGTTCAATCATATTGAACGCATCCATTTCCTCATGTTGCTTCTGAAGCTCAGAGTTCATGGTTGCAAGCATTAAACAACCAACATCAAGTGCGTCATTTGATGCTTCTTGTAAGCATCCTTATAAGCCCTCGCGGCCGCAATGGGAGGTTCCTCAGCAGGTAAGGGTTCCTCAAGGACATATTGCTTTTTCTCTTGTTTGAGGACAATCCTCAGATTCCTATACCAGTTTAGGAAATTTGTCCCATTTAATTTGTCCTTCTCAAGGACCGATCGCAATGAAAGTGTGCTTGTAACATTGTTTGATGCCATGGATATCTACAATATAAATATGCAAAATAAGTTTATGATTTTAATCATTTAATAAGGTCTTATATTAAATGATACTCCCACTATTTAGTTAAAAACATCAACCCTCAAAACTATTAGTGGGCCAAGATCCATATTTCACCTAACCTTGAGTTAGCTTTGGCTAATCACCCAAGACTCGATTATTTGGGTAGACAACGCTTTGTCAATTACATCACATGTAACTCTTGGATGGTTGGCGAACAACACTTTGTTCTAATTCATCTAATGAAATATTACCCAACCCCATGCCTCTAGGTTCCCAATCCTATTGAGATAACGCTAGTTAAGTCGAACCCAATTTTAAAATAACACGAATATCACTTTTATCCTTTCGCGCCTTAATAAGAATGTCACGGTGCTTTGCTTTGGCAAACCCACACATGTTCAATCGAAGTCTTGACGAGTATTTTTAATTGGAAGGCATCTTGATCGACTTAATATTATAAGAGGGATTTAAAAATGTCATGATTTTATTAATATTGAAAATATGTCTGGTACATATACATATATACATATCTACATATATGTATATCAAGCATCAATATTAAATAAAACGATAACCATGCATCACATACATCAACATAAAATAAACGTGACATGGTTATAGCCCTAACTAATGATTTTCTCAAGCCAATGAGAAAATCTAAAAGGTCAACCTAAGGGTAACTTCTCCAAGCACCTCTTTGGACCTTTTGTGAATGGCCTCCTCGTCCCGGCACTATGGTCCATCTTCATTGATCTCCATCAATAAAACTTTAACTATATTATATAACAATTACATGATATAGAGAGTCCTCGAGTTACATTCGAGGGGGAGCATAAGGGAGGGAATACATTCAGGAAAAAAATAGAGAAGGCACGACTCGCAGGCCGTATTTAAATTACAATCATTCACAAAATTCCAATCTAATAGGTCACAGGGCTATAACCATGCACCATGCTCAAATAACACATAAAACATGCTACCATAATTTATGAATTAAATTCTAAACATTTTAAAATTTAATTCTATGTACATAAACTGTAAAATAAAATTTGGAAAACTTATCGCAGGCCAAGGGCATCACATGCCTCGGACCCCGCAGACATCAAATGTCTCGGGCCCCGCTCACGAGAGGGGCACGAACGCTCGCCCACCTCTCAAGCATGATCCATGAGCTCGGTCGCCTGCCTCAAGCCATGCGCCATGAGCTCGGTCGCCCACCTCAAGCCATGAGCCCAAGCATCGGTCGCCCGCCTCAAGCCATGACCCAAGCATCGGTCGCCCTTCACAAGTCATGCGGTCGCCCTTCACAACGCCAAACTAGTCGCCCTTCACAAGAGGCTCGGTCGCGCGCCATGGTGGCTCGATCGCGCGCCATGGTGAGCTCGGTCGCACGCCTTGGTGAGGAAGGGGTGGCTCGGTCGCGCACCCTTGCGGCTATGCGGTCGCCCGCCTCAAACGCTTGGTCGCGCGCACGCATGTATCTTATACATATAATTCGTTAATTATATCATATATAATTTTTACGATAATTTTCGCAAACTTGATTATAACATATCATATATGTTGTTCTTATAGTTTTAATTAGCATGCATAAATGACTCAAAACATGATTAAACAATTAATCACATAGCCCCGATATGAGATTCGTACACGGCTTTGATATCGCTATAAGAAATCCAACATGCAAATCCGCAGCAGAAATAAAATTTTGGATTCCCAACCCAGAACATATACCGAGTTAATCATATCGGGGTGAAAAGAATGATACCCTTGTAGCGTGTTTGAGCCGAATCCCACGAAGTAGCACGTCCAACGCGTCCTCGAGTCAGTAGCAAAACTTTTCAAGTTATGCCTCTATGATATCCACACGATTATGTCGATAAAGGGATGTTGAAGAACAAGTTGCTAGACTTGGTCTTCAACCGTGAAAATGATGAGTGACGCCAAAAAGGTGACGACTCCTTTTTCACAAATTGTCTGCTAGGTTTTTGTGTTTGTTAATTCTTAATTAACCTAAAAATAAAACATAATGCAGGCTTATATATATACACGTATGTTCGACGGCTAATAATCTTAGGAGTAGGGGTTTTCCAAAAAACTCCCTGGCCCATCCCATTATTACCTTCGTATATGCATATCCAATTTTATATATATATCACATATATCTGTATAAAATAAGGCCCATAATAATATAACATATTATTATTATATGATTAGGACTCTTCCTAATCAACTTAATTCATCCAATGAATTATATCTCCCTTTATCGATTTAATCTTTTGTGCGACCCGTTAGGATCTTGCAACGTTGGCAGTGACATAAAATCTGATTTTATGTCACAAGCAATGAGTGGTATCTAGCAACACATCAAGTCTACCCAAGTTACAAGAATGTCTTTGACTCGACATAACCTATGGCCTGTGATAATAACAACCATGTAACTTAATCCATTTGTCCTATGTGTTTAGATTAAACACGAGTCATGGAATGTCATACTCGTATAGTTCAATCTTTTATTTCTTGATCCCCAAGTTGACTAGAATAAACGAATAAGCTCGATATCACATATCGACTCATTCGAGCATGGCCATGCATTTTAGTCTCACTTGATCAAGGGCCCAAACACTTCTCCTGTTATATAGGAGGGACAAATCCTATCTTGATCAACCAACATCCCTCTACATAATTCATGGTGTATCCAATGATTGTCTTTATAGTTTACCCTGTTACAGGTAACGTTTGACAATATCAAGATATACAACTCCTTATGTTGGGATCTCTGGTGATCTCAAGTTGTAAGAATTACATACATTATTATCACTATGAGAATTGCTTATGACGTTCATATAACTATCCATGTAGCATTCTCATGGTGGGTCTGTGCAGTACATCGTTCTCTAACATGCACCAATGTGTTGATTTGATATCTCATATCCATGAACCATTCATCAATCAATACATACTAGTCTCAATGCATTATCATTATCCTTATTCATGATAATACTTGACTAGGGACATCTTTAAGAATAATACAATATTATTCTAAGGATATTAACATATATACATATTCATATTACTCAGATACTGGAATAATATATAATAATGAATTGCCTTTATTAAAATCATATTACATTGTATGCCAAAATCAATCATCTAATGAGTTGTCTTAGGGCATATCCCAACATTTAGGACCTCGGATGTGTGTGTGTGGTTATTGTGCTGAACTTTATGTTTGTGGTGAATGATATGATAAGGAAAGCCAAACCGGGATATGGTGGAACTGAGATACACTGTTTGAGAGTTCGGTAATGATATGCCATAGATGCTGAGTACTGATAAAGCGGTGCAAAATCAGTGACAGTGAGACTGTGAATCTGGGATGTCATCAGATTGTGTTTCTAAGTCATTAGTATTATGTGACTGGCATTATACGCGTTTATTTCTCGTTCTGTTCTTGTTGACTTATGTGGGCTAGGGAATAGAGGTCTGGATGGTGCTTTCGGGCTTGAGTTATTCCATGTACCGCTTGTGAATGTGTTGTAGAGTTTGGGAGATGGGGAAACTGATGCTCATCGTATTTGCCAGATATGATATATGGCGTACCAGACGATAGAGAATCGGTACTTGATTTTGTTACTGTTTGGTATGAGAATGGAATGTCATTGATTGGCGGGGGGGTGCCAATATAGTATGTTGACGATCATATCAAGACGATGGATACTGATACCATCGTTCTAAATGTAGAATGCAAATAAGCTATATGCATGTCTCCATGGGAATTTATGAACGGAATTGAATATGCTTGTATGTCTGCAGCTGATATGAGAGGATGAAGTGGAGTATGTTTGTTTGCAGAATGCATATTATGGCATCTGGTTCTATGGACTGCATAGTCGGATGTACTATATGTGTGCTGAGTGTGTCTTGGCACTGAGTGGGTTGATTTGGACATTGCATGTGTGTAGAGTTGTCAGGCAGAACAGAGATAATCGCATAACATGTCATTACATTCTCATGAGTGAGGATTGGCATGTACTGGTTGACACCTTTAGCATATATGCGTAAGTTTCAGGAAGTGAAATTGAGAAGAGGATGTTCTCTTCTTTATGATGACTTCATGAATGAATGAGGAATGCTTTGTGTAGGGTCGACTGGGACAAGGTGTGAAATGTGATTTGGTCCTTGACTATATCACCTGTTGGTGGTAATGGTAACACCGTAGGAAGGTCAGGTAGAAAGTGAATTGATTATACCCTTCAAATAGATGGGGGTACCAAGGTATGATGACCTGTATGAGGTGATAACGAGAACTTCTTGTACGACTTGAAATGAGAGTTATTTCAAGTTGGTGGTGGCAATGTTGTTAGTAAGACCGATATGTCATGTACTGACATATGTTGTATTTGAGAGATTGTCAATCAGATGAGCTGTTGTGATAGGGATTACCATCCTCTATAGAAGATTGAGGGACTGTTGAGAACTTGGATGCAGTATTTTGGATCCGAATTGATGTACTCACACGATACTGTAGAGTTGTGACTAAAGAATGATGTTGCCGGGGAATCATTATATGATTGATTGCATATGGCAACTAATTAGCGCAGTAACCGCTTTGCGTGTTACTCTGGAAACTCTGGATTATGGAGGCATTGGAAAGATGCAGTGTGAGAGGTAGGACAAGACATCTCTCATTTAAATATACGAGTGGAAATGTTATAGCATCGTTGGATGTACCAATAATGGGAATATGGGTATAAGGATAGAATTGAAGCGGCATACCTAAGATTCATCAAACAAGAGTTCGACTTTGGACATGGTTATGCATAATGTTTTATTTTCTGTGACATCCCTGAAATGATTAATTGCAATTTGGTGCATTAATTGTGTTTACAATGATTAATTATATGGTAATTAATTATGTGTTGGAATTTATTTACCTTATGGAAATGCATGGTCATGTGGATAGGGTGACCCGGGGTTGCATTTCAGGGTGCATGTGGTGCATGTCGGGTAAATATTATTGGAAACATGATTTATTTGCCATTGGTAGCAATTGATTAGAAATCATGTGTTTAATTGATATTTGGTGCATTATGAGTAAATGCTTTGAAAAATATCATGTTGGGGTGTTTTATACACCATGGAATTATTTTGGTATGCTTTTTAATTAAATAAACTCATTTTATTACCCCACACCTTTACCAATCCATCACTTTTAACTTTACCAAAAATCAAATCCACAAACCCTTCCTCCTTCCAATTTTCGAGCTCAAGCTTGGGGGTGAAGAGAAACCTTTCAAAAATCTTGATTTGTGGAGATTGTTGGGTGATTTGAGGTCCCCAAGAGGTATGAATACCTCATGGTTATTTTTGTAAGGTTTTGTTTAAGTTTGCTATGGTTTGAGGGATTTTAAAGTGGGTTTGTGTTGGGTTGTTGTAGTTTTGGTATTATTTTGGTTGGATGTTAAATATTTGGGTTTATGTAGATGTTTATTGTTGGTTTTGAGTTGTTGGGTTTGGTTGATGTTGGTGTATGTGGGTATGTATGAGTTGGGGTTGAAGATGGGTGAATAGTGCCCAAACCCCGCATGCCCAGAGCTCGGCGATCGATCGGCGCCTTCTCGCGATCGATCGCGAGCAACAGAGCTGAGGCAGTGAGCTTCAGCGATCGATCGCGAGTTTGGCGCGATCGATCGGCGAGGCCGCGATCGATCGGCGCAAGCTCCGCGATCGATCACGGATTGTTTAAATTTGTTGCCCGAGACAGTGAGGTCTCGCGATCGATCGGGGCTTTATGGCGATCGATCGCGAGACACCAAAAATGGTGTTTTTGGTTATTTTTGTGGGATTTTTGGTATTGGACTATTATTGGGTTCTAATATTGGTATTTGTGAATATGTAGAACCATCCCAGTTGGCAACACAGCCAAGGCATTGAAGTCCTACCATATCCTACATTTTGGAAAGGTACGTAGTGGACGTACGGGCACCCCAACGGTACATGTATCTTATATACTTATTGTTTATGCATTGTGGATGCAAGTATATATGTGGTATTGCATAGTGGATGCAAATACATGTTATGCATGATGTTTATAGATGCATATGATTATTGGTGCATATCCCATGAGTCGTGGTCATCCCTTGATGATTTTAATGCTTGCCGCTATTTGGTTTGGTTCCGCTAAATGTGAAGCGAGGGGTGGGAGCGCCGCATGTCACATTTGAGCGTGGTTATCATATAGGGCGAGGAAAGGGTATTTGCCGCTCAATGAGAGGCGAGGGGTGGGAGTCCCGTAGTCCATTGAAGCGAGGTTATCCTATGCCGCCTATATGTAAATAAGCGAGGGGCATTAAAATACATTGTGATGGACAGATTAGGGATTGGTGATCAGTATTTGGTATTGATGAAATGGTATATGTCATGACATGTTTTGACCATTAAAATAATCTGTTGATTATACTCATGAGTTATGGTACAGGGACAACTAAACGGGAAGCGTTTGTAATGCATGGGAAAACAGGAAGTGTTTTATTATGATTATGCATTTACGCTTTATCTTCATATTGTGTTGAATATGAATGATTATTATTGCTCATGTTTGGGGGTTGTCCTTGTAGGTACACGTTTGGCATGATAGAAGGGCTAGACGGGTTGAGACAGTGAGCTTGAGGATGCTTTTGTGAATTGAAGGACATGATTATTTTGCCTAGTGTCTACTCTAGGAGTAGTGTAAAACTAGTTGATAACATTCATTTGATGGGGAATGTAATTAATCAATTTTTGGTAGTCCTTATTTTTGGCATGTAATGCTTAAGCTCATAAACTCAACACGTTATTTCTCACTCTGATCATTTATATTAGCTCTATTATGCCTTGATTCCGCACTTAAGGATTAGGGTCCTTACATTTTCCATGTGTTGAGTTATTATGGTATTGATTTGTTGACAGTCTTGTACCAAGACGTGTAATCCTTGTTGGCAATATCCAAGGTGAGGGAGTGAGTATGCTTGTCATAATTGATTTGGTTTGGTTTCAGCGGAACAATTGTTTGTGCCGTATTGGTTTGTGGGAAATGTTGATGAATCGTGTAGTTGAGTGTGTGAAAGTCTCAAAAATGGTAAGTTTGAGGGCATGGTTGATAGAAAGAAAGATGATTATACAAATTCTCATTTTGAAATGGCCTCTCTGGATATCGAATCATATCACATGTGTGAAGAAATACAATGTCAGAATGATCATGGGGAGTGACTGACTTAATGAAGCATGACTTATGCGCTGTCCTTTGGTACTTGAAGGTCGTCATTACAGAGTCGTGTGCCTAAGGTTGGATAAACACGACATGTCTGGTCGACCGTATTGATAAGATGAAGGTACAATGGTGAAACGACACTTTCATATGTTGGACTACACTGTGATGACAGGGGAGTAAACATGTCTTGGTGTGATCTGTCTGATTTAGGGTTGCTTTAGTGAGTTAGCAACCAAGGGACCTTATCTATTGATGCTTCCATTCATTGTTATGGAGTTGGCAACATAGGGTTGTGTGCAAGTTGACGTACTATGATAGATGGAGATGTTTTCATCTGATACACTGTAGAATTGCATTGTAAAGCACACGTTGTTGAGATGTTAGAGCGATGATCATTCTGTTTACATCTGAACTAATGAGATAGTAGTTTGAACGTACTGAAGTACTGGGCTGTGGTGAGATCAAGAAATATTCACCACGTTGTTTGTTTGGGAAACTCTCTGCATATACGAGAGTGGTAATACGAATGCAATCTTTATGTATAGTGTATCTATGACGCACTACAGTGCTTGTTGTACAGTTCAATGGTTTGTGTGACATGTTGAATAAATGTATGCACCAATCAACAACAATAAAAAGTGAAGTGGTGACATATTGATAATAGGATGTATACCAATGGTATATGGTCACAGATGTTACTCATTCTTGCTTCGTATTGTTGTTGAGTAGGAGTACATGAAAACTGGGAATATATATATATATCTATCTATGCAGTACCAATCGCGTGTATAGTCTTCCTGTGTCCATGATGTATGGCACAGTGTTTTGTGAAAGGGTCTTGTACCGATATATGGACTTGCAGTGATTGGTATTTGTCTTGTAGTTTCATGACAGATATATGAATCATAATGTTTAGGAAGAGACAGATGTCTTGTATGTGTATGACATGATCAGTTCGGAATCTTACCGGGTGCAGCTTGTCAGTTCCTCAGTACAGTGGTCCTTATGATATCAAGTCAGTGTGTGTATGACAGAGTAAGTATATGATACAACAGAATCTGAAGTGATTGTCTGGTATGTTATTTACGTTTTGTTATACTGCGGGTATTATTTTTTTTTCTACTGCAAGGTGAATATGTTGAGTAGGTATTCCTTATTGCAGTATGAATGAGTATATACTGCAGATTCATTTGTTCTCATAATGCATAGTGTTGCAGATATGATTTTGTTTCTTGCCTTATTACAGTAGGGTTGTCAGATTGAGTATCTGTTTATGTTGTGCATGTTCTGTATATGCAATTTCGAGAACGAAATTCAATGAGTATGGGAGAAATGTAATGCCTCGATATGACGTATTGTGGATTCGAATTTAGGTGGAACCGGGTGTGACTAGTGACAAGATTCATGTTGAAATGACTGTAACATAGTTAAAACAATGAAATGGAGGTACATGGTTTGGTTAACATGTAGCAAGAGAGAGAGTTATGTGATGACTAGGAGGAATATGAGTTACATGTAGGTTGAACAATAACCCTACATGATTTGGTATGCATTTGAATTGATATGAGAGTTGCATATACATGTGAATTGGCATTTGAATTTGCTAGGAATGTCATGTGACTTTGAATTTCAGATTAAGCCAAGTATATAAAATTGATTTCAGCTCTCAAGGACACCATAATCCACCTAGTAAATCTCTACAAAGCTCTCTTCCAAACCCTTGCTTCTTCTTGCTTTCTTTTCTTGGTTCTAGCTTGGAATCATGGTCAAATTGAAGTATGTGGTAAGGAGAACTTACATGCTCTACTTTATGAAGTGAGTTGGTGTATTAACTTAGTTATGGTGTTTGTTATGCAATTCAAGAAGCATGTGATTGGTTTGAAGGAAGATTGAATTCATATGTTGTTGAATTCAATGAATTAAGTTGTAAATTATGAAAACATGTTTAGATCATGATATAGTGTTGGTTTATAAATGTTTGAGAGTATGAATTGAAATGTAGGTTGAGAACCATGAAGATATACTCAAAATCGCCATGTTCTGAAAACTTCAGACATCGACGATCGATCGCGATCATTATGGCGATCGATCGCCGATGCAGAGTGAAAATATAAGGCGGTGAAATGGCTTGGCGATCGATCGGTGAAAACATGGCGATCGATCGCGAGGAACAGGGCATTTTGGCGATCGATCGGGGCAAAGGCGATCGATCGCAAGGATGCATATTTTGAAAAATATGTTATTTTTGTGGAATTTGATTTTTAAGCCTATGATAACATGATATATTGTTGATATTATTGTAGCATCATCACAGGGACGGGGCAACGAGGCGGTTAGACATTGATGCCTGATTTATATCTTTTGTGTCGCACGACAGGTACGTATTGACGTACGAGTATATGATATGATTGTGATGATGATGTAGATATTGTACCATATGATTGGTATGATGATGATGTGAATATTTGACCATATGATTGGTGGTCATATGCATATACATTCATGAGATTCATTATGTTGAGAGGGATGACACGATAGATATGTCGCATATGCTTTGGCTGAGATCATTGCCACGATAGATATGTCAGTGTTGGGCATATGCTTTGGCTGGATTGGTGCCACGATAGGTATGCTACATATGCTTTGGCATGAGAGATATACGCTGGTTGGGTATATGCTCTGGCTGTTATAACATGTGAGGAAGGTACTATGATATGTGCTGCTAATATGAAGATGTGAGGAGGTTCCACTGACATATTGAGCTGAGATAGGCATATCATATTGGTCTAGTTATAAAGGATGAATAATGAGACATGTCATGACATAATTGCATTTGATGATGCATGATACAGAACAATAACATTGGATGTTTATAGTGCTTTATCGTTTGTGTTTTTTATTGATATCGCACTAGGATGGTTGTTTATCTATACTCATGTTGTGTGATTTTTTCTGTAGGGACTCATACTTGGGAGGAAGGGATTGTGAGTGTATTTCGCTGCGAGTTGAACCACTGCATAGGAGTTGTACGAGTCTAGGTTATTTTACAGTATAACTTATATGTATATTATGACAGGATTGTGTAAGTATTGTAACAACCTACATTAGTAAACTCTTAATCAGTGTATGAATTACTTAATTCTTACTCACATATGTATAATGAACTGATACATAATGGATTAAGTAACGAGGACCCCACATTATTCGACCAGTTCAAAAATATGTCATGTTCCGATTAAATTGTCAGTTGACAATCACCATGTCAATTTCATATTTAATTAATTAATTACAATTTAATTATTATTAAATTCCCAAATTATATTTAATTAACAGTAATTAAATCTTGGGGTCTTACATTCTCCCCCACTTAAACAGATTTCGTCCTCGAAATCACGGATATAGATCCAGCTCAACGCTGAAAACTGCATATGGATCAGAATGCACGACAGGATATATTGAATACAATGGAATATGTATACATCCTTACGATCCAAAATACGAACAAGACGTTTGACAAGAATGAGCAATTCCAATCTCATTAGGCTGGAAGACATAATAGATTAGATTAAAATATTCGCAACATAACAACATGAAGAACAATACATCGCGAGTGACCGATAAAGCCGGTGACAATGCCAATCTATAGGAAAGATTTCCAATTCGATCTCGGATCTTGCACGACCAACATAACAATGTGATAATTTGCCTCGCATGCCAAAACGATTAGTGTCTCTAACGGAGGAATTTTCAGAAACATATGATCACCTATCTGAAATTCTGTGGCGTCTTCGTTTAGAAGCATAACTAGTTTGACGATCCTGGGCAGCCATCATCCGCTATCTGAACAACTGAATCTTATCATTCGTTTCTCGTATTTATCAAGTCCAGTCATTGGTGTTTCACCGATTTCTTTCCAGGCTAGAGGCGATCTTCAACGTCTCTCCTAAAAGATTTAAAAAGATGTCGAATCCTAAGCTCGTTTGGTAGTTATGAATATAGGAACTTCAATTTACGGCAAAGCTTCATGCCTCCAAGGTTAAAATCATTCGCCACATTACGTAACATATCCTCGATAAACAACGGTCATATTCGTATAAGGATAAGTCCGCTTGAAAGGAAAGAAAAGTGCGTACTTAGGAAGCATATCTATAACGTTCAAAATAGCATCACAATCTCTAGGCGATCGAGGAATACGTTTCACAGAATCCATAGCATATGTTCTCAATCCCATTGGGGACTTTTAAAGCCATAAATTAACCCTCCGAGTTTTATTCTTTTGGTTTAAATGTTAACAACCTCAACATTTGACAATACATCAGTAACGTCTTATCTCATACATCTCTACCAGAATTGAGGTGTCCGAGTCATATGCATATTTCATCTTCAGCGTAGGTACTGTCTTTACAGTCATGTATTTCATGAAGAATTATCGAGGTCAGTTCGGAATTATCAGGAACAACTGGTCAACTATGAAGTTGTAAAAACTATCAGAAGATATTTGAAAGCTACAAAGATGTCCTGAAGATACAAGTTCTTAAGATTACTAAGTCTGAACATCAATTCGTTAGACTTTTCTGATTTTTAGAATAAATTCCAACTCAACTTGAAATGCTGAGACAATGATAGAAATTCCGGTATGATTGAAAAGCTCAGTCGAATGTATACATATCATAATGCAGTTGGTGCTATGAATATAAGCTAGAATAGACTCGCGGACTTTACGACTAAGGACAGCCGTCGACATTCATTCTTCTAGGATGATATGGAGTTCACCATCGTGATCGTTCAAAAGATTCATCAACCTGCGTTGTCTCGTATTCAGATGGGATTGAAAGAATAGATATTGTAAGTTCTTGTGGTCCGGATAAAAACAAATTTTCCCCCGTACAAATAATGACGTCGAAATTTTAAAACAAAACATTTGTTACCAGTTCAAAACAATATACAAGGTCTCAAGAAAACAATTTCATACTCATCTGACCAAATACATTTTCAACTTTTCTGGGTCAGTTGAGTAATAGGTTTAGCCATTTTTCAGAAACAAAACCTTTAGATAAATCGACATTTGAAATCCCGCTAAACCACAAAACATCGGACTTCATGAACATTGATAGGTCTTAGCCAGTTTAACACTACTTAAACCTTGGTTAAATCAACAGAAATACTACGTCGAGAAATGATGTGACCCAAGGGTATCACTTCGATCATCCAAAATTTCGTTTAGATAGCTTGGCATAAAGAATCATTTCCTGATAGAAAACTGAGATATCGACTACAGTTACATCATATTTTCTTTGGTGTCAAAAGGAATGACAAACACAGATTCAGTGGTTAGTCCAAGAACCAAAATTACGCTCGTCTACTCAGAGAAATATCTGATTCGCTTGAGTTAATCGCATAAAAGATGTGAGATTTTCATATTCTTCACTAGCGATGGGGAAAGGTCAATACCGCTAAGTAACATGACAGAAAGATTACCATCATGTGCAGTCCACATTCAGGCTGGATGGATTGATCAAAATTATTTCGCGTATGAAATCTGGGATATCTGTTTCGGATATTCGACACATATATTTTCATCGCTCAAGACTTTACAATTTGATCGAGAATTTGTCAAAGATTCAACTCATCGAGTTCAAGAAAACATCAAGAGTTAGAAGACTCGTATGACATAATCATACATCGAGCAAACCAGATAGATTTAGGCAGATATTGGTTTTGGATTGACACCTGATACTATTCAGAGTACAGATCTTCTTGTAGACGTATAGAAATGTCTGAAGTAGATCCTTAAGATAAGACCATCATTGTTGAAATTGTCTCAATTCAATAGCGAGTCAAGGTCTCTTTAACGATATGCTTACAAATCTTCATTAGAAGTATCTTCGAAAGTTCTACCAATCTTAAAATTTTTCTCACAAATGCACGGATTCTATTCCGGGTTGCCCATGCAAATTCTATTCTGTAATATACCCAAACTTATCACCCCAGTTAACCTGAGATCCATAATAGTTCTTCATACAGTTTTGTGTCCAACACTGCATCCGCGTGACCTCTAGGTCGGGTTCGTACCACTTCTAAATTTCAGCAAATAAAATTTACTTGGAAACAGATTCTATGCTATATTAATGCAAGATCCATATTTTATCATTTCATTAATGGTTTTCAAGTACACTGGACCATATTTGCGCATCGTTCAATCATGTCTTGATGTACTTCTTTACATTCTCTTATGCTGATGAGTCACAACATTTGTACTTCATTTGTTATTAACACATAACAACTTAAAGCTCAATCCTTTTCTTAGGATTAAAAGTTCGAATAACTCACAAGCTAATACATTACTCCATTAACATTGAACTCCTTAATGACCAATACCTTCTGTACGTTCGATCATACATCAAAATAACTATCTCATCATTAAATTTCATTTCATAATTTTGAGATACATGGGAATTCATCCTAAGGATAAAACTTCCCAAAAGCTCTAGATCTATATCTCATCTATTTGTATTTTCACAACATCTCCTGATGTTTCTATACAACTCATTCTTGGTAACAACATCACACCTATATTCCACGTCATCAGTTCATTTTTAATTTTTTTTTTTACTGTTTGTAAAAATAAATCATACTCAAATCTCATTTCAATATAGCCATATTTCATTTTTTCCAGCATCTCATTGCCGAAGTCTAAATGGCTCTATGTCCTGGAGATATCTCAATCACATCCAAGGACTCTCATTCATCATTTATCTCATAACTCATTCAACCATGTTATTCTCAACAGGTTCCAGAGCAAATTCATTGTTCAAAGACATTTTACTTATTAAAATTGCATAAAAATGTTTGAATGTCTCATATGATATGCATGTTCTTCATTACTCAATCTAAAGCAGCATTCATTCAAGAATGATTGGTTTCGTAGGTGTTCGAGTGTAAACTCTTTCCCTACTAAGTTTTCTAAGGACCCCCGTGCCCTTAACTCGTTATTAGTGTATTAATCCATGCCATTAGTGCATACAATCATATTATCATGGGAAGAAGACCACATGCAAGCATAGCATCATATACCAACTATAAAATTCCTTGCATTAGAACCCCATAATGTTCACATTCCCCAACCAAGATCACTTACACAACATGCACCCTCATAATACACTAACATGCTCTCAGTTCATTTAGCAATTCCGTATTCAATTGCATGCAAATAATAAATGAAGAGAGAAAAGTCATTGCCCATTTATACATTCCATATACACGTAAAAACGTACTCACATGAGAGCACCCAATGAATAAACGTGTATCTAATGTATGAGATACTCTACCGAATGCGGTTATTGGTACTTCGATCCTGGAAGCACCTCCCATGCACCGCTCGATCTCAACTCTGGAGCTACGTACTCAATCAATCAGCTCTGGTACTTCAATCCTAGAAGTACCTCAAATCAACAGCCCGAGCTCAACTCCAAGCTACCGCTGCACCTGTATTACCTGCTCCAACAGAGACAGCCCCCACACGAGGTGAGCATACCGATACCACCAATCCAATAATCATAATATTACAGTTCATAATTTACAGAATGTAAATGCCATGAATTTAAATGATACTCCCTGGATGGTATCATCCTCATCCGGGATCCCTGTATTGTCCCTGTTCTCAAAACAACCAAACCATTAAATTCTCAAAAGCAGTTGATCATCTCATTGATCAACTAAAACCATTCCTGCTATACCAGTTCCATAACCAAATATGATTAAATCACCAAATAGAGTACTACATATATCACATGTATCTAGCAAATGATTCCATATTTCTATTTCATAGTTCGCTCCACAATAGCGGCATTTTAACCCCACGCACGCTCAACAATAGCGGCGTCATAACCGATGGTCGCTCAACGGCGACAACATCCCAACCATTGCTCGCTCCAGAAGCGGCACCATATGGTTCCCAATGTATGTACATTTAACGCAATTGCCATCTACCATGCATATCACTATCCATTTATAGCAAGTACCCTATACCATGCATTTCAATATCCATTTATGGAAAATACCACATACCATGCATTTCAATATCCATTTATTGCAAATACCACATATCATGCATTTCACAGTTGCAACATTATAACAGGCTATGCTCGTACGTCATACGTACCTTATAATTCCATAGTTCGAGTCCGACCTCGCCTGAGTCCCACGACCCGATGAATTATGTGCTAACACATAAATAACTCACAATTAAACACAAGCATGCAACCACGTGCCCAAGCACGTTCATAACCCCCAAACTTATTGTCAATCCATGACGATTTACCATTTTAAAAGACCCCGGGTTAAGCATGCATAATACCCAAAATATTCCATTTTATAAGTTTATATGATAGCTAAAAACTCAACCGAGAATTCCGTTTTATTAAACTTTGGCTCCAACCAATCCATTTTAAAAGTATTGCATTCCCATTGGAACGTAGACAATGCCCCGGAAACCGGCTATTTAAACCCCAAGTCCAAAATTCCATGTTTTTAAAATAAATAGTGAAAAAAGACTATTCAGCAAGCCGCGATCGATAGCCATTTACGCGCGATCGATCGCCGTTCCTTACTGCCGGGCAGAACCAGCTAGCGATCGATCGCCAAACACCTCACGATCGATCGCCAAGAGGTCGTGATCGATCGCCGCACTGTATATCTCCTACAAATTTCCGGCTGCTCGTCGCGATCGATCGGCGCTCCTCGGCGGTGCGGCGATCGATCGCGACCTGCGATTTTCCAAAAAACTCAAGCTTCCATGGTGTTTTTGACACCCAAACTCAAAACCAACACCCCTAACTTCCTCAACACCTCCAATACACCAAATAAACTCAATAAAAACTCGAAAAACAACATTTTAGATTTTTAACCAAAACCCTCAAATCTCAAATCCAACCCTAAACTCAACCATTTAACACAAAACTATAATCAAATCGGAGCTAAAGGTGAGGAGAAGAAGATTACCAGCCTTTCTTCAAGAAATCAGGCTCCCAAGACGAGCCCCCATCGATTTGTTTCCAAGAGGAAAAGAGGGAAGGGTTTGGGGTGAGAGAGAGGCGTGAGGGAGAGGAGAGGGAGGAGAGATTCCGTATAATGACGGAATACCGAGTTCAATTGGTATATATAGCACCAAGTCTCCAAAATACCAATACCTCCACAACTACATCATGATTCATTAAAAATCATCTGTTTTCAATAATTATCTCTCCAGCTCAAATTCCATCACCAGCCCCAGTACAAAGTACTCCGGACCCCAGATTCCACCAAAAACCAAATTCCAAGGTTATCACCACGATGAGAATACAATCTCATCCCTCGGATCCAACGACTCCAAATACCGGATTTAAAAATCCCCGAGAGTCTCGAAACCGCAATCAATTCATAATTGCCATAATTAAAATCCATTAAGGATTATTACCACACCGGGGTTAACACCATTAATTCCCGGGCATCACAATTATCCCCTACTAATAAAATTTCGTCCCCGAAATTTGTACAGGCGTACCCCACGTAACGCCAAGACCACGCAAACCAAACGGATCTACATTGTCGAATTATACGACACACCAACCGCGAGGATACCGACCTCGCACCAAAACCTGAAATGGATTAACCTCCCAAACCAACACAAACTCAAGGAAGATGTCAACATTCCTCGATGCTAACCATCTCAAAAGCAGTCAGCCAAACATAACTGCAAATTAAACGAATCATTCGTGCTTCCAAAATAGATATCGCCTCGATGATATCTCTACGATTTAGCCTACGATGTTAACCATACATCGTTACCAAGGAAACCACCAGTACACTACATTGTACTTATGGTAAATCCGGTTCCCGTTCTCCAATTTCACCTCATCAAAGGAGCAGTTGCACCGATTTGCAACACAGATTGGGCCAATCACGGCCACCGATCAACACAAAACACATCTCCAAAGATGCCTACATCCGTATGTTCCAAGAATCATATCTTGGTCCAAATATACCATCGAGACTCCACAAGGTCTCAAGTTCCCGAAAGAACACGCAAGAATAATCAATTGCATCTCCGTCGCACGTGTCAACCGCGACACCTAACAAATCCAAAACATGGCCATCCCTCATTTACCCTAGGATTCAACGATCCTAACACAGGATGTTATCAAATTACTCAGAAATGAATTACCATGGCCTAAAATACGACAATCCCTCCTCAAGGGAAGTCAACCAACCCTCACGATCATTCTTCAGAATACATCGTGCCATCGAGATTACCAATCTCAAAGTGCCACAATCTCTCACCAGAGATTCATTCATCCAAGCATACTAACCCGATGCTCGACGAGGACTAAATAAAAGCTGGCATTCGTACACACACACCGGCATACAAGTCTAAGCACCAATACTACATGCATACCCAATGCGATCGACTCGGGTATCACCAATCATACCCAAAGTCCCAAAACAACTATCAATCTCCAGTTATTCTCACATCGCGGAGAATGACGAACCAAAAACAAAGGGTGTGATTCCAACATCAACACCGCACCAACCGACTCATCGAGTCTACAAAGATTCCCAAAAGGTAGGTATATCGATACCGCCTTTGTGATATCCACGAAATAATTAATTACAATTTGGGCATTAATTGTGTTTATATGATTAATTATGGTGATAATTGATTTGTGTGTTGGAATTAATTATCTTGTTGAAATGCTTAGTCACATGGTTGACCCAGGGGTGCATTTCAGGGTGCTTGTTGTGCATGTTGGGAAATTGGGTGTTAGCATGATTTAATTGTAATGGTTGACAATTATTTTGGAAAACATGAATTTATTGGGAGTTGGTGCATTTTTGTAAAATGCTTTTAAAATACCACGTTTGGGTATTTTATACATCATGTTAATTAATGGGGTACAAATTTAATTATAACCCCACTATACCCACCTCACTTTATCCTTCACTTTTCAATCCCCAATTTCACTCCCAACCCTAAACCCTCACCCCATTTTCGAAACTTGCCAAAGGAGGAAGGAGAAATTTTCACAAAATCTTTGTTTGTGAGATTATTGGTAGGATTTGGAGTCCATAAGAGGTATGGAACCCTCCTTGAAGTTTTTATGGTGTTTGGTTTGGTTTTGAAATGGTTTTTGATTGTTTGAAATGGGTTTATTTTGGGTTGGTGTTATTTTTGGTTGGGGGTTGGATTTATGGTTGTATGAAGGTGTTTATTGAAGGTTTTTAGTGTTTTTGTATTGTTGATGTGTTGGTATTTGAGTTGGGTTGGTTTGGAAGAAATTTGAGGTGAAAAAAATGGAGAAATCGTGTACACAGCAGGTGGCGATGGATCGCTACAAATGCAGCGATCGATCGCCGAAGGGCAGTGGCGAAATGTGATGCAGGTGATCGATCACCATATATGGCGCGATCGATCGCCGCGAGCCAGTGAAGTCTGGCGATTGATCGGTAAGGCTCACGATCGATCGCCTCGACATAGCGATCGATCGCCAGCTGCTGAATTGTGGGAAATGATGTTTTTTTGATGGATTTTTGGTATTTGGCTATTATTTGGCTTCTAATATTGGGTTGTGTGATTGTTTAGAACCATCCCAGGTGGCGACGCAACCAAGGAAGTAAAGTCATACCAAATCCCACTTTTGGAAAGGTACGTAGAAGACATACGGGCACCCAACGGTACATGTGTCTATTATACTCATTGATTATGCATTGTGGATGCGAGTATATATGGAATTGTGCATTGTGGATGCAAATACATGTTGAATTTATGCATGATGATTATATATGCATATGATGATTGTTGGTGCACATCCCATGAGTCATGGTTATATAGAGCGATGATTTTAATGCTTTGCCGCTGTCACTTGAAACGATGATAGAATACTTCCCGCTGTCATATTGTAGCGAGGAAAGAATATTTCCCGCCAAATGTTGAAGCGAGGGTATTGCCGCATGTCGCATTTGCGCGAGGTTATTCAATGCCGATAATATGTCGAAGTGAGGGGTATTAGTGCCGTTGTCATGACAACCGAGGTGCATTAAAATACGCTATTATAACAGACTAGGGATTGGCAATTGGTGATAATGAAATGGTGTTATGTCATGACATGTGTGAACCATTAAATAATCTATTGATTATACTCATGAGTTATGGTACAGGGACAACCAAAAAGGAAGCGTTTAAAATGCATGGGAAAAACAGGAAGTGTTTTATTACGGTTTATGCATTTACGCCTTATATTCATATTGTGTTGGATATGAATTATTATATGCTCATGTTTTGGGGGTTGTCGTTTTAGGTACCTTTTTGGCATGATAAAGGGGCTAAGGCGGGTTGAGGCGGTGAGCCTGTGAAGAACACTTTTGATAAGGAAGGACATGATCATTTTGTATAGTGTCTACTCTAGGAGTAGTGTAAAGCTATAGTGAATGACATTCATTTGTTTTGAGAATGTAATTAATCCATTTGATAGTCCTTAACTTGGCATGTAATTTTTAAGGCTCAAAGTCTCAACACGAACTTTTATACTCTGATAATGCATGTTAGCTCTAATTATGCCTTTAATCCGCACTTAAGGAACTAGGGTCCTTACATTAGTGGTATCAGAGCAGTGGTTAGAGAACCCGGGAACGAGTGAAGGGTAGCCTTAGCATGGTTGGCTAGGTGCTTACATTCGGGGCATGTTTATGCATGTGGTGCATATTGATGTATATATTGTTATACTAACATGCTTATTGTTGCTTATGTTATCTAACGGTATAGCATATGTATTGTTTTGGAATTGTTGTTAACCCTTGTGTTACAGCATGGCGGCTATGAACTTGGGGAACCTCAATGAGGAGGTAGGGGTTGTTGGAAGCGTGAATGCTAGCATTGGACAGACAAAATCCTTTACCTCCACCGACCGTGGGAGTAGAACCGGTAGCTCAGCTGTTATTGCCCGGGGAGCTTAGTCTTACTCAGTTTCTGACTTTCCACCCGCCCATGTTTGAGGGGACAGAGACAAGGGAAGAGGCTGAGGAATGGCTAGAGAGACTGGAACAAATTTTTGTGTCCGCTCCTTGTGCTAGGACGACATGGCTGAGGTTGGCGGAGTTCCAACTAGCAAAGAAACCTTCCATGTGGTGGAAGACTACGGTGATGGAACTGAGGGCTCAGGGTGTATTGATCGATTGGACTCTCTTCAGAACCCGATTTTTGAACCGGTATTTTTCTGCGGCTGCGAGGCAGATGAAGGAAGACGAGTTCACAAACTTGAAGCAAGGAGGCATGACAATATCAGACTATGATATGCACTATTCTTCATTGCTGAGGTATGTCCATCATATTGCCACAAATGGACATGCAAAGGTGAGACACTTTTTGAAGGGATTACGGCCGGAATTGTTTGACCGGGTTATCACCAACAACCCCACTTCTTTCGATGATGCTCTTACTAGAGCAGAACTTGCGGAGATCGGAGTTGGGGCCTATCCTAATGTTGTACCCTTACATGTGCCATAGCAGAGGCAAGTTTCTGATAGCTTGAGGCCGCGAGGAGAGTCATTTAAGCCTCGTGGTGCTTCTCCATCCTCTCGGTTCAATGGGAAGAATCTTTTAACCGGAAGCAGGAGAACATGAAGAGCAATCTATCGGCCAATCAGGGGCCTATGCAAGTGAATAGATCGGGGGAGACAAGGTGTGACAATTGTGGAGGGCCGCACTCAGCGATCAACTGCCCAGCTTGTTACAGTTGTGGTAAGATGGGCCACATCTCTCGGTATTGCCCCACTCGTGGAGGACAACCAGATTTCCAAGGGAACAGACAGAGATTTGAGGACATGACAATGCATCAGAGGCAGCAGATTATGCCTCGACCATCGGGAGGTCAGACAGTGGGACCGTCCCAGGGGCAGGTGTATGCACTGACTAGAGAGCAGGCCCAGGCAGCCCCGGAGGAGGTGATCGCCGGTACGTGCCATTTATTTACGTACCCTGCTTTTATTTTGATAGATACAGGTGCCTCCCACTCTTTTGTATATGTCGGCTTTGTGGAGAGACACCATGTGCACACGTATTCGTTACCCACGCCTCTTATGGTCTCGACACCCACTGGGAAGAAATGTTATTGCCTGTCAGTTTCTTGCGGATTGCCTCAATTATTTTGAGGGCAATGAGTTGAAGGCAGATTTGATTGTGTTGGGCATGTCAGACTTTGATTGCATCGTGGGCATCGACATTCTGAACAGATATCAGGCAGTCATGGACTATCGGCAGAGCGGTTTGGTTCAGATCTGATATGGGCATGCATTGGACTTTCTATGGGAACGATTCTGGTGCGAAGATTCTGTTGATATCAGCGATCAAAATGTCTCAGTTGTTGGAGAGTGGTCACACGGGCTACCTTATCTATGCCGTGGACACGATGGGAAAGAATAAAGAGTTGAGGGTTGAGGATATACTCGTGGTAGCCGAATTTGCGGGCGTGTTTCCGGAGGAGATTCCAGGATTCCCACTGGCTAGAGAAGTCGAATTTGGGATTGAGTTATTACCGGGGACATCTATTTCTCGTGCCCCTTACAGAATGGCACTGGCGGAGTTAAGAGAATTGAAGGAGCAGCTGCAGGAGCTCATTGACAAAGGATATATACGCCCTAGCGTATCGCCTTGGGGGACACCAGTTCTCTTTGTGAAGAAGAAGGATGGTTCGATGCGTTTGTGCATAGATTACCGGCAACTGAATAAGGCCACGGTAAAGAACAAGTATCCTTTCCCAAAGATTGATGATTTATTTGAATAGTTGCAAGGCACGAAGCTGTATAGCAAGATTGATTTGAGATCCTGGTACCACCAGATACGCGTCAGGGAGGAGGATGTACATAAGACAACATTTCGGACTCGGTATGGGCACTACGAGTTCTTAGTGATGCCGTTCGGTGTGACGAACGCCCCAGCTGTCTTTATGAGCTTGATGAACCGGGTGTTCCAACCCTATCTGGATCAGTTCGTCATTGTGTTTATCGACAACATACTCATCTACTCCCGGAGTGAGGAAGAGCACGTAAAACATTTGAGGACAGTGCTCCAGATCCTCAGAGATCACCAGTTATATGCCAAGCTCAGCAAGTGTGAGTTTTCGTTGAGCAGTGTAGTGTTTCTGGGGCATGTCATATCTAGCAGTGGGATATCAGTGAATCCCAGGAAAATTGAGGCTGTGATGGAGTGGGCTGCACCCACTTCTGTGCCCGAGATACGAAGCTTTCTTGGTTTGGCTGGTTATTACCGACGCTTCGTCGAGGGATTTTCAAAGATCGCCAAGCCGTTGACACAGTTGACCCAAAAGGGAGTACCATTCTTTTGGTCTGAGGCTTGTGAGGAAAGCTTCCAAGAGCTGAAACACCGATTGACGACGGCACCTGTGTTGGTGATACCTACGGAAAACTCTAGGTTGTTCTTTATACCGATGCATCGCTTCAGGGCCTTGGGTGCATATTGATGCAAGATAAGCATGTGGTAGCTTATGCATCGAGGCAGTTGAAGCCGCATGAGACTAGATATCCAGTCCATGACTCGGAATTGGCGGCTATTATTTTCGCCTTGAAGATCTGGAGGCATTATTTGTATGGTACGTCGTTTACCATTTACACCGATCATAAGAGCCTGAAATTCTTGTTTACTCAGGCGGAGTTGAATATGCGTCAGAGGAGATGGATGGATTTACTCAAGGACTATGATTGTGAAATAGAGTACCATCCGGGAAAAGCAAACTTGACAGCAGACGCCTTGAGCTGGAAAGTGAGGAGTACTGCTGAGGATGTCATACATTTGTCAGCCATGATGACTTCCTATTGCCATCTGGGCTATGACTTCGACATAGAGGCATCACCAGTGTATGTATCGACCTTATTAGCTGAGCTAGATATCTATGAGAATACCAAGAGAGCTCAGAAAACAGATGATGAGATTCAGAGATGGTTATCATTAGTACATCTTGGTCAACCATCGAAGTTCAGAGTGGCGGGGGATGGATCCCTGAGATTGGGTAACCGTTGGGTAATTCCGAGTACGCCGGAGTTGCGTAGAGGGATCTTGGAGCGAGCTCATGGTAGCAGGCTTAGCATCCACCCAGGCGGGAAGAAGATGTATAAGGATCTACGTGATCAGTTTTGGTGGAAAAGAATGAAGTGTGATGTCGTTGCTTTCGTTAAGAGGTGCTTGATCTGCCAGCAGGTTAAGGCAGAGAGGCAGAGACCTGGTGGTGAGTTGAAAAGTTTGGAGATACCAAAGTGGAAGTGGGAACACATTTCCATGGACTTTGTGACTCACTTGCCGAGGAGTGCCTCGGGTTTTGATGCCATTTGGGTGATTGTGGACAGATTGACCAAAGTAGCTCATTTCATTCCCTATGGTATGACATTCACCTATTTGAGCAAGGCTCAGTTGTATATTCGAGATGTGGTGAGATTGCATGGGATCCCTGTTTCTATAGTGTCGGATCGAGATCCAAGATTCACATCTCATTTTTGGGAGGGTCTTCAGTCAGCTTTGGGAACTGAGGTAAGGTTGAGCACTGCATATCATCCTCAAACGGATGGCCAGACCGAGCGTACCATCCAGACGCTCGAGGGCATGTGTTTTGGAGTTTGATACTTCATGGCAGGATTCAGTGGCCTTGGTAGAGTTCTCTTATAATAATAGATACCAGGCGAGCATTAAGATGGCTCCTTTTGAGGCCCTTTATGGCAGACGATGTAGATCACCCTTGTGTTGGGATGACTTAGATCGTAAATCGGTCGGAGGACCGGAACTGGTTCGGGAAATGGAAGAGAAGATAAAGGTGATAAGGCAGAAAATGAAAGCAGCCCAGGACAGACAGGCGGCTTACGCAAATAAACGGCAGAGACCGTTGGAGTTTCAGTTGGGGGATAAGGTCTTTTTGAAGATCTCACCTTTCAGAGGTGTTGTGCGATTTGGGATGCGCGGGAAACTATCTCCGAGGTATGTTGGGCCGTACGAGATCTTACAACGCATTGGCACCTTGGCTTATCGTTTAGCCCTACCACCGTCGTTGTCTGGTATTCACGACGTGTTCCACATATCTATGTTACGGAAATATGAGTCGGATCCGTCACATGTATTACAGCCTTCTGAGGTGCAGTTAGATTCTGATGTATCCTATGAGGAACAGCCAGTCAGGATTCTGGATAGGGCTGATCGCAGGCTTCGGAACAAAGTGATACCTATGATTAAAGTGCAGTGGGATCGCAGGGGTGTCGAGGAGGCAACGTGGGAGACAGAGCGGCATATGGTGCAGCACTACCCGAAACTGTTTTCTGGTATGTGATTTATGTTTAGTTTCATTTTGGGGTAAGTGCATGCGATTTCGAGGACGAAATCTTATAAGTATGGGAGTATTGTGATATCCCCGAAACAATATTGCAATTTGGGCATTAATTATGTTTATATGATTAATTATGGTGATAATTGATTTGTGTGTTGGAATTAATTATCTTGTTGAAATGCTTAGTCACATGGTAGGCGTGACCCGGGGGTGCATTTCAGGGTTCATGTTGTGCATGTTGGGAAATTGGGTGTTAGCATGATTTAATTGTAATGGTTGACAATTATTTTGGAAAACATGAATTTATTGGGAGTTTGGTGCATTTTTGTAAAATGCTTTTAAAATACCATGTTGGGGTATTTTATACATCATGTTAATTAATAGGGTACAAATTTTATTATAACCCCACTATACCCACCTCACTTTATCCTTCACTTTTCAATCCCCAATTTCACTCCCAACCCTAAACCATCACCCCACTTTCGAAACTTGCCAAAGGAGGAAGGAGAAATCTTCACAAAATCTTTGTTTGTGAGATTATTGGTAGGATTTGGAGTCCATAAGAGGTATGAAACCCTCCTTGTTGTTTTATGGTGTTTGGTTTGGTTTTGAAATGGTTTTTGATTGTTTGAAATGGGTTTATTTTGGGTTGGTGTTATTTTTGGTTGGGGGTTGGATTTATGGTTGTATGAAGGTGTTTATTGAAGGTTTTTAGTGTTTTTGTATTGTTGATGTGTTGGTATTTGAGTTGGGTTGGTTTCGAGGAAATTTGAGGTGACAAAAATGGAGAAATCGCGCACACAGCAGGTGGCGATCGATCGCTACAAATGCAGCGATCGATCGCCGAAGGGCAGTGGAAAAATGTGATGCAGGCGATCGATCGTCATATATGGCGCGATCGATCGCCGCGAGCCAGTGAAGTCTGGTGATCAATCGCCATGTCAAGGCGATCGATCGGTAAGGCTCCCGATCGATCGCCTCGACACAGCGATCGATCGCCAGCTGCTGAATTGTGGGAAATGATTTTTTTTGATATTTTTTTGGTATTTGGCTATTATTTGGCTTCTAATATTGGGTTGTGTGATTGTGTAGAACCATCCCAGGTGGCGACGCAACCAAGGAAGTAAAGTCATACCAAATCCCACTTTTGGAAAGGTACGTAGAAGACGTACGGGCACCCAACGGTACATGTATCTATTCTACTAATTGATTATGCATTGTGGATGTAAGGACCCCCGTGCCCTTAACCCGTTATTAGTGTAAAGTCATACCATTAGTGCATATAATCATACTATCATGGGGAAAACCATGTGCAAGTACAACACCGTATGCTATCCAGAAAATTTCTTGCATTCAATTCACATAATATTCAGATTCCCCAACCAAGATTATTCATAAAACATGCACCCACATAATACACTAACATGCTCTTAGTTCATTTAGCAATTCCATAATTAATTGCATGCAACCATAATGAACAGAGAGAAGCCGTAGCCCATTTATACATTCCATATACACGTAAAATGTACTCACATAAGAGCACCCAATGAATAAGCGTGTATCTGATGTATAAAACATTCTACCGGATACCGTTACTGGTACTTCAATCCTGGAAGCATCTCCCAAGTACAGCTCGATCTCAACACTGGATCTGTGTACTTATTCAACCAGCTCTGGTACCTCGATCCTGGAAGTACCTCTATCAACAGCCCGAGCTCAACTCCAACGCTACTGCTGCACCTGTAACACCTGCCCCAACAGAGACAGCCCCCACACGGGGTGAGCATACCAATACCACCAATCCAATAATCATAACATTGCAATTCGTAATTACAGAATGTAAATGCTATAATTTAAATGATACTCCCTGGATGGTAACACCCTCATCCGGATCCCCTGTATTGTCCCTGTTCTCAAAATAACCAAACTCATCAAATTCCCAAAGCCAGTTAATCGTCACATAGATTAACTAATGCCGTTCTGTTACGCCAGTTCCATAATCAATATGGTAAAATCGTTATGTAAAAGACCGTAATTATCACATAAATCAAGCCAATGATTCCATGTCCCTATTTCATTGCTCGCTCCACAATAGCGGCATACTAAATCCCACGCACGCTCAATAATAGCGGCGTCATAACCGATGGTCACTCGACGGCGACGGCATCCCAAATCATTGCTCGCTCACTGCGGCACCGTATGGTTCTCATGTATAACCATTTGACGCAAATACCATTTACCATGCATATCGCTAGCCATTTATAGCAAGTATCATATACTATACATTTCAACGCCTATTTGATGTAATTTCCACATGCCACGTATTTCAATGTCCACATAATACGATTATTACACACCATGTGTTTCAATGTCCATTTAATGCAATTATCACATACCATGCATTTTTATAGTTGCAATATTATATTAGGCTATGCTCGTACGTCATATGTACCTTGAGTTCCCGTAGTCCGAGTCAAACCTTGCTTTAGTTCCATGCCTCGAGAAAGATGTGCTAAAACGCATAAACAACCCACAATCAAGCATAAGCATGCAACCACGTGCCCAAGCACGTTCAAAACTCCCAAACATATCGTCTATCCATGACGATTACCAAATTATAAAAGTTCCCGGCTAAGCATGTATAATAACCCAAAAATATTGTCAATCCATGACAATTAACCTTTTAAAATAACCCGAGGCGAAGCATGCAAGACACCCAAAAAGAGCCAAGAAACAATAAAAGAGGCACCAACAAACTGGCCATCTCGATCGATCGAGAACCACCCTTCGATCGATCGGTCAAAATACCGATCGATCAGTCCACTGTTCCAAAGCCACTAAAAACATTCTGCCATGCTCGATCGATCGAAAATATTTTCGGATCGATCGAGCAGCCCTGTATACGCGAGAAACCTCCAAGAATGAGCTTCCAACAATACCTAAACTCATATACTGTAAGGACCCCAAGCCCTTAAACCTTGATTAGTGTATTAACCACTATGTGTGGTACATGCTTTCTATAAAATGTCAATCGGGAAGCTCTGATGATACTTAATCATTGCCTGTCAATGAAAGACTCATATGTTTGCCCTTTACCAACCCCTTGGTGCCACTTTTCACATTGTAAACTTTTATAAAAATTTGGGCAGAGTCTCCCCATAAATAGAGCTATCCCAAAAAAGAGTACAACACATAACAAAATTCCCGGCCAGGGAACACATAATACTCAACAGAAAGCAGTAATACAAGTAGATTCCCAGCCAGGGAAGACACCACACATAGGTCAACAAAAGTGGGTTCCAACACCCACATAATACACCAATGACTCTCATATCATTCTAGCAATTCAACCTAATTGCATGCAACCTTAAATGAAAGAGAGAAAGGTTCATGCCTTTATATACAATCCATATACAAGTATAATCGTGCTCACATGCGAGCATCATGAATATGTATAAATCCTCAGGTGTATATATAGGTACTCTATACGATACCGTGCTCCATCAAGCCCTGGTACCACGATCCTGGGAGTACCTCAAATCAACAGCTCGAGCTCAGCTCCATAGCCATCGATGTACCTGTCCACCTGTCCCAACAGAGACAGCCCCCAACGGGGTGAGCATACCAATACACAAAATCCCATAATCATAATAATGAAATTCATAATTTACAACACAAGTAAATACTAATGAATTTAAATGATACTCCCTGGATGGCAACATCCTCATCCGGGATTCCGTGTACTGTCCCTGTTCTCACAACATCAAACTCATCAAATCTCATAAATCAGTAAATCAACGCATTGATTAACTCATCGCATGCCTAATCCTCGAATATCAACATATAGTGATTACAAATTCATTAAACATGCAATTACAGATATCACAATATCTAATACTGATTTCACAACCTTGCTATCAATCACAGATAGCTCAAATGCCTTAGCATTTATTTTACCAATCCTTCATTATACTTAGACATCTCAAGTGTCTTATAATGAATACATGAGTCTACAAACCTAGACATCTCAAATGTCTTATAATGAATACACGATTCTACGAACTTAGACATCTCAAATGTCTTACGAAGAATACATGATTTTACGATCATTCCCAGGCATCTCAAATGCCCTAATATAGTCAAATAAACCCAGTACCCCATATATCATGCAAGAGTCATCCTACTCTAGTGTCACGCACGCTACAAGCTGCGATATCAAGATTTGGGTCATTCCTTGGCTATATCAACATATATGTATAACCATACGTAAAACATTCAATGCAATCAAAAATACCTTATGCATTTCACATATATATAGTAATGCTCGTACGTCGCACGTACCTTAAATCTCCGAAGTCCGAGCCAAGCCTTGCTCGAGTTCCATGCCCCGAGGAATGATGTGCTAACACGATAAATAATTCACAATTATTTACGAACATGTAACCTATGCTCAAGCACACCCATATCCCTCACAACATTGTCAATACACGACAATTATCCTCTTAAAAAAACCCGGGGCAGGGTACATGCAGGGAAGGAAATAAATGAGACAATCGAAATTTGTTCAAGAATGCCCTACAAAAATCGAACCTTAATCTCACAATTTCGAACCCAATAAAATACCATAATTCATCTAAAATGTCAATTAAGCTATCCAAGCAAGAATCAACATCCCTTGACAAAAACTCCCCATTTTCGAACTCAACCCCCTTAAAATCGAACCCAAACAAGCCTTTAAATCTCAACTCTTAAAATTCTTCAAATTTGAACCAAAGCTTCTCAATTCGATCTCAATCAAGCATCATAATACTCTTAAAACATGCAATAATCGATCAATTGCACGAAATAATACCCCTGCCAAAAACCCCCAAATTTTCGAAATCAAACCCTACAATTTTCGAAAATTATTTCGAACCAAAATCACCAAAAAGCAGGGAAAAGCACGAAAAAGAAGAACAAGGGGTAAGGGAGATTACCCAACGAAAATCGGAAGCAAAATCGTTCAAAATCGATGAACCCTAACTTTTGGGGATCGACGCCTTTCTGTAAAATCCGACTCCAGGACGCGACGAAACCTTCAATTGACAGAGGGGAAAGGAGCGCCTCGTCGAGACGAAGCCGTGGGTAGGTCGCACGCGCCGATCGGCGGCCGGACGGCGGCTGGCAGAGCGCCTGAAACGGCGGGGCAGGGGAGGTGACGGGAATCGCATGCGGGGAGAGAGAGAGAGAGGAATTTGAGGCTAAAATTGAGATTATGTCTAAAATTTTGGGTTTAAATGGTATTTATAGCAAAATACCCCGAAAAATTAATAGCCCCACAAATACATCGTGATTCATTAAAAATCATCTGTTTTCAAAAACTCTCTCTCTAACTCCAAAACCCTCTACCGGTGCTCACATAGCACCCGAGATTCCGAGACACATCAAAAACCCAACTCTTAGGTTTTACACCGTAATGTGAATACAATCTCAACCTCTGGGTCCAACGATCCCAACTGCCCAAATAAACGAGCCCAGAAGGCCCAACACCTCTCTTAAATTTCAAATCGCCACGTAAAACCACTTTAGGGATTATTAATACTCCGGGATTAACACCTATAATCCCTGGTCATCACATATACAACCAAGATCAACCACCATTCTCAACATTTAATCACAAAACAACCTTAAAATACATCCCCCAAACATAAATAACATGTTGGACCAAGATCCACCCTTTTAACCCCAAAAACAAGTTTCAAACCCAACCAAAACTCAACAAAACTCTACCAAAATGGAAGCTTACCACTTGAGCTCCAAGTTTTTAGCAAGAAATCACAAAAAGACTCCTTTTTCAAAGCTTTCTCCTCCCCTCTTGTTTCAGAAACGAAAATGGAAGCTCTAAGATGAAAGGAGAGGGATTTGGGGACATAAAGTTGATAGGGAAGTGGATGGGATGTAAAGTATGCAAGTGGCTCCCTTGCCAACTCACATGGGATTTAAATGTGTATCAAACACAAGCATGGTATATAGAATACCCCAACATGATATTTTAAAAGCATTTTACTACAATGCCCAAAAATTACCATTAAAATAATGATTTACCAAAATTACAAACCAACACATTTAAACCATTATAACACCCAATTTCCCAACATGTATAACATGCACTCTGAAATGCTCTACCGGGTCACGCCTACCATGTGACAAGCATTTTACCAAGATAATTAGTCCCAACACATAATCTAATTATCACCATAAGATCACATAAACATAATTAATGCCCAAATTGCAATTAATTATTTCGGGGATATCACAATACTCCCCTACTTATAAGATTTCGCCCTCGAAATCGCATGCACTTACCCAAATCGAAACTAAACATAAATCACATACCAGAGAATAGTTCCGGGTAGTGCTGCACCATATGCTGCTCCGTCTCCCACGTGGCCTCCTCGACACCCCTGCGATCCCACTGTACCTTTACCATTGGTATCACTTTGTTCCGAAGCCTGCGATCAGCCCTATCCAGAATCCTGACTGGCCGTTCCTCGTAGGATATATCAGAATCTAACTGAACCTCAGAAGGCTGTAATACATGCGACGGATCCGGCTCATACTTCCGCAACATAGATACATGAAACACGTCGTGAATACCAGACAACGACGGCGGCAGCGCCAAACGGTAAGCCAAGGTACCGATGCGCTGTAAGATTCCATACGGCCCCACATACCTCGGAGAAAATTTACCACGCATACCAAACCGGACCACACCCCTGAAAGGTGAAATCTTCAAAAAGACCCTGTCTCCCAACTGAAATTCCAACGGTCTCCGTCGTTTATTCGCATAGGCTGCCTGCCTGTCCTGGGCTGCCTTCATTTTCTGACAGGATAATCTTTATCTTATCCTCCATCTCCCGAATCAGTTCGGGTCCTCCCACTGGTCAAGTTATCCCAGTATAATGGCGACCTACAACGCCTACCATACAAAGCCTCGAACGGAGCCATCCGAATACTCGCCTGATAGCTGTTGTTCTATGAAAACTCTACCAAGGGTAAGGAATCTTGCCATGAGGCATCAAACTCCAACACACAAGCTCGCAGCATGTCCTCGAGTGTCTGTATAGTACGCTCTGTCTGCCCATCCGTCTGGGGACGATATGCTGTACTCAATCCACACAAAACACATCACCACTGAAATAAAAAACAAGGTGTTCCAAGAAATCATATCTTGGTCCTGACACACCATTAAGACTCCACAAAGTCTCAAGTTCCACAGAGGTCATGCAAAACAAACAATTGCATTCCTGCCATACGTGTCCACCCACGATACTAAACAAATTCGAATCCTGGCCATCCCTCGTTCATCCTGGGATTTAACAATCATAAAAACAGGAAGGCTATCGAATTATCCAACAAGAACTACCATGGTCCTAAAACACGACAAGTCCTCACAAGGGAAGTCAAACGGACCTCACGATTATTCCTCAAAATACATCGTGCCATCGAGATTACCAATCTCAATTTGCCACGATCTCCCACCGGAGATTCACCAAACCGAGCATACAGACTCGACGTTCAACAAGGAACAAAATAAAGTTGGCATTCGTATACACACACGGCATACATGCCCACGCACCAACACAAAATGCATACTCAATGCAATAGACTCGGGTATCTCCAAACATACCCAAAATTCCAAACCACTGCCAAACCTCGATTATTCTCACTACACGGAGAATAATGGTTGACAAACCAAAACTAAAGAGTGTGATTTCAACATCACCATCACACGAACCAAAATAACGAATCTCCCCAAAAGATTCAACCGGTAGGTATCATAATACCGCCTTCCTCTTAAGGAAAAAGTCATGAATCCATGACCCTCCAACCTCGAACCACCGTTCGGAAAACTGGATATATTTATACCAAAACATATCCCGGAACCCAGAAATACACAACTGGTTAGAGTAGTGCATCAATACCACCATTACCCGATCCAAAATCCGTTTATGCCATGTATACACATCCCAACGATGCTCTGTACTAATGCCATAGTACTACACAATGTGAGCATCTCTCCGGAGACGCCTCCTCGAACGTCTCACCAGAAGTACGAAGCTATCACACAGTCCAACACTAGTAGGGCTTACCCCAGGTTGATTCACAATCAACTCTCAACCAATACCAGCTGTCTCCATGACAGTACAATCCAAATCTCTCCAAGAGTTAAGATCAATACAGTAGTGTTACCCCACTAGTTATATCCCACAAATCCACTCGTGACTCCCGTTGCATTCCACATGCAAGGATGCTCAACCAGAGCTAACCACGACTTGTCGACACTCACGTTGGCATTCCCAACAGAATTGAGCTGCCCCAAAACAAGTCTCTCAAAACATTTGACGTATAAACGTCTCCGTGAGGTATTCCCTACCTCAATCACCATGCCACAAAGGAGACTACAAGAGTCTACCATAACCCTCATCGTATTACCATACGATTCACCCAGCTCGAATCCAACGAGCGGCATAAGGCTAACCCAAGCACACCAAAGTACTGCAACATTACCTGCCTAGCGATTCGCTGGCCCCATAGGCTTATACCAACTGCCAACGTGACACACGTCTCAACCCGGTATACCATACCGTACAAACCATTAGAGTTGTGGGTCATCACCCAACATATCTATAAAACACCAAGCACAATGGACATCCAGGTGTCCTTGCTTAACTACCAAGCAATCCTAATCCATTAGGATTTATTCCACACCCTCAGGGTGGGTGTAACCATGCCTACCCTACATCACAGCAATAAGCGAGTAGTTTCCTCAATGACTACTCTTACCACCAATCACTTGGCCCTAGCCAATCCAACGAGCATACCCAAGGGTATCATTGCTCGACAAATATTTACCTCTACAACATGATGCGGTATAAACACCGGTACAATGCATCCAATGCTCCCTCGAGCAAACCTGCTCGGCAAAAGGTCTCGTCAACTAGTGACACAGACTCTACCATGTCCTCACTATCGGCACTCAAACCATACAACCAAATACATAAACACGAATGTATTATTCACCAAAATGACGCCACGCGTCCACATAGACATCCCAAATAACATTGTCAAACACATGACGGTACCCGTCGATACACGACACTCATAATCTCATCGTCAAACACATGACGGTATAAAACAACACATAATATTCACAATAATGATAACAAAAGTAATATGTCATACCTCATCGCTATCAAGATAGCGGAATACCTGTATCCATCGTTCACCAGCGGTACACAAGCAGCACCCATCGCTCGTAGGCGGCATAATCCAGTGCTACGCACATAGCGGTATAACCCATCGCTATAGAATCAGTGGCATGATCCCTCGCCATGGAGTCAGCGGCATAAAACATCGCCCAAAGAATATTCGGCGGTATGAAGCATCGCCATAGATGTAGCAAAATGTACCATCGCTATATGATACCTGGCGGCATAAACCATCGCCATAGAATACCCGGCGGTATGAACCATCGCCAATAGAATAGCGGAATAAGCCATCGCTATGATACCCGGCGGCATGAACCATCGCCAATAGAATACCCGGCGGAACCATCGCCAATATAATACCCGGCGGAACCATCGCCTATATAATACCCGGCGGAATAATCGCGGACTCAAAAGGTACTCACACCCATGTAGTACTTTGTTCCCGATCGCATCGCTATGTCATGACAGCGGCATCATCGCTTCGACGTGACAGCGGCATGTATCATCGCTTCGACACGACAGCGGCATCATCGCTTCGACATGACTGTGGTACCATCACTTCGACGTGACAGCGGCATTCACCATCGCTTCGACACGACAGCGGCATTTACCATCGTTCCGGCATGACAGCGGAAATACCCCTCGCTCCGACATATTAGCGGCATAATATCCCTCGCAATAGTAATATGACAGCGGCATTTTCCTTCGCTTCGACATATTTGCGGCAAATATTCTTCATCGCTATAATATGAAAGCGGCAAGTATTCACATCGCTACGCCATGCATGCAACGGTAATGCAAATCCCGTATTCCAATAATTGTTTCGGCACTACAGCGGCATCATCGCTTCGACGTGACAGCGGCATTTACCATCGCTTCGACCCGACAGCGGCATCATCGCTCCCGTATTCCAATAAACATCGCCATGAGTGTATTTTAATGCATCTCGCTCCAACATTTAACGGCAAAGCATTAAAATCATTACTCCGATGTATATCTATGCAACCGTAATGCATAGTCCATGTCTTATATGACCCTGCAACCACCAAGGTTAGCAATAACATATTCCAATTATGAACACATATCATAAATGCACATAAGCAATATAGTTGTGCCACACCACACTAACTACAATCATGTATAAGTATGTGCTTCTCATTCCCATTATCATTTTCCTAGGCCCTCAACGGCCCCAAAGAGCTAACCACTGCTCTGATACCACTAATGTAAGGACCCCCGTGCCTTAACCCGTTATTAGTGTATTAAGTCATACCATTAGTGCATATAATCATACTATCATGGGGAAAACCATGTGCAAGTACAACACCGTATGCTATCCAGAAAATTTCTTGCATTCAATTCACATAATATTCAGATTCCCCAACCAAGATTATTCATAAAACATGCACCCACATAATACACTAACATGCTCTTAGTTCATTTAGCAATTCCATAATTAATTGCATGCAACCATAATGAACAGAGAGAAGCCGTAGCCCATTTATACATTCCATATACACGTAAAATGTACTCACATAAGAGCACCCAATGAATAAGCATGTATCTGATGTATAAAACATTCTACCGGATACCGTTACTGGTACTTCAATCCTGGAAGCATCTCCCAAGTACAGCTCGATCTCAACACTGGATCTGTGTACTTATTCAACCAGCTCTGGTACCTCGATCCTGGAAGTACCTCTATCAACAGCCCGAGCTCAACTCCAACGCTACTGCTGCACCTGTAACACCTGCCCCAACAGAGACAGCCCCCACACGGGGTGAGCATACCAATACCACCAATCCAATAATCATAACATTGCAATTCGTAATTACAGAATGTAAATGCTATAATTTAAATGATACTCCCTGGATGGTAACACCCTCATCCGGATCCCCTGTATTGTCCCTGTTCTCAAAATAACCAAACTCATCAAATTCCCAAAGCCAGTTAATCGTCACATAGATTAACTAATGCCGTTCTGTTACGCCAGTTCCATAATCAATATGGTAAAATCGTTATGTAAAAGACCGTAATTATCACATAAATCAAGCCAATGATTCCATGTCCCTATTTCATTGCTCGCTCCACAATAGCGGCATACTAAATCCCACGCACGCTCAATAATAGCGGCGTCATAACCGATGGTCACTCGACGGCGACGGCATCCCAAATCATTGCTCGCTCAATAGCGGCACCGTATGGTTCTCATGTATAACCATTTGACGCAAATACCATTTACCATGCATATCGCTAGCCATTTATAGCAAGTATCATATACTATACATTTCAACGCCTATTTGATGTAATTTCCACATGCCACGTATTTCAATGTCCACATAATACGATTATTACACACCATGTGTTTCAATGTCCATATGCAATTATCACATACCATGCATTTTTATAGTTGCAATATTATAATAGGCTATGCTCGTACGTCATACGTACCTTGAGTTCCCGTAGTCCGAGTCAAACCTTGCTTTAGTTCCATGCCTCGAGAAAGATGTGCTAAAACGCATAAACAACCCACAATCAAGCATAAGCATGCAACCACGTGCCCAAGCACGTTCAAAACTCCCAAACATATCGTCTGTCCATGACGATTACCAAATTATAAAAGTTCCCGGCTAAGCATGTATAATACCCCAAAAATATTGTCAATCCATGACAATTAACCTTTTAAAATAACCTGAGGCGAAGCATGCAAGACACCCAAAAAGAGCCAAGAAACAATAAAAGAGGCACCAACAAACTGGCCATCTCGATCGATCGAAATTTCATCTCGATCGATCGAGAACCACCCTCCATCGATCGGTCAAAATACCGATCGATCGGTCCACTGTTCCAAAGCCACTAAAAACATTCTGCCATGCTCGATCGATCGAAAATATTTTCTGATCGATCGAGCAGCCCTGTATACGCGAGAAACCTCCAAGAATGAGCTTCCAACAATACCTAAACTCATATACAACCAAGATCAACCACCATTCTCAACATTTAATCACAAAACAACCTTAAAATACATCCCCCAAACATAAATAACATGTTGGACCAAGATCCACCCTTTTAACCCCAAAAACAAGTTTCAAACCCAACCAAAACTCAACAAAACTCTACCAAAATGGAAGCTTACCACTTGAGCTCCAAGTTTTTAGCAAGAAATCACAAAAAGACTCCTTTTTCAAAGCTTTCTCCTCCCCTCTTGTTTCAGAAACGAAAATGGAAGCTCTAAGATGAAAGGAGAGGGATTTGGGGACATAAAGTTGATAGGGAAGTGGATGGGATGTAAAGTATGCAAGTGGCTCCCTTGCCAACTCACATGGGATTTAAATGTGTATCAAACACAAGCATGGTATATAGAATACTCCAACATGATATTTTAAAAGCATTTTACTACAATGCACCAAAAATTACCATTAAAATCATGATTTACCAAAATTACAAACCAACACATTTAAACCATTATAACACCCAATTTCCCAACATGTATAACATGCACTCTGAAATGCTCTACCGGGTCACGCCTACCATGTGACAAGCATTTTACCAAGATAATTAGTCCCAACACATAATCTAATTATCACCATAAGATCACATAAACATAATTAATGCCCAAATTGTAATTAATTATTTCGGGGATATCACAGTGGATGCGAGTATATATGGAATTGTGCATTGTGGATGCAAATACATGTTGAATTTATGCATGATGATTATATATGCATATGATGATTGTTGGTGCACATCCCATGAGTCATGGTTATATAGAGCGATGATTTTAATGCTTTGCCGCTGTCACTTGAAACGATGATAGAATACTTGCCGCTGTCATATTGTAGTGAGGAAAGAATATTTGCCGCCAAATGTTGAAGCGAGGGTATTGCCGCATGTCGCATTTGCGCGAGGTTATTCAATGCCGCTAATATGTCGAAGCGAGGGGTATTAGTGCCGTTGTCATGACAAGCGAGGTGCATTAAAATACGCTATTATAACAGACTAGGGATTGGTAATTGGTGATAATGAAATGGTGTTATGTCATGACATGTCTGAACCATTAAATAATCTATTGATTATGCTCATGAGTTATGGTACAGGGACAACCAAAAAGGAAGCGTTTAAAATGCATGGGAAAAATAGGAAGTGTTTTATTACGGTTTATGCATTTACGCCTTATATTCATATTGTGTTGGATATGAATTATTATATGCTCATGTTTTGGGGGTTGTCCTTGTAGGTACCTTTTTGGCATGATAAAGGGGCTAAGGCGGGTTGAGGCGGTGAGCTTGTGAAGAACACTTTTGATAAGGAAGGACAGGATCATTTTGTATAGTGTCTACTCTAGGAGTAGTGTAAAGCTATAGTGAATGACATTCATTTGTTTTGAGAATGTAATTAATCCATTTGATAGTCCTTAACTTGGCATGTAATTCTTAAGGCTCAAAGTCTCAACACGAACTTTTATACTCTGATAATGCATGTTAGCTCTAATTATGCCTTTAATCCGCACCTAAGGAACTAGGGTCCTTACAACCTTCCTCTCAAGGAAAATGTCATGTACCATGACCTTGCAACCTCGAACCACCGTTCGGAAACTGGATATATTTATACCAAAATATATCCCGGAACCAACAAATACATAACTGGTTCAGAATAGTGCCTCAATGCAACTATTACCAAATCGAAATCCGTATACACAACGTATACACATCTAACGATGCTCTGTACTAATACCATAGTACCCCACAAACCTTGCGCATCTCCTCAGAGACGTCTCCTCGAACGTCCCGCCAGCAATATAAAGCCATCACCCAGTCCCTGGTTGATTCACAATCAACCCTCAACCAAAATTAGTTGTCTCCATGACAGTACAATTCAAATCTCTCCAAGAGATAAAATCAATATAGTAGTGTCACCCCACTAACTATATCTCACAATCCAATTGTGCCTCCCATTGCATGCTATATGCAAGATGCTCAACCTGAGCCAAAAATGACTTGTCGACACTCACGTTGGTACTCCAACAGAAATGAGCTGTCCCAGTACAAGTCCCTTAACATTTGACGCATAAACGTCCCTGTGAGGTATTCCCTGCCTCAAACCTCATGCGACATAGGGACTACTGGAGTCTACTATTACCTCATCGTATCATCATACGATTCACCAAACTCGGTTCCAGCGAGCAGTGTAATGGCTACAACAAGCACATGTATCACTGCAATAATACCTGGCTAGCAATTCGCTGCCCCCCATAGGCTTATACCAAACCTACCAACATGCCATACGTTCCATCCCGGTATGTCATACCGTACAAACCATTAGAGTAGTGGGTCATCACCCAATATTTCTCTAAAACACCAATGCACAATGGACATCCCGGTGTCCTTACCAACCCCAATGCAATCCTATCAACTAGGATTTATTTCCACACCCTCAGGGTGGGTGTGACCATGTCTACCACACGTCACAACGACAAAAGCGAGTAGTTTCTTCAATAACTACTCTTACCATAAATCACTTGTCCTTAGCCATCCCAGCCATTATACCCAAAGGTACCACTACTCGTAAAATATTTACCTCTATTGCATGATGCTGTACACTCACCGGTACAATGCATCCAATAATCCATCGAGCAAACCTGCTCGGCGTAACAGTCTCGTCAACCGATGACGTAGACACCACCTTGTGCTCATCAACAACACTCATACCATATGACTAAATACGTACACCTAGACGTATTATTCATCATCACGACGCTACACGTCTACATAGAATATCAACTATGTCATCGTCATCCCGTGACGGTGTACGCCAACATATGACATCCAAAATAACATCGTCAACTCGTGACGGTACATGTCAACATATGACATCTAAAATCCCATCGTCAAACACTTGACGGTATATGTATATCAACGCATGACATCCACAATAATGCTAATAAAATAGTAGTATACCATACTCATCGCTAGTAAAATAGCGGCATACCTGTCTCCGTCGTCCAATAGCGGTACATAATCAACACCCATAGCTTGTGGGCGGTACAATCCAGTGCTACGTAGATAGCGGCAGAACCCATCGCTATAAAATCAGCGGCATGATCCCTCGCCATAGAGTCAGCGGCATAAAACATCACTATATATATCTGGCGGCATGAACCATCGCCAATAGATGTAGCGGAATGAGCCATCGCTATAGAGATACCCGGCGGTATGAACCATCGCCATAGATGAAGCGGAATGTACCATAGCTATATGATACCCGGCGGCATGAACCATCACCAATAGAATAGAGGAATAAACCATCGCTATGAATACCCGGCGGCATAAACCATCGCCAATAGAATAGCGGAATAAACCATCGCTATGAATACCCGGCGGCATAAACCATCGCCAATAGAATAGCGGAATAAATCATCGCTATGAATACCCGGCGGCATAAACCATCGCCCATAAACTAGCGGAATGCACCATCGCCATATAGATACCTGGCGGCATAACCCATCGCCAATAGACTAGTGGCATGATATCCCTCGCTATAATATGACAGCGGTTGTGTTCTTCGCTTCATATGAGCGGCAAATATCCTTCATCGCTACCTCGCTTCGACATACCAGCGGCAAATAATATCCCTCGCTATAATATGACAGCGGTCATGTTCTTCGCTTCATATGAGCGGCAAATATTCTCTCATCGCTACGGTATGACAGCGGCACCATTACTCCTCGTTTTAATCATGACAGCGGAAATACCCCTCGCGTTAACATGACAGTGGAAATACCCCTCCCTTAGACAATACCAGCGGAAAATAATATCTCTCGCTATGATATGATAGTGGTCGTGTTCTTCGCTTCATATCAGCGGCAAATATTCTCTCATCGCTATGGTATGACAGCGGCAAGTATTCACATTGCTACGCATGAAGGCGGCAAGTATTCACATCGCTACGCCATGTATGCAACCGTAATGCATAATCCATATTCCCAATAAACATTGCCATAAGTGTATTTTAATGCACCTCGCTTCAAATGTAACATGCGGAATTTACCATCGCTTCAACATTTAGCGGCAAAGCATTAAAATCATCACTCCCATATATATGCAACAGTAATGCATAATCCATGTCTCATATGACCGTGCAACCACCATGGTTAGCAACAACATATTCCAAATATGAACACATATCATAAATGCACATAAGCAATGTAGTTGTGCCACACAACACTAACTACCATCATGCATAAGTATGTGCTTCCCATTTCTATCAACGTATTCCTAGGCCCTCAACAGTCCCAAAGAGCAAACCACTGCTCTGATACCACTAATGTAAGGACCCCCGTGCCCTTAACCCATTATTAATGTATTAATCCATGCCATTAGTGCATACAATCTTATTATCATGAGAAGAAGACCACATGCAAGCATAGCATCATATACCAACTATAAAATTAGTTGCATTAGAACCCCATAATATTCAAATTCCCCAACCAAGATCACTTACACAACATGCACCCTCATAATGCACTAACATGCTCTCAGTTCATTTAGCAATTCCATATTCAATCTCATGCAAATAATAAATGAAGAGAAAAGCCATTGCCCATTTATATATTCCATATACACGTAAAAATGTACTCACGTGAGAGCACCCAATGAATAAACGTGTATCTAATGTATGAGATACTCTACCGAATGCGGTTATTGGTGCTTTGATCCTGGAAGCACCTCCCATGCACTGCTCGATCTCAACTCTGGAGCTACGTACTCAATCAACCAGCTCTGGTACTTCAATCCTGGAAGTACCTCAAATCAACAGCCCGAGCTCAACTCCAAGCTACCGCTGCACCTGTATTACCCGCTCCAACAGAGACAGTCCCCACATGGGGTGAGCATACCAATACCACCAATCCAATAATCACAATATTACAGTTCATAATTTACAGAATGTAAATGCCATGAATTTAAATGATACTCCCTGGATGGTATCATCCTCATCCCGGATCCCCAGTATTGTCCCTGTTCTCAAAACAACCAAACCATTAAATTCTCAGAAGCAGTTGATCATCTCATTGATCAACTAAAACCATTCCTGCTATACCAGTTCCATAACCAAATATGATTAAATCACCAAATAGAGTACTACAGATATCACATGTATCTAGCCAATGATTCCATATTTCTATTTCATAGCTCGCTCCACAATAGCGACATTTTAACCCCACGCACGCTCAACAATAGCGGCGTCATAACCGATGGTCGCTCAACGGCGACAACATCCCAATCATTGCTCGCTCCAGAAGCTGCACCATATGGTTCCCAATGTATGTCCATTTAACGCAATTACCATCTACCATGCATATCACTATACATTTATAGCAAGTACCATATACCATGCATTTCAATATCCATTTATGGCAAATACCACATACCATGCATTTCAATATCCATTTATTGCAAATACCACATACCATGCATTTCACAGTTGCAACATTATAACAGGCTATGCTCGTACGTCATACGTACCTTATAATTCCATAGTTCGAGTCCGACCTCGCCTGAGTCCCACGACCCGATGAATTATGTGCTAACACATAAATAACTCACAATTAAACACAAGCATGCAACCACGTGCCCAAGCACGTTCATAACCCCCAAAATTATCGTCAATCCATGATGATTTACCATTTTAAAAGACCCCGGGTTAAGCATGCATAATACCCAAAATATTCCATTTTATAAGTTTAAATGATAGCTAAAAACTCAACCGAGAATTCCGTTTTATTAAACTTTGGCTCCAACCAATCCATTTTAAAAGTATAGCATTCCCATTGGAATGTAGACAATTCCCTGGAAACCGGCTATTTAAATCCAAAATTCCAAGTTTTTAAAATAAATAGTGAAAAAACACTATTCAGCAAGCCGCGATCGATCGCCATTTACGTGCGATCGATCGCCGTTCCTTACAGCCGGGCAGAACCAGCTCGCGATCGATCGCCATGTCTTGGCGATCGATCGCCAAACACCTCGCTATCGATTGCCAAGAGGTCGCGATCGATCGCCACACTGTTTATCTCCCACAAATTTCCAGATGCTCGTCACGATCGATCGGCGCTCGTCGGCGATCGATGGCGACCTGCGATTTTCCGAAAAACTCGAGCTTCCATGGTATTTTTGACACCCAAACTCAAAACCAACACCCTTAACTTCCTCAACACCTCCAATACACCAAATAAACTCAATAAAAACTCTAAAACAACATTTTAGATTTTTAACCAAAACCCCCAAATCTCAAATCCAACCCTAAACTCAACCATTTAGCACAAAACTGTAATCAAATCGGAGCTAAAGGTGAGGAGAAGAAGATTACCAGCCTTTCTTCAAGAAATCGGGCTTCCCAAGACGAGCCCCCATCGATTTGTTTCCAAGAGGAAAAGAGGGAAGGGTTTGGGGTGAGAGAGAGGCGTGAGGGAGAGGAGAGGAGAGGAGAGGAGAGGGAGGAGAGCTTCCGTATAATGACGGAATACCGAGTCCAATTGGTATATATAGCACCAAGGCTCCAAAATACCAATACCTCCACAACTACATCATGATTCATTAAAAATCATCTGTTTTCAATAATTATCTCTCCAGCTCAAATTCCATCATCAACCCCAGTACAAAGTACTCCGGACCACAGATTCCACCAAAAACCAAATTCCAAGGTTATCACCACGATGAGAATACAATCTCATCCCTCGGATCCAATGACTCCAAATACCGAATTTAAAAATCCCCGAGAGTCCCGAAACCGCAATCAATTCATAATTGCCAAAACTATAATCCATTAAGGATTATTACCACGCCGGGGTTAACACCATTAATCCCCGGGCATCACAAGTTTTGTCAAACATAATGTATCGATATCGTGGTCAATATCAATACGACATGACTCAGCATACTCAAATATAAATCATAAATCGACATTAACTATGTCACTCCAAATCATGTAAGAGCAAATATGTCAAATAAGTTTCAAACACGTACGCACATGTTCATTCGCGCCTATTCAAAGTGTACACAAGACTCAAGACTAGAGCATTCCAAGTTTATGCTCTGATACCAACTGTGAGGACCCGGTCCTAATCAAGTGTTTAATTATCATACAATGATTATTTATTTGTAAACAACGGAAGATTATTTAAAAGTTCTGCCAACAAGTGGCTCTAAAAATTTCGGCATGACTTCCGCGCACGCGAGATATACCAAAAAAAATGAAAACAACATAACAACATCCAATGCAGCAAGTAAATACATAATACCATAGCATGCATCATAGACACTCAGCACATAACCCGTACTAAAAATATTAACACCATACCATAGCATGCACAATAAGTCTCCAGCACACATTTCATACTCAAAATATTTATATAATACCATCAGCAGTAAGTAAAACACCAAATATTCACAATTACGCAAGACTGAACGGAAATAAACTCAATTTACATAATTATTCTATCCAGGACACACCCTGGTATACTTAACTATCATACGACTGTGATAGACAAAAGAAAACAACCTCAGGTAAGACTTTCAGCGATCATTCCCTCTTGGGATCCTGATCACCTGTAATACCTGCAATTTTGCCCACACCCAAAGACAACAACAGCCCCCTAAGGGGGGAGCCAAAACCCAATATTAAACTATCAAGTAATTACAACATGTATCTATAAAATGTGATATATGATGTCATGCAATGCAATGCAATGTAATGAGATGCATTAAAGGTACAAATCATCTCGGGATAGCAAAAGTCAGGAATCCAAGGAATAGCTATCAAATATCTCAAGATACCAGAATATCGGAGTCCAAAGAAAGATATTATCAATCAATATCATGCTCGAGCAGGGCGTCGACTCGCTCTTCGCTACGACATCTCTCTTAGTCGAGCCATCAACGGTCCATCATCCCACGTGTCTGGGCCACGTCGGCACACTCGTCGCTACGACATCTCTTAGCTCACTATCTCCGCCGAGCCATCGGTGTACCCATCATCCCCAGAACGCATCACAGATACCAACGAAAAGATAAGGGTATCAACAAAAGAATCGGTAGAATCAACTTGACGTGCTCAATGTCCATGCGAGTCAATGCATCATGCCAAAATCATAATCTCATATGATGCAACTCAATATGTCCAACGTGAAAGTCATATATCGATGTACATTTATTGAAAAAGATATGTGTTAACAAAACAGTTATTTGCATACATTGATATATCAACTAAGAATGCTCATAATTCAAGTAAATTCACATCGTCAAGTAATTTCACGGGTAAGTCACGTAGTTCAGCAAAGCATGTATCAAATAATACAGATACGTGTCGTATGTTATCGATCGCAACATACCTTTACTTTCTTTTTGTTTCCTTTTGATTTGAAGCTTTAATGTCGCTTGTTACTCTACATAATTCGTATAGGACATAACATACATTCGGTGTCAAGAAAGGATTCGTAATATTATTAAATATTTAAATCTTCATTATAATCTTAATATCTTGTTTCTAACTCATTGATCAAGTCAATTATAGAGCATATAATAATTGGGAATAAAATTATACTTCTTTAAACATTGTTTATTCTTCTTTCAATCATAGTAATATTCAGATATCCAATTAAGTAAGACTTTTACAGTGTACCTTTAAGCCATGTATTCCCAAATAATTCCATCCCTTGGTAACCTAATAACAATTTTACTTGTATTTACTCAAATATATGTCATAGTAGCTTCGCTCATATTCATTACAAATGGAGTTATAAATATTAATGATCTGAGCACCATCAATCGCTTCATGACCAGAGGGAAAACTTATTTTCCACGTATACTTTATCAAATTCTTTTGTTCAATTCACTCAACAGTAGATATTTACATAGCTAAAAATAGAAGATTTTTGGGTCATCTTTATATTTCTAGTTGAAGTATCACTAATAAATTATAGGTAATTGTTGACCCAATAACGTTATCACCATAGCTATCATGAATTGAAATTTAATAGCTTCAAGATTTCGAATAACTAGGATACTCCAAAACCCAACCAAAATCACACTAAATAGAGATTAGAGGCAAAGAACATGAGTTGACATCACATTCAAGAAACAACGATCGGCCAACCCAACATGCATCGATAAATTTGACTAAACTACACCAAATTTCAGGGAAAAACATCAACACCTAAAATCTGAAAGCTACATTTCGAATTTAAAAGTTGAAATTTCGAATTTACCATCAAGTGAACAGTAACCGCGGCTGCATGCACGTTTTTCGATGACTCAGGGCTGCAAGAGGGACGGCGCCCGGAGGGGAAAAGTCGGTCTAGGTGAGGGAATGGTTTGCACAACTATAATAGAACCAATTCAAGATCAAAACAAAAGAATCGAACGAAAAACGCAAGAACCCTAGCGCACACATTCGTACCTTTCAGGGCAAAATCTGACGATTACGCGGCGGTGCACCGCGATTGCCTGGTATGGAAATGACGGCCGGTGAGTTGGCTACACGGTGATGGGCTTGGTTCGTCGCACAAGTTTTATGGTGGGTTGTCAGAAGTCGCGCGGAGGAGCAGCAGAGAGAAGAGAGAATCGGGTTTTAGTGAGTGTTTTTACACGTTTTAATGTGTACATTAGAAATGACCAATAATACATATTAATATTTGTATTACAGCCCCGTTATGTACATCGGAGTGTCGCCGATGTACTGGTATATTAAATGTACAGACAACACTTGAGATTTATACCCACTATTATAACACAAAATTAACTTCTTCATTTTAATAATAAGTTATTTCTAAATCGGAGTTTATTCAACCATTTCAAGAATATGTCATGTTCCAATTAAATTGTCAGTTGACATTAATATTTTCAATTTCACATTTAATTAATTAATTACAATTTAATTATTATTAAATTCCCAAATTATATTTAATGAAGAGTAATTAAATCTTGGGGTCTTACAATCACAATGCACAAGCTCATGTCTAATTCATAGTTGCACTGAACTTGCCACCAAATGATCATCTCGTAGTTGGAAAACAAGTTAAAATGTAGTGACCACCAACTACAACTGCAGTGTTGTGCTAGATCATAAGAATTATTTGGGCACAATTGTAACTATAAGTTCTATAGCTGATTGAATTAGAGAAATCAGGATGATAGTTGTTTAGTGAAGTCATATTATGAGCACTTATTTCAAGTGTTCCGATGTCTCATATATCCATTTTGAAATGCAACATCGACACATATCTAAGAAACGTGTTTCATGATTGCCACAACAATTATCAACCACATTTTACGGGTACTATATTAATCTCATGGTCTTTATATATAGAGAGAATGTGTATATAGGTAAAGGGTGTCCAAATTAAACTATAACCGATTGAAAAGATAGTATTTTGCATATTTAATAGTACAAATCTCACAACCAAGAGTTCATTTATTAGGAACATCTTCCTACATTAATATGGTAGAGTCAACAATACATAGTTTTTTAGAATAAATACAGTAATTTCATTAATCAATTTGAAGCCTCATCGGTTACAATCTTATGAATAAAATCCAGATAATTTGATGATCCAAATGCTAAAATTAGTGCATTCTTAGCTAACTTGTGTGATGCCTTATTGCCATTTCTTTGGATCAGTTGTTCCTTTGCTGTTGTAAATGCCCTCACCATGTTCTTTATATCAGATATGACAATGCCAATAGATGATAGATTTTCACATTGTGCGTTCAATGTCTGATAACATACATACAGTCACTTTCAAGAATGATATGCTTCCAACCATATTTGCCTGCCAATTCAGTTTCCTCCCGTAATGCTCTAGCTTCTGCCATCTCCAGTATTGTTTGGGAGTGAAATCGTTTGCTAATCCATGCAGTACAACTCCCACTATGGTCCTCGCTATGATTCCAAATCTCTTCACAATTAATTTTGATGATTCAGGCATGAGGTGGTTGGCAAGTTGTTGGATGTTTATAGTAAGGATGTTTGTAGCTGCCCTGAATTGTTGCAGATATTCTACTGCAAATTCCATATATCCATACGTATCATATGTGAATTCTCTCATCAATTTTCAGTTTCTAGCATTCCAAAGGGTCCAACAGATTATCATCGCAAGATCAGATTGTTCCGTTGTCAAATTCTTACTCCAGCTACATATCCACTCTAAGATGTTGTTGCAATCGAAAGCTATATGGTGGTTGGGAACATATGAGCAATCCCAACATAACCTAGTGAAATGGCAATCCTTCAAAACATGTAACATCGATTTTTTTTTGTTATGCAAATGTCACATAAAATCATCCTCCACAATATGTCGCTTAGCCAATACTTCCATAATCGGGATCGTCCCACGGCATGCTCTCCAGATGAAATTTTTTATTTTGTTTGGTAACTCTGTGTTCCATACGAAGTTCCATATCCCCTTTATCCATTATTTCAGAAGAATATCCAATCACATTTTCATTTTTTTCCTCAAGATTCGAGCTAAATGGTACACATTATTGACAAATAGACCCCATTTTAATATAATGCTGTAAGGACCCCGTCCTAATCACGTCATTAGTGTATTTATCATCTATATTAGTGCATACATTCATATCATTAGGGAATTCTTATATATGCTTCCATAAAAAAGGCATGATGTCTATAAATTTTTTGACCTTAATCCTCTTCTCATTCAACTCCCAACACAATTCAACTAGCACTAATATACACCGTACAATGCATCAATCTCATATTCTCAATATCATCATGCAATTCACCTTAATTAATTTACATGCAAATCATAAATGAAAAGAGAAATCTCACAACCCTTATACAAACCATACACACATATCAAAATGTTCACAGACGAGCACTGAACCAATAACTGTATATCAATTGTATAAGAAGTATTATTCATACCAACACTGATACCGAGCTCCTATGAGCACCCTCCTTCCATAGCTCTAACTCATCTCCAGAGCTAATGTTGTACATGTTCTACATGTTTCAACAGAAACAGCCCCCACACAGGGTGAGCATACCAATAGCACAATCACAATATCCTCAATCTCACAATTCATAATTTACAGAATATAAAACTGCAAATTCAGAAAATACTCCATGTATGTACTATTACCATATGGGATCTCCCATGTTGTTCATGTTCTCACAATAACCAAAATCATCAAACTCCAAATCAGTTAATCATTGCAATGATCAACAATACTCATGCTCAAACCGCGAATTCCAAAATCAACTATAGCTAAATCATTTTGATAATGATTTATAGAAATCAAATATATCTTAATCGACGATTTCATAACTGTATAACATTGTATAACATCGCTCGCTCAACATCGGCGTCACTCTAAACTCTCGCACGCTCAACAGCTGCGGCATCATAACCATTGCTCGTTCAACAACGACATTTCCACAATTCTTAACACATCCATTCATCACAACGATAATATATTATTCATTTAGCCATGACAATGTATTTAACTATGCTCGTACGTTATACGTACCTTATAATCCAATAGTAAGAGCCAATCATTGCATTCGTCCCGCGATCCAGTGAATTATTCGATATGCATAGTTAATAACTCACAATCAATTACGTGCACACAATCACATACTCAAGTTCCTTATACAACATCCTAACATAATGATTAATCACAAATACTACTACTCAAGGCATCCCATTTTATTCTACGTTCAACGAGTCATCGATTAATCAAACGAGTAGTACATCTGACTAAAGTTCAACTCAAACCACTCCATTTAAATGTGTAATATTTTCATTGGAAAAGTAGAATTCATCATGAAAATCTACCATAAACATCACATCTCCAAAATCCCAACATTTAACAAATTCTACAAAAAAATAAAACAGGGCCGCGATCGATCGTCGTTTTCTCGCTATCGATCGTGAAATCTTACGGCCAAAATCAAACCTCCGCGATCTGCCAAAAATCAAACCTCCGCGATCGATCGCCACTCAGCGACGATCGATAGCCAGAATTCACTGCCTCCTCGCGATCGATCACCAACTTGCTCGCGATCGATCGCGAACACTGTTCTTCGTCACCAATTTTGTAAGGACCCCCCGTGCCCTTAACCCGTTATTAGTGTATTAAGCCATATCATTAGTGCATGTAATCATACTAGCAGTGGAAAAACATATGCAAGTGCAACACCATATGTTATCCAGAAAATTTTTCTTGCATTTAAATCACATAATATTCAAATTCCCCAACCATGATTATCCATATAACATGCACCCTCATAATACACTAACATACTCTTAGTTCATTTAGCAATTCTATATCTAATTGCGTGCAAACCATAATGAACAGAGAAGAGCCATAGCCCGTTTATACATTCCATATACACCTAATATGTACTCACATAAGAGTACCCAATGAATGAGCGTGTATCTAATGTATAAACACTCTACTGGATACCGTTACTGGTGCTTCGATCCTGGAAGCACCTCTCAAGCGCAACTCGATCTCGACTCTGGATCTGAGCGCCTGTCCATCCAGCTCTGGTACCTCGATCCTGGAAGTACCTCAATCAACAGCCCGAGCTCAACTCCAAAGCTGCTGCTACACCTGTACCACCTGCCCCAACAGAGACAGCCCCCACACGGGGTGAGCATACCAATATCCCAATCCAATAACCAACCAAAAATACAATTCATAATTTACAACAATGTAAATACTATGAAATACAAAATATACTCCCTGGATGGCATCATCCTCATCCGGGGTTTCCTGTACTGTCCCTGTTCTCAAAACACTGAAACCATCAAATTCCCAAATGCCAGTTTAATCATTATATTGATTAACAATTCTATGAGCCATATACCAATGTCATAATCAATAACATCAAATCATTAAACAATGATTATAAACAATCCATGTTTCTCACTTATGGTTTCATATCTCCATTTCATTGCTCGCTCTACAATAGCGGCATTCCAATTCCACGCATGCTCGATGGCAGCGGCGTCATAATCGATGTTCGCTCACAGGCGACAACATCCCAATCGTTCTCGCTCAAAAGCGGCACCATGCAATTCTCAATGCACATATAGACATTTGAAGCAAGTAGAATAAACCATGCATTTCAATCTCCGTTTATTGCTAATACCATGCATCATGCATTTCCACACATATTCATTGCAATACAGTATACCAAGCACTCAACAATTGCAATTATATAAAAGACTATGCTCGTACGTCATACGTACCTTAGAATTTCGTAGTCCAAGCCAAACTTTGCTTGAGTTCCTTACCTCGAGAGATATGTGCTAAAACACATAAACAACTCACAATCAAGTATAAGCATGCAACCACGTGTCCAAGCACGTTCAAGACTCACAAACATATCGTCAATCCATGACGATTACCAAAATAAAAGCCCCCCGGCTAAGCATGCATAATACCCAACATATTACATTTTATATGTTTAATAGATAGCCAAAAACCCAACCAAAAATTCCGTTTAATAAACTTGGCTCCAAATCAAACCATTTTAAAAGTCTAACATTCCCATTGGAATGTGAACAACACTCCGGAAGTCGGCCCTTTAGACCTCGGTTCCAAAATCCCAACATTTTCCAACATTTTCGAAAATCCATGCAGGTGAACAGTGCCGCGATCGATCGCCCATCAGGCGCGATCGATCGCGCAAGCCTACTGCCCGAAAAAAATCAATCCGCGATCGATCGCCACATCTCGCGATCGATCGCTGAGACCCTCGCGATCGATCGCCCCCTTTTCGCGATCGATCGCCGATACTGTACATCTTCCTCAAATTCCAGTAGCATGTCGCGATCGATCGGCGCCTCGCCAAGATCGATCGCGGACTGCGATTTTTCGAAAAAATCGAGTTCTAATGGTGTTTTTCACACCCAACTCCAAACCAACACCCCATACAACCTCAACGCCTCAAATACAACAATTAAACTCCATGAAAACACTGAAATCAACATTTTAGATTTTAACCCAAACCCCACCCCCCCCCCCCCCCCCCCCCCCCCCCAAATGCCATAGCCAAGACAATACCCAACCAAACTCTACAATACTACTACCAAATCGAAGACAATGACGAAGAGAAGATTAATACCTGATTATCTTCGAGAAAAACCGGCCCCTAAATCGCGTTCTATCGATTTTGCTTCAACCAAAGGGAAGGGGGAAGGGTTTGGGGTGAAGGTGGCGTGAGAGGGGGAGGAGAGGAGAGAAATGGATTCCAAATGACGGAATCCCGAGTCCAACGGGTATATATAACAAAAATACCCCAACACACCAATACCTCCACAAATATGACCGCTTTATTTTTAAACAAAAGATATTTCAAAGAATAGTGTGAAGCGATTCTACCGCAAGTGCACGGTTGTCAAGTTTTAGTATAGTGAAAATTAAGTACGGGTTGTCGAATCCACAGGGACTAACGTATAAGTACCAAATAAGATTAATAAAATTATATTTAGCCTACGATTAACAAAGGTGATTATCTAAAGCAAACTTAAACTAAGAAATGAAACTTAACCAAGAAACAATAAAATGAATGGTTCCGGATATGCGAAGGTAAGTTGCTCAAGAAATTTATCAAGCTCTTCGTTCAACTGTGTTATCTTTAATGATTCATTTGAATAAGCAAATTATCAACCAATTGATTCTAAAGGTGAAAGGTTTTCGCTATTATTCAATACACACTCTCGAGCTGTAAAGAAACTAACAATAAATTAGAATAAGTCACTCTCGTGCACCTATTTACTAATTCAAAGTTGCATAAATTATCAAAACCTTATAACTCTAAATCTCTCGATTCCAAGTTCTCACGTATGCGATATCATCTCTCGATCTCAATCATAACATACTTCATGAATTAAAAGAGCGTGTTACAACGTTATCTCTCGATCTCGGTTATAACTCTCAGAATCAATCAAAGTTAGCTAGGCTTTGATCTTAACAATCGATTAATTCATGAACAATAGACATCAATACACTCAAACACAATTGAATCAATATATCAAACACAATGATACTAAATCTCAATAAAATAAACTAGAATTGTTTCAAATCAAATACAAAAGAAGTTTAATCGTCTCTCGACCTCAAAAACATCAATTGAAAATTAATATGAAATAGATTAAAGTCTAGAAATACGATAAACGGCGGAATGAATCCGTGCGTAGCACCGAAATCTCTTCTCTTGCTCCTTCCTTGCACTCCGGAATTGAATGGCTTTGGCTCGGGCGAAGAACCGGAAGAACGGATCTCCTTGGCGGCGGCTAGGCGGCGGCTAGGGCTCTTCTTTGGTTCAGAAATTTCGCCTGATATTCTCCTCTCTCGAATGGAATGATTTTCTTTCTTTTAAACCCCCCACAGATCACGATAAACATGGAAAATAAAATCTGCAGATTTTGCGTATCGATCGATCGGAAGGTTTTCTCGATCGATCGGTGCACTGTTCATGTCAGCCTTTGAAACTTACTGCGATCGATCGAGAATTTGTACCGATCGATCGAGACTTGAAATTCTTTGATGCTCAACTTTCTGCCTGGCTCGATCGATCGAGAGTAAATCTCGATCGATCGAGATTCCGAAAATCTCATTTCCTCAATTTTAGTTCTTTCTCGCCTCGATTTCGCCCGTTATCTTCATATTAGCTCATTTCTTCCACTTCCGATCTATTTTCCTGAAACAAACGAATAAACACCAAAAAGCATAATATCATCCAGGAAAAAATACGGAAAGTAGGAAGACATTACAGTTAAAAACACTCAAAATCTAAGCCTATCAACTCCCCCAAACTTAGACTTGATCGTCCTCGAGCAAGCAATAAGCTCAAAAAGAAAAGTTAAACTCGATACTAAGCATGAATCATCTTTACAACATACGTAAAAACTCAGAAATCCTACTTACACATCAATAGAAGTCATTCAACACTTAACAAGAAGCAATTTCTCCTAAGTTAAACAATACATCGCAACATTGGAACGTGCGTGTGTGCTATTGTCAAACATGAGTAATGTACATATCTTTAAGATCAAAATGTGCCATATCAACTCCTAGTCAAGATTACTTTGAATTACTCTACAAATTTACTATCCCGCACTTCTCCACTAATGTAATTATTCCCTAGACTTGGATCAACAGGACTTTAAAAGCTTATAACGTTAGGCCTTTTGGTGTCGGCTCCAAAGAAAAGGTAGGATAGAATTTAAAGAAGAGAGTATAATAAAATCAGTTCAACTATTTTAAGCTTCTCTTCAACTTTTTCTAACATTGGCCACTTTGGGTCTTATTTGAATTTTTCTTTTCAAGACTTTTCTCTACAACATTTCTTTTTCTTTGCTCATTCTTTCGTCCTTTTTGAACTCATTTGCATATAACAATTCCGTGCAATGAATGAGATTCATTATACTCTCCTAGGGATGGATAAAATTGTTCTTTTAGGCTCAAACCAAGGTGGGTATAATGAGTTTGCCAAGAATGCCGAATGGGGGTCTAATCATATGCAATGCATATACCATTCTTTTTCAATAAGGCTCAAAAGGGGCACTAAGGAATAATGTATAACAGGTAGGCTTGAAAGGCTCAAACGGTCCAAAGATCGCCTAAATCATCTCCAAGTCTAGTTCCTAATTATAAATTTCTCCTCAAAGTGCTTTCAACTAAACTGTAGAGTTATCTAAGATACTCAAGACTCATCATAGTTAACACAAATTTTCACTTTAATCAATACATACTTCACTCAATCATGACTCAATAAGTGCTCAAATTATTCCTCAGTTTTGACATATGGTTAACAAAGGATATATACAAACAAGTTAAACATTTTCATGACTCCTATCTAGATGAGGATTAATTTCATCATGTATTACCGTTGCAAATCTAATTCTTCAATTCTCAAGACTAACTCACAAAAAAAATTTTGTTGATAGTGCTCAAGGACGATTCAAGTGACAATTAAGCACACAACATGTGGATAAAACAAGTTAAACACGCAAACCACTCCCCCAAACTTAACTGAAACATTGTCCTCAATGTTTAAAAGAATCAAAAGGGAAAAAAGTAAACTCTCCTGATCAAGACGCTTGCATGAGGATTGAGGAAGTTTGGCTTTTGAAAGCTCCACTGCTGTAAGGGTTCATCGCTCCACTTGAGTACCTCGAAAAAGAAGGATGCTAAAAAAAATCGACAAGAGAGAAAAACAAACTAAATGCAAAATTGAAAATACAACAAAGCTAAATGCAAAAGGATACGCTTGGGTTGCCTCCCAAGAAGCGCTGATTTCTAGTCGTCGGCTTGACCATCATAAGCAACCATCAAAGAGCGGCTGCCGGCCATAGTACGTATCGTATGATACTACTAATGGGTCTTCATATAGTATGCCCTCAAGCTTGGCAAGAGTGTAACGGTGTAAGCTCGTTGCTCCAACAACTTTCTTCATGACATAGTGAGCATGGGAGAATGATTCTTGAATTGGCTTCATCTCATGGATGGCTAGTGCGGTGAAGTTGGTGGCATCGATGAGGAATACGTATCCACATATGGCCCATAACATGCCTCCATCGATGGGTGGATATCAAATTTCTCGAAAATCTCATCATCCAACTTCACTCTTGGCTCGTTGTCCCATAGGATCTCCTCAGATGCCTTTTCCACTGTAGGCTCAATCACTTCCATAGTCTCAACTTCCCTTGATTCTTCCCCATGAGTCGGATCACTCCCCCAAACTTGATTGGTTGAGTGATCATCATCATGTAACCAGGCCTGATTTGTAGATCTCGTCTCCTCCTCTTGGCAGCTCATTGAGATGGTTTCCACTAGAATTGCAAATTGCTGCTCTAGATGACGTATATAAATGGTCTGGTTCTCTAAACGTTGCTCAGTTGATGCCATGAGTCTAAATAACATATTCTCTGATTGAGCCGTTCCTTCTACAAAACTATCTTTCTTCTCGCCGTGATGCTCAAAGGTTTGGTGCGTATCATTAGGGTAGTGGGTCTCTGGTGGGTATTGGTGACTCCAACCTTGCAAGGAAGGATCACAATGCCAGTGGTAATCGAAATTCGACATATCATTGAACAGGTGTAATACACTGTCCTCATCTCTATCAACCAGGGGACTCCCAGTCATCAATGCTCCTTTGAATACCCATCCTCGTGTCTGTGCATCCAAATCTTTGAAGAAATGTTGCAGAAGAGTTTCGAAAAGTTGTGATACCTGAATGTGTCTGCAAAGTTGTGATACCTGAATGTGTCTGCCAGTTCATTGAATCTCTCCCACGCCAAACAAAACGGCTCTGAAAATTGTTGGGCAAATCTTGTGAAGACTTGTTGATGAAGCATCACAAGTACCTCGCAAGATAAAGAAATAACATACTTAAATAAAATAATTTTTTTTTTTCGAAAATAACAAAAAGAAAAAGAAAACAAAAACGCAATAATAAAATTGGCTAAATTACAATTAACTAATCTCGTATGATATTATACAGATTAGTCCCCGGCAACGGCGCCAAAAACTTGACCGCTTTATTTTTAAACAAAAGATATTTCAAAGAATAGTGTGAAGCGATTCTACCGCAAGTGCACGGTTGTCAAGTTTTAGTATAGTGAAAATTAAGTACGGGTTGTCGAATCAACAGGGACTAACGTATAAGTACCAAATAAGATTAATAAAATTATATTTAGCCTACGATTAACAAAGGTGATTATTAAAAGCAAACTTAAACTAAGAAATGAAACTTAACGAAGAAACAATAAAATGAATGGTTCCGGATATGCGAAGGTAAGTTGCTCAAGAAATTTATCAAGCTCTTCGTTCAACTGTGTTATCTTTAATGATTCATTTGAATAAGCAAATTATCAACCAATTGATTCTAAAGGTGAAAGGTTTTCGCTATTATTCAATACACTCTCTCGAGATGTAAAGAAACTAACAATAAATTAGAATAAGTCACTCTCATGCACCTATTTACTAATTCAAAGTTGCATAAATTATCAAAACCTTATAACTCTAAATCTCTCGATTCCAAGTTCTCACGTATGCGATATCATCTCTCGATCTCAATCATAACATACTTCATGAATTAAAAGAGCGTGTTACAACGTTATCTCTCGATCTCGGTTATAACTCTCAGAATCAATCAAAGTTAGCTAGGCTTTGATCTTAACAATCGATTAATTCATGAACAATAGACATCAATACACTCAAACACAATTGAATCAATATATCAAACACAATGATACTAAATCTCAATAAAATAAACTAGAATTGTTTCAAATCAAATACAAAAGAAGTTTAATCGTCTCTCGACCTCAAAAACATCAATTGAAAATTAATATGAAATAGATTAAAGTCTAGAAATACGATAACCGGCGGAATGAATCTGTGCGTAGCACCGAAATCTCTTCTCTTGCTCCTTCCTTGCACTCCGGAATTGAATGGCTTTGGCTCGGACGAAGAACCGGAAGAACGGATCTCCTTGGCGGCGGCTAGGCGGCGGCTTGGGCTCTTCTTTGGTTCAGAAATTTCGTCTGATATTCTCCTCTCTCGAATGGAATGATTTTCTTTCTTTTAAACCCCCCACAGATCACGATAAACATGGAAAATAAAATCTGCAGATTTTGCGTATAGATCGATCGGAAGGTTTTCTCGATCGATCGGTGCACTGTTCATGTCAGCCTTTGAAACTTACTGCCTCGCTCGATCGATCGAGAATTTGTACCGATCGATCGAGACTTGAAATTCTTTGATGCTCAACTTTCTGCCTGGCTCGATCGATCGAGAGTAAATCTCGATCGATCGAGATTCCGAAAATCTCATTTCCTCAATTTTTAGTTCTTTCTCGCCTCGATTTCGCCCGTTATCTTCATATTAGCTCATTTCTTCCACTTCCGATCTATTTTCCTGAAACAAACGAATAAACACCAAAAAGCATAATATCATCCAGGAAAAAATACGGAAAGTAGGAAGAAATTACAGTTAAAAACACTCAAAATCTAAGCCTATCAAAATACATCATGATTCATTAAAAATCATCTGTTTTCAAAAACTCTCTCTCCAACATCAAATCCTCATACAGGCCCCAACAAAAGCACCCCGGACACCAAGTCCCACCGAAAACCCAACTCATAGGTTTTCCACCGAAATGAGAATACAATCTCAACCTTTGGATCCAAAGATCCCAAATGCCCGATTAAACAACCCCGGGAGACGCAAAACCGCAATTAATTCCTAATTGCCACAATTAAAAATCCATCAAGGATTAATACCACACCGGGATTAACACCATAATTCCCGGACATCACAATTATCCCCCACTAATAAAATTTCGTCCTCGAAATTTGCACCGGCATACCCTACGTAACACCAGGGTTACACAAACAAGGTAAGGTCACAACCCCGATTCTGGACCACAAAAGAATCGAATCATTAACTGCGAGAACACCAATCTCGCATCAAGCTCTACAATAGAGCAATGCCAAAACCAATATAAACCCAAAAGGTAACAACATACCTCGACGTGAATCGTCCCGGAAGTCAGTCCATCATGACTGCAAATTGATCAAAACACCATTTGGTTCTAACATAGATATCTCTCCATGATATCCACCAATCGTCCACAATGCTTAACACACATCGTTATGATGTGGGCCATTAGTATACAACAGTATACTCACAGAAAATCCGGTTCGCTTCCCGGTCCATCTCCTCCAAAGGAGTAGTTGCATCACTTGCAATCCGGATCGGGTAACCCACGGTCACTAATCCACACAAAACACATCACTACAGATGTCTACAACCATGTGTCCCAAGAAGTCCCATCTTGGTCCAAACACACTATCGAGACTCCACAAAGTCTCAAGTTCCACAAAGGACATGCAAGACAAACAATTGCATTCCCAAACACGTGTCGACTGTGACACTAAAGAAATTCGAATCCTGGCCATCCCTCATTTATCCTGGGATTCAACAATCCTAAAAAAGGAAGGCTATCGAATTATCCAACAAGAACCACCAAGGTTCCAAGACACGACAATCCCTCCTCAGGGGAAGTCGAACGGACCTCACGATTATTCCTCAGAGTACATCGTGCTATCGAGATTACCAATCTCAAATTGCCACAATCTCCCACCGGAGATTCATCAAACCAAGTACATTAAACCGACGTTCAACAAGGAACGAAATAGAGTTGACATTCGTATACACACACGGGTATACATGTCCAAGCACCAACACAACAGGCACACTCAAAGCAATAGGCTCGGGTATCTCCAAACATACCCAAAGTCCCAAAACTTACTGCCAAGCCTCGATTATTCTCACTCCACGGAGAATAGTGGTCAACAGACCAAAGCCAAAGGGTGTGATTTCAACATCAACACCACAAAACCAAAGCAATGAATCTCCCAAAAGATTCGACCGGCAGGTATAACAATACCGCCTTTCCCAAAAGGAATAGTGTCATGAACCCATGACCCTCTAACCTCGAACCACCGTCCGGAAAACTGGATATACATACCAACATACATCTCGGAACCAAAATAAGCAATTGGTTCAGAATAGTGCATCGAAGCCACTATCATCAAATCGAAACTCGTATACGCCATGTATACTTAAACAACGATGCCCTGTACTATTGCCATAGCACTCCACACTCGAGTATCATCCCAGAGACGTCTCCTCGAACGTCTCACCGGAAGCACGAAGCCATTACCTAGTCCAACACTAGTAGGGCTTACCCTGGTTGATTCACGATCAACCCTCAACCAAAACTAGCTGTCTCCATGACAGTACAACCCAAATCTCTCCAAGAGATAAAGTCAATATAGTAGTGTCACTCCACTAACTATACCACACAATCAATTGTGACTTTCGTCGCATACCATATGCAAAGATGCTCAACCAGAGCTCACAACGACTTGTCGACGCTAACGTTGGTATTCCAACAAAATTGAGTTGTCCCAAAACAAGCCTCTTAAAACATTTGACGTATAAACGTCTCCGTGAGGTATTCTCTGCCTCAAATATCACGCCACAAAGAGACTACAAGAGTCTACTAAAAGTCCTCATCACTGAACTCGAATCACACGAGCAGTATAATGGCTAACACAAGCACACCAAGGACTGCAACACTACCTGGCTAACGGTTCGTTGGCCCCATAGGCTCATACCAATTTACCAATGTGACACACGTCCTATCCCGGTATACCATACCGTACAACCCATACGATTTGTGATATCTCTAAAACACCAAATATAATGGACATCCCGGTGTCCTTGCTCAACCACGGAGCGATCCTAACTCATTAGGACTTATCCCACACCCTCAGGGTGGGTGTGACCACACCTACCGTAGATCACAACAACAAGCGAGTAGTTTCCTCAATGACTACTCTTACCACCAATTACTTGGCCTAAGCCAACCAGCGAGTATACCCAAGGGTATCATTACTCGAACAATATACTCCAAAAATGTGCTACGGTACAATCCCGGTACGGTGCACCCAATAATTCTTCGAGCAACTTGCTCGGCATAATAGTCTCGTCAACTAGTGACCCAGACACTACCATGTGCCCACCAAAGGCACTCAAACCATACAACTCAATACACAACATAAATGTATTAATCATCAAAACGACGCCACATGTCTACATAGAACATCAACTATGTCATCGTCATCCCGTGACGGCATATGTCTCGTCAACTAGTGACCCAGACACTACCATGTGCCCACCAAAGGCACTCAAACCATACAACTCAATACACAACATAAATGTATTAATCATCAAAACGACGCCACATGTCTACATAGAACATCAACTATGTCATCGTCATCCCGTGACGGCATATGTCAACACATGACATCCATAATTTCATCGTCAAATACATGATATATATATCAACATGTAGTATCCACAATAATGCTAACACAAGTAATATGCCATACCTCATCGCTATTAAGATAGCGGAATACCTGTATCCATCGTCCACCAGCGGTAGCATCCATCGCTCGTAGGCGGCAAAATCCAGCGCTACGCACATAGCGGTATAACCCATCGCTATAGAATCAGCGACATGATCTCTCGTCATAGAGTCAGCGGCATAAGACATCGCTATAGATATCCGGTGGTATGAACCATCGCCACAGGTGTAGCGGAATGACCCGTCGCTAGGTAATATCCGGTGGCACGAATCATCGTCAATAGAATACCCGGCGGCATGAACCATCGCCAATAGAATAGCGGAATGAGACATCGCTATCAATATACCTGGCGGCATGAACCATCGCCAATCAATATACCTGGCGGCATGAACCATCGCCAATCAATATAGCGGAATGAACCATCGCTATCAATATACCTGGCGGCATGAACCATCGCCAATCAATATAGCGGAATGAACCATCGCTATCAATATACCTGGCGGCATGAACCATCGTCAATCAATGTAGCGGAATGAACCATCGCTATCAATATCGATAATGTGGTTGTTCCGGTCTTGTTATAGCAGCGGAATTTTAGGACCCCTCGCTTCGACATATAGCGGCATCATATGATATCCCTCGCTTCGACAATGACAGCGGCATGTTACCTCGCTTAGACATGACTGCGGCAAATATCATATTACCATCGCTTCATATGACAGCGGCAAGTACCTCCCTCGCTCGAATATAACAACTACCGGAACTTCCACTAGCTCCATGTACCTGCATCCAGGTTAATACCACAGTTCACAATATAATGATCGATATCACGTTCCAGTTATAACCACAATATTCCACATTAATCACTAGAATTGTGACTGTTCCGGTCCCAATACAACAGCGGAATTTTAGGACCCCTCGCTTCGACAATGACAGCGGCATGTTACCTTGCTTAGACATGACAGCGGCAAGTACCTCCCTCGCTCGGAGATAAAGGCTACCGGAACATTCATCAATTCTACCACAATAATCAAACACAACAATGGGTTCCATTATCACAATATATCACTATCATTTCACATATATCATCACATGTAAGGATCCACTATCCACGATATACATAATCAAAGGTGTAGCCCGTTTTACTGTCCGAATCCCGTACGTCTCACCTTTCCTGATTTTCCTACAAAATCAGATCATTTAACATGAAGTGCTAGACATCACCATTAATGCCATCACATCGCATTCTACACGATTCCTGCAATTATAATGATTAGCACCACTTTTCATATCAAAACAGCACATAAACAACTAGTTGTGTCATACAACATCAATGCCATCATGCATAAATATGTGCTATCAATAACTTCCTAGGCCCTTAACAGCCCCAAAGAGCAACCTGGCTCTGATACCACTAATGTAAGGACCCCCGTGCCCTTAACCCGTTATTAGTGTATTAAGCTATATCATTAGTGCATGTAATCATACTATTAGGGGAAAAACATATGCAAGTGCAACACCATATGTTATCCAGAAAATTTTTCTTGCATTTAAATCACATAATATTCAAATTCCCCAACCATGATTATCCATATAACATGCACCCTCATAATACACTAACATACTCTTAGTTCATTTAGCAATTCTATATCTAATTGCGTGCAAACCATAATGAACAGAGAAGAGCCATAGCCCGTTTATACATTCCATATACACCTAATATGTACTCACATAAGAGTACCCAATGAATGAGCGTGTATCTAATGTATAAACACTCTACTGGATACCGTTACTGGTGCTTCGATCCTGGAAGCACCTCTCAAGCGCAACTCGATCTCGACTCTGGATCTGAGCGCCTGTCCATCCAGCTCTGGTACCTCGATCCTGGAAGTACCTCAATCAACAGCCCGAGCTCAACTCCAAAGTTGCTGCTACACCTGTACCACCTGCCCCAACAGAGACAGCCCCCACACGCGGTGAGCATACCAATATCCCAATCCAATAACCAACCAAAAATACAATTCATAATTTACAACAATGTAAATACTATGAAATACAAAATATACTCCCTGGATGGCATCATCCTCATCAAGGGTTTCCTGTACATCCCTGTTTTCAAAACACTGAAACCATCAAATTCCCAAATGCCAGTTTAATCATTATATTGATTAACAATTCTATGAGCCATATACCAATGTCATAATCAATAACATCAAATCATTAAACAATGATTATAAACAATCCATGTTTCTCACTTATGGTTTCATATCTCCATTTCATTGCTCGCTCTACAATAGCGGCATTCCAATTCCACGCATGCTCGATGGCAGCGGCGTCATAATCGATGTTCGCTCACAGGCGACAACATCCCAATCGTTCTCGCTCAAAAGCGGCACCATGCAATTCTCAATGCACATATAGACATTTGAAGCAAGTAGAATAAACCATGCATTTCAATCTCCGTTTATTGCTAATACCATGCATCATGCATTTCCACACATATTCATTGCAATACAGTATACCAAGCACTCAACAATTGCAATTATATAAAAGACTATGCTCGTACGTCATACGTACCTTAGAATTTCGTAGTCCAAGCCAAACTTTGCTTGAGTTCCTTACCTCGAGAGATATGTGCTAAAACACATAAACAACTCACAATCAAGTATAAGCATGCAACCACGTGTCCAAGCACGTTCAAGACTCACAAACATATCGTCAATCCATGACGATTACCAAAATAAAAGCCCCCCGGCTAAGCATGCATAATACCCAAAATATTCCATTTTATATGTTTAATAGATAGCCAAAAACCCAACCAAAAATTCCGTTTAATAAACTTGGCTCCAAATCAAACCATTTTAAAAGTCTAACATTCCCATTGGAATGTGAACAACACTCCGGAAGTCGGCCCTTTAGACCTCGGTTCCAAAATCCCAACATTTTCCAACATTTTCGAAAATCCATGCAGGTGAACAGTGCCGTGATCGATCGCCCATCAGGCGCGATCGATCGCGCAAGCCTACTGCCCGAAAAAAATCAATCCGCGATCGATCGCCACATCTCGCGATCGATCACTGAGACCCTCGCGATCGATCGCCCCCTTTTCGCGATCGATCGCCGATACTGTACATTTTCCTCAAATTCCAGTAGCATGTCGCGATCGATCGGCGCCTCGCCAAGATCGATCGCGGACTGCAATTTTTCGAAAAACTCGAGTTCTAATTGTGTTTTTCACACCCAACTCCAAACCAACACCCCATACAACCTCAACGCCTCAGATACAACAATTAAACTCCATGAAAACACTGAAATCAACATTTTGGATTTTAACCCAACCCCCCCCCCCCCCCCCCCCCCCCCAAATGCCATAGCCAAGACAATACCCAACCAAACTCTACAATACTACTACCAAATCGAAGACAATGACGAAGAGAAGATTAATACCTGATTATCTTCGAGAAAAACCGGCCCCTAAATCGAGTTCTATCGATTTTGCTTCAACCAAATGGAAGGGGGAAGGGTTTGGGGTGAAGGTGGCGTGAGAGGGGGAGGGGAGGAGAGAAATGGATTCCAAATGACGGAATCCCGAGTCCAACGGGTATATATAGCAAAAATACCCCAACACACCAATACCTCCACAAATACATCATGATTCATTAAAAATCATCTGTTTTCAAAAACTCTCTCTCCAACATCAAATCCTTATACAGGCCCCAACAAAAGCACCCCGGACACCAAGTCCCACCGAAAACCCAACTCATAGGTTTTCCACCGAAATGAGAATACAATCTCAACCTTTGGATCCAACGATCCCAAATGCCCGATTAAACAACCTCGGGAGACGCAAAACCGCAATTAATTCCTAATTGCCACAATTAAAAATCCATCAAGGATTAATACCACACCGAGATTAACACCATAATTCCCGGACATCACAAATTTTTAGCAATGTGTCGCGATCGATCGGCGCCAACGCCGCGATCGATCGCGACGTACGATTTTCAAATTTGTTTTGCTTCCATGGTGTTTTTCGACTCCAAAATCAAAACCAACACCCCAACATTTCAAAATGTCCAATAAAACTCAGTAAAAATACCAATTACAACAATATAACTAATTCTACAAAATTTACAAACTCCAAACCAATTATCATACACAACTAAACTCTACGAAACTACTATCAAAACAAAGATAAAAGCGAGGGGAAGAAGATTACCCAGAAAGCTTCAAGAAATCTCGCTCCGAAATCGAGCCTTGACCGATTCTTTCTTCAAGGGAGAAAAAGGGGAAAGGAAATGGGTTGGGGAAGGGAGAGAGGTGGTGAGGAAGAGAGAGGGAGTGAAGTGGAGAATGATTTAACACCGAGTCCACCTGGTATATATAGTACCAATGCTCCAAAAACCCGAGTTTCAAATACTCTCACCAACACAATTCCAAGGTTTAACGTCTCAATGAGAATAAAACCTCAACCTTTGGATCCAACAACCCCGATACCGGATTAACATCCTCGGGAGTCTCAACATCGTAATTATCTCATAATTACCCTAATTGAATCAATTAAGGGTTATAATCACTCTGGGATTAACATAATTAATTTCCGGATATCACAAATGCCACAACATTTTATCCGGATATTCAAATTGTCCCTCAGGTATAGATAATATGATTTGTGCCTCTTCTTCAAATAAATCAAATTCACCAGCTATTCGTTCCATTGTCGAGTCTTAGTAAAAAATAAATCACTACAATTGCATGCTCTGGGAGTTCTGTACGTGGTGAATAAATTTTGAAAAGTTGTGGACGCGCCAACCACTTGTCTCGCCACATATGAACACTTTTTCCATCACCAATTCTCCACCGCATTCCTGCAGTTAATACATGTTTCACTTTTATTAAGCTTGTTGGAACCTAAGAGGGGGTGGGTGAATTACTTTCTTTGGCTACTTTAGTCATTTTAAAGTGATTTGCAAATAATCAAGTTTGCGTTCCGGAAGTCTTGATGACAATCTAATAAAAAAATAATATAACAGCGTAAAGTAAAAAGTAATAAATAACACGATGATATGTTGAAGAAGTTCTACGATAAATCATCCACGTCTCTTCTTCCCGGTTAGAAATCGTTTAACCGAGGTTCCACTAGAACAACTTCAATCATGGCCTTGAGGGCTCTAAGCTAGTCACACACAAATGCTTCTTGCCCTTAAGGGCTCCAATGATAGCCACATACATTTTTCTCAAATTTTCTTGGCATTAAGGGCTCCAAGGATAGCCACAATCTTGCACCAACTTCACTTGTCGGCGACTTATACAATTTCCAAGTTGCTTTGTTGTTGGAAGACCTTACAAGGAATTTCTCTCTTGTGAGTTGCAAAGAACTACACCTTCAAAGTGTTACAAAATGAACAAAGACAACTCCCTCGCACGAATGAAACAAGCTTGTTGAAACAAACAAAACTTCTCAAAAGAATGAAATTAGTTTGTAGAAACAAGCACAATAACTCACAACAAAAATACAAGAGAATAATAATAAATTTATGATTTTGATAGTGTATATGATTTCAAGGGGATCACTTCACTATGGATTATTGCTTTTCACTTTCTTGTATTTTATATGGCTCAAAGATTTGTATTTGTAGAGTTCTTGAACTCCCCCAGAGTCATACCAAAGCCTCTACAATGCCACACTTTTCAGACTAGCCGTTTATTGCATGATTGGACATATGAAGACAAGCCATCGCCCGAAACTATCTCCCATCGCCTGAGCTCAATGGTCAAAATTTTCAAATCATAGGATCGCTCAGGCAATCTGTTCATAAAAAAATACCGTGCACAAAAATGAACAGTAATTTGTCTTCGACTGGGGCTAAATTCACATCGTCTGAAGCGGTCCTGATGAGCGCCTAGAGCGTTTGGAAGAGCACCTGCGGCAATGCACTCCTGCGTCCATACCATGTCATCGCCTGGGTCGATGTGCGCGGCGATGGCCTTGTCTGGCCCCTATTGCCTGGGCAATTGCCTTAACAATGTTTTCCTTTCTTTTCTACATTTCAACAATTTGTTTGATACTTTACTTTTACTTGACTTGACCAAAACTAATGATGTATACTCAGCAGAAAACATTTGTACAGAAATCACATGTTTTGTAATCATCAAAATTAAAAAAAATAATTGAGAATTTTATTTAAATTTGATAATCAAGAATTGTAGCGTTTTAAGGCAACAATCTTCCCTTTTTTTATGATCACAAAACTTGATAAACTTGATACAAATTTAAACTATAACATTGCAATGTATATATAGTTTATACTCACCCTTAATGTATGCAATGATAAAAAAAATGTTTTAACATGCATTTTTATCACTTTTTAAAAATGCCTCATATTTTGCAAAGTTATTTAATATTTATCAACAATAATTTAACAATCAAGTTTACACATTCATTCTCCCCTTTTTGTGAGAATAAAAAAGGTAGAAGGTTTTTGAAAAACTTTTGGCAGAGTTTCCTTTGTAAATTAAGCAAACCAAAACCAATCAACTCATTTAACCATTTCAAACAAGCAACACAACGTAATCAATAAACAATCCACAACAAGCTAGTCCAATATCAATTTTATACAATGCAATCCTTACATATGATACCAACATGACAAACTTCAAGACACAAACTTAAATAACAATAAATAATCATAGACATCTGGTAGGGCTTATCGCGTACGCCCAAATTAACCATTCTCACGTTAATAGCAATAAGTATATAGTAGCATGAGTAGGGATCGATCCCACGAGGAAGGACGAATTTTGTGTTAATTAGTGCAAACGAAATTAAAGGGGGTTTTGAAAATGAATTAACTATGATGCAAAAATCTAAGAAAATTATGAATTAACTAATATGCAAGATTAAACTAAGAGTGATTAGATTATGAGAGAAAAGTTATTCTTGGCTTTTGGTCGACTTAACAATTGGGTTAATTATCTTAATCATCAATTCTCACAAAGATTCAATTTGCATATGAATATTCACCTCGAAAAATTAATTCCTATCTCACCTTAATCATAGTTAGGTAGCCCATGCGTTCTATTCTAATCCTTATCAATCAATTAATCCAAAATACACACGATTAAGATTAAAAGATGATAGATTCATAAACTAGTGAGAAAAACGAAGCTAGACAATATAATCCACGAGTCTATATTTAATCTAGTTGAATGTTTTTCCTAAGGATTTAATAATCTCACACGCGCAAAATTATTAATCTTAGTTGCTTCATCTAACAAGCATTAGATTGCATGCACAATTATTAGGTGATCAATGCTATAATTAGACACAACAATCCTATCAATCAAGTATAGAAAAACAATCAATACTCATTCCAAAATTGATTAAAAAGCACATGAATTTCATAAGAAAAATAAATCCCAATGTATTGTCTTCCTTAACCAATAATCACAAAACTAGTTTAGTCACTCATGACTAATGCAAAACAATCAAAATTAAATAAAAACAACATAAAAGAAACACAAACTAGGTAAACTATGAAGAACTAGATGCTAATTATCTATGAAAGCATCTAAAGTATGTAAAAAAGGTCCCAAAAGGTCTGACGGTCGAGGGGTATTTATAGGAGGAGGAAGAAGGGGCTAGAGTCCTTGTATGATAGAAAGAAACCAAGTCTTTTAATTTTGCTAGAACTCCTCTGGCGATCGACCGCCAGACTTTATTGTTTTTATTTATCAGCATTTTTTCACTCGCGATCGATCGGGAAACTGTGGCGATCGATCGCCATATGTTTCTGCCTCAAACATTGTCTCGCAGCGATCGATCGCGGAAAAGTGTCGATCGATCGCCGATACTTAATTTTTTGTTTCTCGGATTTTATCGTTGGCGATCGATCGGGGCTCTTTTGGCGATCAATCGCTGCCCTCTATTCACTTTAATGCATTTTTCTTGGTCTAGTTTGATCTCTTGTCAACTCCAATGCATTTCTTGATCTTTATTCGTCATTATTAGCTCGATTTCTTCGATTCCACCTACATTTACACAAATGTATGATTAAGTAGCATACATATCATTTTATCCATCAAAACATACCAAATCGTAGACAATTAAGCGCAATAGATGCGTCTCTTTCTAGTCACATCAAACTACCCCATGCTTAATCTTTACTCGACCTCGAGTAATCAGACGAAACAAAAAAAATTTTTTGTTGGCTCATAGGTTCATAACAAACTAACGTATCCTCACTTTAGTGCCTCAACAATTTCAAACATGCACAATAATGAAAGGCGGTGAAAAGTTAACAGTGGAACAAGTTCAATCCCTAAACTCAACAAAGCAGCGAACGTGCGTGTACTGTCATAAATAGGTGTCATGTACAAATTATAGATCAAATTAATATAAACTCATAATAGCTCAGGTTATACACCAACACAAGTATAAGCTCACTTGCATACTCATCTCCACTATCATAGCAACTTGCAAAGATGAATCAAGTAGGTCTTTATTAGCTTGTAGCTTGGCCTATGTATTGGCTTATGAAAGAAAGTGTAAAGATGCATCAAACAAGAGAGTATAATGATATTCACAATATAAACTTCTCTTCTTGCATGATTTTTTCAAACCTTGTTCATTTTGCAAGGTTTACTTAATTCTTTTCTTCTTTTGTGCATTGGTTCCCCTTGGAGTCATATTTTTCTATTCTTTTCAAGGCATCCCTCTTTCTTTCATGCATTCCATTCTTTTAACAATAAAGCTTTCAAACATATGAGTCTTTGATAACAAGTGCATGTGAATGAAACACTTCATACTCCCTTCAAAGGTATGGATAAAATTATTTTAGGCTTACTAGGGAAGGATGATAAGCTAGTTAAAGAATGTTGAATGGTGGTCTTTTGTACGCTTAGCACACAACCATTCTTTTATATTAAAGCTCAAAAATGGGTACTAAGGATACTTTTATTTACATGGTAAGCTTCAAAGATCACCTATATCACTTTCATGTTCGCAAGTAGTCTAGACATACGCCTCAAAGAGCATGTAGTTAAGTTCTAGCATGTATCAGAGACTTCCTACAACTATCACAAAATTCACACAATCTTCACTAAGCTATGCACATTTCACAAGTCATAACAATATCGTGCTCAAAATATTCAACTACTAAGTCAAAACATAAATTGCATTAGAGTTCAAAGTGTTCCAAGGTTAACAATTCACCTATGTTAAAAAACATGCATGTCCTCAATTAGGTTTCATCATTGGCTAGTGATTCTAACATGCGTTCATTACTAACTATGAGCTCAAAATTTTTAAATTTTTAATTTTTTTTTTGTATTTATAATACGAAAGCAATTACACACCACTAATCCCTCCCCCATACTTAAATCTTACATTGTCCCCAATGTAAGTGAAAATTGTAAGGAAAGGGAAAAGTTAAACTAAGAAGGCAATAAAAATAAAAGGGAAAAAGTAACTCCCATTGGGTTGCCTCCCAAGTAGTGCCTCTGTTTAACGTCGGTGGCCCGACGCTAGTCCATGTATCACGTGATGCTTGGTGGATCTTCAAGATCCACCTTCTCAACAGTTCCTTGTGGAATGCCTTCATGATAATGCTTATGTATGTGGCCATTCCTCGTAAATGTATTTGTTGTGTCCATGCTTTGTATTTCCACTGCACCATGAGGGAAAACAGAGGTAACTATAAATGGACCATGCCAACGAGAATGCAACTTATCGGGGAATAGACGAAGGCGAGAATGGTAGAGGAGGACTTTTTGACCAACTTCAAATTCTTTCCTCGAGATCATCTTGTCATGAAATGCCTTCGTCTTCTCTTTATAGATCCTTGAGCTCTCATATGCCTCGTTACGGATCTCCTCCAATTCTTGCAATTGCAGCTTCCTTTGTTCTCCACACTCATCCATTTCCATGTTGAATTCTTGACAGCACAATAGACTCTGTGCTCCAATTCTACAGGAAGATGACAAGATTTACCAAAAAATATTCTATATGGAGACATACCTATTGACGTCTTGTATGCAGTCCTATAAGCCCAGAGTGCGTCTGTAATGCCTTGATTTGTGTTATATACGTGTGATATGATTATGGTGTAATTATATCATCACACGGTATAATAATAGGGTTCAGGTGGAACCAAGAAAGAATGAAAACATGAAAACATGATGTACAAAATGTAGTGTAAAGATATGCTTTGAACTTGTATGCATTGAAGGTGCATGAGCATGTGTATTTGAGTTGCAAGTGGGCATTTGAATGTCATGTGAATTTGGAGTTGCATTTGAATGTGAGGTTCATTTCATGTACATGTGATTTAACATGTAATTATCTCCAAATGACATGATATCAAGTAAGTTAAGGACTTAATGACCTTATATCAAGTGCATGATGGAGGCAAAATCACATAATACACCACTTTCACCTAAAAATCTCTACAAGCTCCTCTCCAAACCCTTAGAGCTTTTGGTAGGCAAAGCTTGGATTTTCACTTGTGAAGTGAGCTAGGAAGTTGGGTGAAGTGATTTCTTAACCTCTTGGTAAGAAATTCATAGTTGTATACTTGAATTATTCATTAATGTTGATATATGTGAAGGAAAAGCTCAAGTGTGCATGTGTACAATCATAACATGTTTATATGCTAGGAATTGGAATCTATGATGTTAGATTTATGTTTATATGTTCCTAGGGATTGCAAGAAACATGTTGACATGGTTTAATATGAGGTGTAGGAGAAGATTCATGGAGATAAGCTTGAAAATCGCCATGCTCTCACTTTTCTGGGCATCGGCGATCGATCGGTGCGAGTAAGCGATCGATCGCCGATGACAGTAACATTTGAAGGCGGTGAAATTGGATGGCGATCGATCGGTGAAAGTGTCGCGATCGATCGCGATGAACAGAGCATTGTGGCGATCGATCGCCAAGTAGTTGCGATCGATCGCGAGGGGGCAGAGAGTTTTGGCGATCGATCGGTGTTGATCGCGATCGATCGCCAGTGTTAATATTTTGAAAAATAAAATATTTTGTGGAATTTGATTTTAATGCCTATGATAACATGATATATTGTTGGCATTGTTGTAGCACCATCACAGGGGACAGGACAACGAGGCACTTAGCTATTGACAACTGCTTTATCTCGTTTGTGTCGCAGTACAGGTATGTGTTGACGTACGGAGTATAGATATGATATGATGATGCTATTATGGTTTTGATATCATATGATTTATGTTATCGTTGTGTCATATGATTGGTAGTATCATTTGCATGTGCATACATAGATTTCATATGATTGGTATGGATGCCTTGATAGATATGTGTATATGCTTTGGTACGATCATTGTCTTGATAGATATACCTGGTGGGGTATATGCTTTGACTGCCACGATAGATATGCTAGTGTTGGGCATATGCTTTGACTGGGATCGGTGCCTGGATAGATATGCTAGTATGGGGCATATGCTTGGGCTGGGATCGTTGCCACGATAGATATACTACATATGCTTTGGCTTGAGAGATATACGCCTGGTGTGGGTATATACTCTGGTTATTATCACAGATGAGTATGGTACTATGATATGTGCTGCTAATATGAAGATGTGATGTGGTTTCACTGACATATTGAGCTGAATAGGCATATCATATGAGACTCGTGATAATAGGGAACTTGTTGAGACATGTCATGACATAGTGCATTTGTGGATGCATGATACAGAACATTCACGTTATCTGATTTATTGTGCTTTATCATTGATATTGATATTGTGTTTTGATATTGCACTGAGATAGTTGTTATCTATACTCACGTTGTGAATGTTTCTGTAGGGACTCATAGACGTGGGGAGCGTGAGTCATGATTTCCGCTGCGAGGGGAACCACTGCCTAGGAGTTCTTTTGAATTAGGTTGTTTATGTACATGATATGTATAGTTTGTTAGGTTTTTGATAACCTTGTAAACAACTTAACTAGTATGAACTCTTAATCCGTGCATGGTATATTACTTAATTCAGACTCACATATGTATGTTTAATGGATACATAATGGATTAAGTAAATCAGGCCCCACATTAGTGGTATCAGAGCAGTGGTTCGAGAACGGGGTGAACATGGGTAGAGGAAGTGTATTAGGGAGTTACCTAAACACTTTGAGAATGGTAATAGCATGTTAGGAGTTGGCATATGATGTTATTCTAACATGTTATATATATTTGTGAATGTTATTGTTAACCCTTGATCTACAGCTATGACAGACAGAGGGTTACATGAGGATGTTGGGGATGCCATGAGTGGCAATGCGAGTGTACGGATGGCGCCTGTGCCACCACTACCGATTGAGCAAGGGCCAGTGGAACAGGTACTGTTACCTGGAGAATTGACATTGACACAGTTTCTGAGCTATCAGCCACCCAGGTTTGAGGGGACTGAAGCAGGGGAATTGGCGGAGGAATGGCTGGAACGTGTGGAACAGATATTTGTCTCCGCACCATGTGCCAAGACTGCTTGGTTGCGTTTAGCTGAATTCCAGTTAGCTAAGAAGGCTATGATGTGGTGGAAATCCACAGTGCTTGAGTTGAGGGCTCAAGGACAGACAGTGAACTGGGATGTGTTTCGAACAAAGTTTCTGGAGCATTATTTCTCTGTTGCGGCAAGGCAGAGGAAAGAGGATGAATTTACAAACCTGAGACAAGGAGCCATGACAGTATCTGATTATGCTGTTCACTATTCTTCTTTGCTCCGATATGTGCCACATATTGCTGTCAATACAAAGGCAAAGATCAGACAATTTGTGAAAGGGTTGAGGCCTGAATTGTTTGATAGAGTCATGTCCAATAACCCTACATCTTATGAAGAAGCCTTGACTCGAGCTGAGATGGCTGAGATTGCGGTAGGGGTGTATAAAGATGTTGGACAAGCCCAACCACCTACATCTGACAGTATGCGACCTAGAGGAGATTCCTTTAAATCACCACGAGGTGGTGCATCGTCATCTAGGTTTAGTGGGAAACGGTTTGGACCAAGGAAAGGGGATGACAGAAGGGCTAAGGGACAGTCCCAAGGTAGTAGTAGCAGTAGTGGACGAGGATTACAATGTTTTAAATGTGGAGGGCCAAATTATCAAAAGAATTGTCCACAGTTTGATACAGTAGTTTGTTTCCGTTGTGGGAAACCAGGACATGTGATCCGTGATTGTCCTCAAGTGGGCGGACAACAGAGGAGAGGACCCATGTCAGAGAATACAGTGCAGCAGAGACCACAGAGTGTAGTACAGTCTGGTGGTGGACAGAGGGCAGGAACACCTCAGGCTCAGGTGTATGCACTGAACAGGGAGGAAGCAGAGGCAGCTCCTGATGCTGTGATAGCGGGTAAGTTTACCTTGTTTACTTATCCAGCCTTACTTTTGATTGATACTGGTGCATCACATTCTTTTGTTGCACAAACTTTTGTTGATCGGTATCATATATGCTCGTCTCCACTGTTGATGCCTCTTTATGTTTCGACACCCATGGGAACTACTGTAATGGCTTGTCAGAGTGTGTCTGATTGTAAGATTCAGTGTGAGACTGAGTTTGGATTACAAGCTGATCTGATTGTGTTAGACATGACAGATTTTGATTGTATTATTGGGATTGATGTGTTGAGTAGATATCAGTCTGTTGTGGATTGTTGTCATAAGGTTGTGAGATTTCAGTCTGATACTGGAAATCAATGGTACTTTTATGGCCAGGGATCGAGGGCAAGGATTCCATTGATATCGGCAATCCGAATGTCGCGTTTGTTAGAACGTGGACATGCGGGTTATTTGATTTATGCCCTTGATGTTACTGAACAGAAACGAGAAAGGAAAGTGGAGGAGATACCAGTGATTGCAGAATATGCGGATGTGTTTCCAGATGAGATACCTGGATTCCCACCGAGTCGAGAAGTGGAATTTGGTATTGATTTGATACCTGGTACTTCTGCAATTTCACGTGCTCCTTATCGGATGACACCAACTGAATTGAAGGAATTGAAAACTCAATTGCAAGACTTATTGGATAAGGGGTACATACGTCCTAGTGTATCGCCTTGGGGTGCTCCGGTATTATTTGTGAAGAAGAAGGATGGGACAATGAGATTGTGTATTGATTATCGACAATTGAACAAGGTAACAATAAAGAATAAATATCCTCTTCCTCGTATTGATGATTTATTTGATCAGTTACAGGGATCAAAGATATATTCTAAGATTGACTTGAGGTCAGGATATCATCAAATACGTGTGAGGGAAGGAGATATACAGAAGACAGCATTCAGAACTCGTTATGGACATTATGAGTTTCTGGTAATGCCATTTGGAGTGACAAATGCTCCAGCTGTCTTTATGAGTTTAATGAATCGGGTTTTTCAGGAATACCTTGATCGATTTGTCATTGTCTTTATTGATGATATACTGATCTATTCACGGAGTGATGCAGAACATGTTCAACATTTGCATATGGTATTGCAATTGTTGAGGACACAGCAGTTGTATGCCAAACTCAGTAAGTGTGAGTTTTGGTTGACTAGTGTCGGCTTTTTAGGACATGTTATTTCAGAAGAAGGTATATCAGTCGATCCGAAGAAAGTGGAAGCAGTGTTGAATTGGTCAGCACCTACTTCTGTGCCAGAGATTCGTAGTTTCTTAGGTTTGGCTGGATATTATAGACGGTTTGTTGAAGGATTTTCAGCGATTGCCAAACCATTGACACATTTGACACAGAAGGGAGTATCATTCCAATGGTCGGAGGCATGTGAGCGTAGTTTTCAGGAATTAAAACATCGATTGACTACAGCTCCAGTCTTGATCATTCCATCTGAGCATGACAGGTTTGCATTATATACTGATGCATCTTTACTTGGTTTGGGTTGTGTATTGATGCAGGACAAACATGTAGTGGCTTATGCATCACGACAGTTGAAGCCACATGAAATGAGATATCCAGTACATGATCTGGAATTGGCTGCCATTGTCTTTGCATTGAAGATATGGCGACATTATTTATATGGTACGTCGTTTACCATATATACTGATCATCAGCTTAAAATTTCTATTCACTCAAGCGGAGTTGAATATGAGACAAAGGAGATGGATGGATCTGTTGAAAGATTATGATTGTGAGATTGATTATCATCCAGGAAAAGCTAATCTTACAGCAGATGCCTTGAGTCGGAAAGTACATCATACGGCTGATGAGATGGTTCATTTATCTGCTTTGATGACTTCTTGTTGTACTTTGGGTTATGATTTTGATATGGAGTCAGTGCCGGTACGGGTATCAACATTGTTGGTTGAACCTGACATTTTTGACAAAATAAGAACGGCACAAGGGAGTGATGATGAGGTACAACATTGGAAGGAAAAGATAAATCAAGGACAAACATCTCAATTTGTACTAACAAGTGATGGAACTTTGAAGTACCGAAACTGTTGGGTAGTACCTGCGTCATTAGGACTACGCCAAGAACTACTACAACGTGCTCATTGTAGTAGATACAGTATACATCCTGGAGGGAAGAAAATGTACCATGATTTACGTACCCAATTTTGGTGGAAACGTATGAAACAGGATGTATTGAGTTTTGTGAAACGATGTTTGATTTGTCAACAAGTGAAAGCGGAAAGACAAAGACCAGGAGGTGAATTACATAGTTTGGAAATTCCTCAGTGGAAATGGGAACATATCACGATGGATTCTGTGACTCATTTGCCACGGACGTCTTCTGGTTGCGATGCAATTTGGGTAATTGTTGACAGACTTACCAAAGTATCTCATTTTGTGCCATATTGTATGACATATACATATCTGAGAATGGCACAGTTGTACATTCAACATGTAGTGAGACTACATGGTATTCCAGTTTCCATTGTATCGGATAGGGATCCGAGATTTACTTCTCATTTCTGGGAAGGGTTACAAACAGCGTTGGGAACTGAAGTGCGGTTGAGTACAGCATATCATCCTCAGACGGATGGACAAACAGAGCGTACGATACAAACGCTAGAGGATATGTTGCGTGCTTGTGTATTAGAGTTTGATAACTCATGGCAAGAGTCATTGCCATTAGTGGAATTTTCATATAACAATAGTTATCAGGCTAGTATACAGATGGCACCATTTGAGGCCTTGTATGGGCGACGATGTAGATCGCCATTGTATTGGGATGATGTGGATCAATCTTCCTTACATGGACCGGATATGATTCATGACATGGAAGAGAAAGTCAAGGTAATAATATTGAAATTGAAAACTGCTCAGGATCGACAGGCTGCTTATGCCAATAAGCGACGTAGACCACTTGAATTTCAAATTGGCGACCGTGTGTTCTTGAAAATCTCACCTTTTAAAGGTGTAGTACGTTTTGGAAAGCGTGGAAAATTGTCTCCACGGTATGTTGGTCCATATGAGGTGTTGCAACGTATTGGTACGTTGGCATATCGCTTGGCACTACCACCAGCCTTGAGTAGTATTCATGATGTTTTTCATGTTTCACTGTTGAGGAAGTATGAACCAGATCCGAGTCATGTATTACAGTTACCTGATGTACAGTTGGATACATATGTGTCGTATGAGGAACGACCGGTTATGATCTTGGATCGAGCTGAACGCAGGTTGCGTAACAAAGTGATTCCTATGGTGAAGGTACAGTGGGACAGACGGGGTGTCGAAGAGGCAACGTGGGAGATGGAGCAGCATATGATGCAACGGTATCCGGATTTGTTTACTGGTATGATTTTACAGTGTTATGATACGGTTGGTACATATATACTGTAGTGTTGCATACATGATCATGTTTCCTATTTTCATAATGTCGAAGTGTTGAGTTGCGTAGTTCGATATGCATGTTTGTATATACAATTTCGAGGACGAAATTCAATGAGTGGGGGAGAAATGTAATGCCTTGATTTGTGTTATATACGTGTGATATGATTATGGTGTAATTATATCATCACACGGTATAATAATAGGGTTCAGGTGGAACCAAGAAAGAATGAAAACATGAAAACATGATGTACAAAATGTAGTGTAAAGATATGCTTTGAACTTGTATGCATTGAAGGTGCATGAGCATGTGTATTTGAGTTGCAAGTGGGCATTTGAATGTCATGTGAATTTGGAGTTGCATTTGAATGTGAGGTTCATTTCATGTACATGTGATTTAACATGTAATTATCTCCAAATGACATGATATCAAGTAAGTTAAGGACTTAATGACCTTATATCAAGTGCATGATGGAGGCAAAATCACATAATACACCACTTTCACCTAAAAATCTCTACAAGCTCCTCTCCAAACCCTTAGAGCTTTTGGTAGGCAAAGCTTGGATTTTCACTTGTGAAGTGAGCTAGGAAGTTGGGTGAAGTGATTTCTTAACCTCTTGGTAAGAAATTCATAGTTGTATACTTGAATTATTCATTAATGTTGATATATGTGAAGGAAAAGCTCAAGTGTGCATGTGTACAATCATAACATGTTTATATGCTAGGAATTGGAATCTATGATGTTAGATTTATGTTTATATGTTCCTAGGGATTGCAAGAAACATGTTGACATGGTTTAATATGAGGTGTAGGAGAAGATTCATGGAGATAAGCTTGAAAATCGCCATGCTCTCACTTTTCTGGGCATCGGCGATCGATCGGTGCGAGTAAGCGATCGATCGCCGATGACAGTAACATTTGAAGGCGGTGAAATTGGATGGCTATCGATCGGTGAAAGTGTCGCGATCGATCGCGATGAACAGAGCATTGTGGCGATCGATCGCCAAGTAGTTGCGATCGATCGCGAGGGGGCAGAGAGTTTTGGCGATCGATCGGTGTTGATCGCGATCGATCGCCAGTGTTAATATTTTGAAAAATAAAATATTTTGTGGAATTTGATTTTAATGCCTATGATAACATGATATATTGTTGGCATTGTTGTAGCACCATCACAGGGGACAGGACAACGAGGCACTTAGCTATTGACAACTGCTTTATCTCGTTTGTGTCGCAGTACAGGTATGTGTTGACGTACGGAGTATAGATATGATATGATGATGCTATTATGGTTTTGATATCATATGATTTATGTTATCGTTGTGTCATATGATTGGTAGTATCATATGCATGTGCATACATAGATTTCATATGATTGGTATGGATGCCTTGATAGATATGTGTATATGCTTTGGTACGATCATTGTCTTGATAGATATACCTGGTGGGGTATATGCTTTGACTGCCACGATAGATATGCTAGTGTTGGGCATATGCTTTGACTGGGATCGGTGCCTGGATAGATATGCTAGTATGGGGCATATGCTTGGGCTGGGATCGTTGCCACGATAGATATACTACATATGCTTTGGCTTGAGAGATATACGCCTGGTGTGGGTATATACTCTGGTTATTATCACAGATGAGTATGGTACTATGATATGTGCTGCTAATATGAAGATGTGATGTGGTTTCACTGACATATTGAGCTGAATAGGCATATCATATGAGACTCGTGATAATAGGGAACTTGTTGAGACATGTCATGACATAGTGCATTTGTGGATGCATGATACAGAACATTCACGTTATCTGATTTATTGTGCTTTATCATTGATATTGATATTGTGTTTTGATATTGCACTAAGATAGTTGTTATCTATACTCACGTTGTGAATGTTTCTGTAGGGACTCATAGACGTGGGGAGCGTGAGTCATGATTTCCGCTGCGAGGGGAACCACTGCCTAGGAGTTCTTTTGAATGAGGTTGTTTATGTACATGATATGTATAGTTTGTTAGGTTTTTGATAACCTTGTAAACAACTTAACTAGTATGAACTCTTACTCCGTGCATGGTATTACTTAATTCAGACTCACATATGTATGTTTAATGGATACATAATGGATTAAGTAAATCAGGCCCCACAGCGTCATCCAATCTCAAGCTCCAATCCTTCCTCATTGTCTTTTCTAATATGGACTTGATTTCTCTCTATTGGACACCTCGGCTTGCCCACTTGTTTGGGGGTGGTAGACGGTGGATACCTTGTGTGTAACATGATATTTCTTGAGTACGCTCTCCACTGTCCTATTGCAAAAGTGGGTGCCCTGATCACTTATGATTGCTCGTGGGACTCCAGACCTAGAGAAGATGTTAAGCTTTATAAACCCTGCAACTACTTTAGAATCATCATTCCAGGTGGCTATAGCTTCCACCCATTTCGACACATAGTCCACATCAAGTAGTATATATATATATATATTACCAAAAGAATTCGGGAAATGTCCCATGAAGTCGATGCCCCATACATCAAAAATTTCGCAGATAAGTATGGGTTGTTGGGGCATCTCTTTCCATTGGAATATGTTACCTATATTTTGGCATTCGTGATCGCTGTTATTTTAAACAATTAATTCCAGTGTAGCGATTTTATACCGCAAGTGCACGGTGTCAAGTTTTAGTTAATGATTTAAAAGAAGGGATGTCGTACCCACATGGACAAACATATAAGTACTAAATAAAATTAGAAAAATTATATTTAGCCTACTAAATAGATGAATAATTAACAAATCAAAATAAATACTTAAAAACTGAAAATTAAATCAACTCCTTTAGAAGTACGATAAATGAAGGAGTCGAATCCGTGCGTTGCAACGTGTCTTCTTCCTTGCTTCCTTCCTTGCACTTCAAAGGATTTTCTCTTAAATTGTGTGGATGTTGAAGGATGATAAGAGGCTGCTTTGTGGTGTATGATATGATGTTGAACTCTTCAAATTCGTGCCATAGGTCAGATATTTATAGAAGAGGAGGTGGATGGAAGTGTTCCCAATGGACCAAACTCAATCATGTATTTTTTTCTTCAGAAAACTCTGTCGCTCGATTGATCGAGATAATCTCTCGACCGATCGAGCACTCTGATTTCTCGTCCATGAATTTCTCTGCCATGCTCGATCGATCGAGCTCAACTGCCGATCGATCGAGCATCACTTCTTCTCGTTGGCCAAATTCTCTGCCTTGATCGATCGATCGAGCTCAACGGCCGATCGATCGAGTATATCAGTTTCCAATTTCTTCATTTCTAGCCTCGATTTGGTCCATTTTGGTCATTCTAGCTCCCTTCTTCCACTTCCAACTTAGATTCCTGGAACTAAACAAATAAATACCAAAAAGCGTAACATCATCCAGGAATCAACACAAAAATCAATACATATCATTGCAAAATAAGCGTAATATTCACCCTTATCAATTCGGTACATGATTTGCAATAAAAATATGCATCTCGAAAAGGGATGGCCAAAAGAAACCACAGTCCAATACCTTTCTTGCCATCCTCTTAGCACCAAAATGCCCTCCTACTTCATATGAATGACAAAAGTTAAGTATATGAGTTACCTCATTTCCAGGAATGCAACGCCGAATCACTTGGTCAGCAAAATATTTCCATAAGTAAGGGTCGTACCGAGCATAGTACTTTGCGTCGTTCCTAATCTTTGCTTTTGAGCCCTATTTAAATTGGTAGGAAGAGTATTAGTAACTAAAAAATTCACGATGTCGGCATACCATGGTAACACGTCACGTGTGGTGAAGAGATGTTCATCCGGAAATTCTTCCTTTAAGCACGGTTTATCCTATATGTGAGTTAAGCAGCTTAAATGATCCGCTACTTTGTTCTCCGTTCCTCTTTTTCCTTTAATCTCTACGTCGAATTCACTCAAGAGTAAGATCCATTTTATTAGCATTGGTTTTGCCTCTTTCTTCATCATCAAGTAACGAAGAGCTGCATGGTCAGAATAAACAACAATTTTAGCACCAAGCAAATAAGAACGGAATTTTTCTAAAGCAAAAACAACAGCTAATAGCTCCTTTTCCATAGTAGAATACTTTCGCTTGCATCATTTAAGGTCATAGATGCATAGTATATGGCATGAGAGATATTTCCAATCTTTTGGCACAAAACGACGTGTACTGCATAGTCACTTGCATCACACATGATCTCAAATGGCTTACTCCGGTTAGGTGGTTGGATGATGGGTGTGGATGTCAAGGATGTCTTCAATGTGTCAAATGCAGTCTTGCATGCCTCATCAAACTCTAATGCCACTTCCTTTTGCAGTAATTTGCATAATGGTGACACAAACTTGGTGAAGTCCTTGATGTATCTCCTATAGAGACTTGCTTGGCCAAGAAAGGAACGCACATGCCGCACACAAATATGGTAGGGTAGAGATTGAATAATGTCAATTTTAGCTTTATCTACCTCCATACCTTTGGATGAAACAACGTGACCCAAAACTATACCTTGTTCCACCATAAAATGACATTTTTCAGAATTGAGCACAAGGTTAGTGTCTATACAACGCTTAATGACAAGTGTAAGGTTAGTTAGACAGGCATTAAATGAGTCACCATAAACAGGAAAGTTGTCCATGAAGACCTCTAATATATGCTCAGTGTATTCGGAAAATATACTAACCATACATCGTTGAAAAGTGGCCGGTGCATTGCAAAGTCCAAAGGGCATGCGCCTATAAGCAAATGACCGCTTTTATTTTTAAACAATTATTTTTTAGTGTATGGGTTGAAGCGATTCTACCGCAAGTGCACGGTGTCAAGTTTTAGTATAGTGAAAATTAAGTAAAGGTTGTCGAATCCACAGGGACTAACGTATAAGTACCAAATAAGATCAATCAAATTATATTTAGCCTACGATTAAAGGAGTTTGATAAACTAACACTAAATTAAACTAAAGAACAAAATTAAACGAGAAACAATGACAAGAATGGTTCCGGAAATGCAAAGGTAAGTGACTCGAGAAAATTACCAAGTTCGTCGTTCAATTATGTTATCTCTAATGATTCAATGGAATTCTCACTTTATTTAACCAATTGATTTTAAAGGTGAAAGGTTTTCATGATTATTCGATACACTCTCTCGAGCTGTAACGAAACTAACAATAAATTAGAACAAGTCACTCTCGTGCACCTATTTACTAATTCAAAGTTGCTTAAATTATCAAAACCTATTAACTCTAAATCTTTCGATTTCAAGTTCTCACGTATGCGATATCATCTCTCGATCTCAATCGTAACATACATCATAAATTAATGGAGCGTGTTACAGCGTTATCTCTCGATCTCGGCTGTAACCCTCAAATTCAATCAAAGCTAGCTAGACTCTGATCTACACATGCAATTAATTTAGGAACAATAAATATCAATGCGCGCAAATATCAATGAATCAATAATATCAAACACAACGAACTAAAACTTCAATAATATAAACCAATTTTAATTCAAATCAATAACAGATGAGTTTTCTTGTCTCTCGACCTTAAAAACAACAAATGAAAATTGAAAATCAAATAAATTAAGTTCAGAAATACGATAAACGATGTATGAATCCGTGCGTTGCACCGTGATTTCTTCTCTTGTTCCTTCCTTGCACTCCGGAAAGGATAGGCTCGACTTTGGACGAAGAACGGAGATTGGATCTCCTTCTTCCGGCGTTGGGCGGCGGCTAGGGCGGCTGCTCTTGACCTAAAAAGTCTGATATTTTCTCTCCAAATTCGTCCTTAATTCTGTGGAAGAGAGTCCCCTTAAAAAGCCCTCCAAAAATCTCGATAAAATAGGAAAATAAAATCTTCAGATCTAGCGTCTCGATCGATCGAGAATTTCACCGATCGATCGGTGCACTGTTCACGCCAGCTTTTGGAACTTACTGCCTCGCTCGATCGATCGATATTTCTACCGATCGATCGAGCCTTCGAAAATTCTGAGTCTTGCTACTGGCTGGCTCGATCGATCGAGAATAACTCTCGATCGATCGAGATCTGAAGAAACCATCTTCTACATTTTCATCATCTTTTATGCCTCGATTTCGCCCGTTATCTTCTCATTAGCTCATTTCTTCCACTTCTGATCTAATTTCCTGAAACAAATGAATAAACACCAAAAAGCATAATATCATCCAGGAAAAAGTACAGAAAATGGGAAGAAATCACAGTTAAAAACACTCAAAATCTAAGCCTATCAGCAAACGTTCCAAAGGGGCATGTAAACGTTGTATTTTCTTGATCTTCCGGTGCGATAGAAATCTAAAAATAACCATAATATCCATCAAGAAAGCAATAATAAGAAGGGCATGCTAACCTTTCAAGCATTTGATCAATGAAGGGCAAGGGGAAATGATCCTTGCGGGTCACGACATTCAGCTTCCGATAGTCGATGCAAACTCTCCATCCATTTTGAATATGGGTGGTGATCAATTCGTTATCTTTGTTCTTCACCACTGTGATGCCAATCTTCTTTGGAACTACTTGGATCGGGCTCACCCATTGACTGTCAGAAATGGGGTATATTACTCCAATGACAAGAAGCTTGAGGATCTCTTCTTTCACTACCTCCATCATTGGTGGGTTAAGTTTTCTTTGCGGTTGGCGTGTATGCTTACTTTCATCTTCAAGTAGGATCCTAAGCATGTATGTAGAGGGACTTATTCCTTTAATGTCAGCGATGGTCCATCCTATGGCGGTTTTGTGATCCTTGAGTACTTGAATGAGTTCATTCTCTTGGTCATCTCCCAACTTGCTAGAGATAATTACTGGTAGTGTATCTCATTCTCCAAGGAATACATATTTTAGGTGGCTTGGTAATGGCTTTAAGTCAACTGTGGGTGCCTGTGATACGAAAGGTAGTGGCCTAGTGTTAGACATGGGTAATGAAATAAATGGCACATTACCTTGTATCTCGGGTGTGGTATCCAAGGTGGTGACGGTTTGCTCCACCTCGTCTCCAAGTGGCACGTCTTCTTCAAGATGAGTGAGTGGGGTGATGAGGGCTACCTCCAATTCGTCTTTACCTGTGAGCTCAAAAATTCCTTGGGACAAGTAATCATTAATATCGATAGAATAAACAGTATTATCATCGTCACAAGGATATTTCATGGAGCCATGTATATTGAATTTAACGACTTCGCCATCAAATTCCATAGTGAGTGTGCCACTATGAACGTCTATCTTAGTCTTGGAAGTTTTAAAGAATGGTCTCCCTAACCATATTGGACTACTACCGTCACCCTTTGCCATATCAAGCACATAAAAATCAGTGGGGAAGACAAAATCATTTACTTGTACCAATACATCTTCTAGAATTCCCTTAGGGTATGCATTAGACCTATCTGCTAATTGGATAACCACCCTAGTTTCACTTAAATGTCCTAGATTTAATGAAGCATAAAGAGAATATGGCATGACATTTATTGATGCTCCTGAACCTAGCATGGCTTTTTCTAGGCGTGTATCACCAATTGTGCATGGGATAGTGAACATACCTGGGTCCTTGCACTTGGTGGGGATCTTCCTTTGAATGACTGCTGATATATTTTCCCCAACTCTACTTTTTGGCATCCTTTTAGCTTTTGTTTCCTCTTGGCGGTGCACAATTCCTTCAAGAATTTTGCGTAGCGGGGTACTTGCTTGATAGCATCCAACAGTAGAATGTTCACTTCGCATCTTCAAAATGTGTTATAAAGTTCTTTGATGCTCTCATCCTTCTTATTTTCCTTCAAAGCAAGAGGAAAAGTGGCTTCAGTTTTATATTCAAAAGATGGAGGAGACTTACCTCGAGGTTCCTCATCTTTCATGGAATCTTTCTCCTTGGGCTCAAGTGCTTGCTCCTACTCTCGTGTGGTATGAGGTGTTCCCATATTCTCCGATTCTTCCAATTCCTTTCCACTCCTTAGCTTAATGGAGCTTTGGGTTCATCACTGGTTGTGAATGTAATTTATGGGATCCTTGAGCTTCCAAACGATTAAGGTTAGTTGCAAGTTGTCCCACTTGAGTATTTAAACTTTGAATGCTCGCCCGCGTTTCCTGTTGAAATTTAGTAACATTATGAGCAAGGTCTTGAACAATATTCTCAAGTCTATCAGTAGTAGTAGGAAATTGAGAATTTTGTGGTGGCCTCTGGAATGGTGGTCGGTAGGGTGGTGAATTATATGCATCTGTGGTTCTGCTTGATTCCCATATCTCATGTATGGATGATCTCGCCATCATGGGTTGTAGGTGTTAGAAAAAGGATCATATTTCCTTTGTGGCTGCCCCGAAAATCCATCCACGGCATTTGCTTCCTCACTGGGTGTCTTTGGAAGTGAGGGACATGCGTCGGTTGTATGGCTCATCTCTAAGCAAATCTCACATGGCTTAACATTTTGCCCATTCCCACCTGACATCTGTCGAACAAGAGAGGTTAAACTAATTTGTTCAAGGTTAGATACGTTTACCTCATTATGTCCTTTGGGTGTGTGGTCATGCCGAGTACTTCCAATTGTTGCGAGTTAGCAGCCATGTTTGCAACTAAATTCCTTGCATCCTCCGGCGTTTTGTCAATAAAAGCACCTCCACTTGCAGCATCCACTAGGTTCCTATCACAAGAAATAAGACCCTCATAAAAGTATTGATAAGGAGATGTTCACTTATCTGATGTTGTGGGCAGCTTGCACACAACTTCTTGAAGCGTTCCCAATATTCATGAAGTGTTTCTTCGTGGTGTTGGTTGATTCCATAAATCTAATTCCTTATATTTGTAGCTCTAGATGCTGGGAAGTATTTCTCCAAAAAAGTCTGTTTTAGCTCGATCCACACAATGATAGATCCGGAGGGTAGGTAGAATAACCAATCCTTGGCAGCATCCTTCAACGAGAAAGGAAAGACTCGTAGTTTAATTTGCTCCTCCGTTACTCCAGGTGGTTTCATGGTAGTGCGGACTACATGAAACTCCATCAAGTGCTTGTGGGGATCCTCACCTTCAAGGCCATGGAAAGAGGGTAAGAGATGTACTAATCTAGATTTTAATTCAAAATTAATATTAGTTGCTAAAGCAGGGAAAGGGATACAGAGGGGCTGCTGATCCAAGGTAGGATTCGCTAGTTGTCTTAGACTTTGGTTCTCCCCCATTGTTACTTTCTCCTCTTCCTCAAATTGAGAGCCAGTATCAGATTGAAATTCCTCCATTGTGCCTCGATTTTTTTTCGTCTTTGGTGCAAAGTCTCTCGATCTCATGATCGTATGTGAATTCTTCGTGATTAGATGTCTGCTCTGCACTAATGAACAAACCAGAATAGTAGTGTAAAGTAATAAAACAATTAAAACAAAATAAACGGTGCCTTCCCTGGTAACGGCGCCAAAATTTGGTTGTGTTTATCGCGTACGCCCTCTCAAGTTAATAGCAATAAGTATGTAGTAGCATGAGTAGGGATCGATCCCACGAGGAAGGATGAATTTTGTGTTAATTAAAGCAAACAAAATAAAAGGGGTTTTTAAAATAAGTTAACTATGATGCAAAAGTCTCAAGAAAATTATGAATTAACTAATATGCAAGATTAAAATAAGAGTGATTAGATTATGAGAGAAAAACGATTCTTGGCTTTTGGTCGACTTTACAATTGGGTTTATTATCTTAATCATCAATTCTCACAAAGATTCATTTTGCATATGAATATTCAACTTGGAAAATTAATTCATATCTCACCTTTATCGTAGTTAGGTAGCCCATGAGTTCTATTCTAACCCTTATCAATCAGTTAATCCAAATACACACGATTAAGATTAAAAGATGATAGATTAATATCCTAGTGAGATAAACAAAACTAGACGATATAATCCACGCGTCTATATTTAATCTAGTTGAATGTTTTCCCTAAGGAGTCAACAATCTCACACGCACAAAATTAGTAATCTTAGTTGCTTCATCTAACAAGCATTAGACTGCATGCACAATTATTATGTGATCAATCCAAGAATTAGACACAACAATCCTATCAATCAAGTATAGAAAAATAATCAATACTCATTCAAAAATTGATTAAAAGGCACATGAATTTCATAAGAAAAATAAATCTCAATGTATTGTCTTCCTTAACCAAGAATCACTAAAATAGTTTAGCCACTCATGACTAATGAAAAACAATCAAAATTAAATAAAAAATACATAAAATAAACACAAACTAGGCATACTATGTAGATCTTCACTTGTCGAGGTTGTCACGCCCGCCTTTGCTTCGATCTTCGTAGCGTGCCTTTGAACTATGATGAACTAGATGCTAATTATCTATGAAAGCATGTAAAAGTATGTTAAAAGAGGTCCCCAATGTGATGGTCGTGGGGTATTTATAGGAGAAGGAGGAAGGGCTAGAGTCCTTGTATGATGGAAAGAAACCAAGTCTTTTACTTTTGCTCGAACTCCTCTGGCGATCGATCGCGGCTGTCTGGCGATCGATCGCCAAACCTTACTATTTTATTGTTTAGAATTTCTTCACTCGTGATCGATCGGGAAAATGTGGTGATCGATCGCCATTTGTTTCTGCCTCAAACCTTGTCTCGCGGTGATCGATCGAGGAAAAGTGTCGATCGATCGCCGAGACTTAACTTTTGTTGCTGGTATTTTCTCGTTTGGCGATCGACCGAGGCTCTTTTGGCGATCAACCGCGGCTCATTATTCACTTTTATGCATTTTTCTTGGTCTATTTTGGTCTCTTGTCAACTCCAATGCACTTCTTGATCTTTATGTATCGTTATTAACTTGATTTCTTTGTTTCCACCTACATTTACACAATGTACGATTAGGTAGCATATGTATCATTTTATCTATCAAAAATACCAAATTGTAGATAATTAAGCGCAATAGATGTGTATATTTCTAGTCACATCAGCTTCCTCTTGGCGGTGCATAATTCCTTCAAGAACTTTGCGTAATGGGGTACTTGCTTGATAGCATCCAACAACGGAATGTTCACTTGGCATCTTCGAACTGTGTTATAAAGTTCTTTGATGCTCTCATCCTTCCTATTTTCCTTCAAAGCAAGAGGAAAAGGGGGTTCAATTTTATATTCAAAAGGTGGAGGAGACTTACCTCGAGGTTCCTCATCTTTCATAGATTCTTTTCCCTTTGGCTCAAGTTCTTGTTCCTCCTCTTGTGTGGTATGAGGGGTTTCCAACTTCTCCGATTCTTCCAATTCCTTTCAACTCCTTAGCTTAACGGCGCTTGCATTCTCTCATGGGTTCATCACTGGTTGTGAAGGTAATTTATGGGATCCTTAAGCTTCCAAATGATTAAAGTTGGTTGCGAGTTGTCCCACTTGAGTATTTAAACTTTGAGTGCTCGCATGCGTTTCCTGTTGAAATTTAGTAACATTATGAGCAAGGTTTTGAACAATATTCTCAAGTCTATCAGTAGTAGTAGGAAATTGAGAATTTTGTGGTGGCCTCTGGAATGATGGTCGGTAGGGTGGCAGATTAGACTGCATCTGTGGTTCCGCTTGATTCTCATATCTCAGGTTTGGATGATTCCGCCATCCTGGGTTGTAGGTGTTAGAAAAAGGATCATATATTCTTTGTGGCTGCCCCGGAAATCCACCTGTGGCATTTGCTTGCTCACTGGGTGTCTCTTGAAGTGAGGGGCATGCGTCGGTTGTATGTCTCATCTCTAAGCAAATCCCACATGGTTTAACATTTTGCCCATTCACACCTGTCATTTGTCGCACAAGAGAGGTTAAGCTAATAAGTTGTTCAAGGTTAGATACGTTGTGAGGGTCCAATCCTAATTATGTGATTAATGATCACACAATGATAATTATAGCGTGAACAACGGAAGATTTGTTTAACATTTATTAACATGTGGCCCTAAAATTATTAGTTTCATATCCATCAAACAAGTATACAAAAATCAACTAAATATACATAAACTCCCCACATTCCAGGGACACACCCCTGGTACATATACTACTGGGATAAGTAGGAAAATAAACCTCTAATGTGTGGTCCCACCGGATGTACCCTGTCTAGGATTCTGGCCACCAGTACTACCTGTCATTGTCCACACACAAAGACAACAACAGCCCCCCTTGGGGTGAGCCAAAGTCCAATATGGAACGATCAAAAGAAATACAACATGTATCTATAACATGATATATGAAATGAAATGAAATGCAATGCATGTCATGTCATGTCGGTATCGTACACCCATCCGCTGAGTATCTCAGAGCCAATAAATAAAAGTCCAAATGTATCAATTGCTCGAGCATGTCAAGCAAAGGAATGCCTATATGGTGCGTCGTCAAAGCGTCACCGCATCCCAGCTCTTGACATCATATCATATCATCAGACAACGTCAACAAGGCGCCATCCACAACAATCTCAACAAATATCGATAATCCATAGGATGACATTAGCAAACGCCACCAATCCCCGTATCAAAAAATCATAGCAATCATAAGGGCCACGAATCCCTATGCCTTTCAGGCCACTTAATGCCGGTCATAGCACCGTGTACAACCCTTATGATTAATCAAAAACCAAACGAACAGGGTAACAAAGAATCGTAGTTCAACATGAATGTTATGCATTGATGTATGTATAAAAACATGGTGTGTGTTAACAAAATATTTATTTCATACACCGATGTGCAATTATGAATGCTATGAATGCCACATAGTTTAAATAAAATCACGTAGCCACGTAATCACAAGTAAGTCACATAAGTCATCAAATCATATATCAACTGATACAGATACCTGTCGTATGTTACCCGATCGCAACATACCTTTACTTCTCGATATACAAGGATCAACTTGAGCTTGTAGGGCCGAAGTAGTCACTGTATATCAATATAAATTCACAATTTAGAAAACTAGCCACCAAAACTTGGTTATCAATTTTAGTCACAACTTTACCAATTTAGGGTAATTAAATTGATGTGATTACATCACACTGTAATTTGCTAAATTATTTTTCACCATTCAAATTATTATTCAACAATTATAGTCCAAATTAACTGGTAATTATCGAAGCAAAGTCGGAAAAATCGGATATCAAATTTTTACCCAATTTTCGCACAGTTCACGCATGGTTTTCAGCTGATTCCGGCGAGCTCCGACGACGTTACGGGCGGTGACCAGTTCAAAAAGCTTCGTCCAGGTGAGGGGAAGGGGTTCGGTGTATTGATTTGTCCAATTTGTTGTAGAATCAAAGAAATCGAACCAAAAGCCCCGAAACCCTAGGTCACGCGTTGTTCTTCGTTCAAGAGTAAAATCAAACAACTTTTCGGAACTTAAACTTTGATTATTTGGTACGGAAAGATTCACCTCTGAGTTGTGAACATGGTGGCAGGTCAGGCTCGTCGATAGTGGTCGGACGGCGGCGAATGGAACGGATATACACGCGGTGGTCGGTGGTCGCGAAGGTGTGCATGTTTTCGCACCTTTTAGTGTGTGTCCGTGATCTGTGTGTGTTTTACACATTTTACCGTGTGTTTTATGTCCCACACCGATATATATATTAATTCCCGACCAATTATGAACATCGGGGTGTCACCGGTGTACTGGTGCATGTGCATTACATGTACATTCTTATGTCAATCACAAAAAATTAAATCCAACAATTTAATACACATTTTATATTTACTAAATTATTTTAACCAAATTTCGGTGTGAATCCAAATATTTCAAGATATATATATTTGTACATTCACCATGTTCTGACTCGACTGTCAATTGACATATACAAGGTCAATTTCCACTCCCATTAATTACATTATATTATCATTAATTAACTTCTAATTACGTGACAAATTAATGTACAAATTGTACTTAATTAACATTATCAAATCTCGACATCACATTTACAAAATGTTAAGTATGATGTCGAGCTGTTATCAAATATACTATTTCTTATGTTCTTTCTCAACCATATGATTAACATAAGATAAATCACATAATTATTGAGAAATTAAACATGATTTCCGATAATACGGTATGAGGACCTTATATACGTTTACCTCCTTATGTCCTTTGGGTGTGTAGTCATGCTGAGTGCTTCCGAATTGTTGCGAGTTAACAGCCATGTTTGCAACTAAATTCCTTGCATCCTCCGATGTTTTGCCAATAAAAGCACCTCCACTTACAACATCTACTAGGTTTCTATCACAAGAAAGAAGACCCTCATAAAAGTATTGAATAAGTAGATGTTCACTTATCTGATGTTGTGGGCAGCTTGCACACAACTTCTTGAAGCGTTCCCAATATTCATGAAGTGTTTCTCCGTGGTGTTGCTTGATTCCATAAATCTCATTCCTTATATTTGTAGCTCTAGATGCTGGGAAGTATTTCTCCAAAAAAGTCAGATTTAGCTCGTTCCACGTAGTGATAGATCTGGAGGGTAGGTAGAATAACCAATCCTTGGCAGCATCCTTCAAAGATAAAGGAAAGGCTCGTAGTTTAATTTGCTCCCCAGTTACTCCAGGCGGTTTCATGGTAGTGTAGACTACATGAGACTCCATCAAGTGCTTGTGGGGATCCTCACCTGCAAGGCCAAGGAAAGAGGGTAAGAGATGTATTAAACCATATTTTAATTCAAAATTAATATTAGTTTCTAAAGCATGGAAAGTAATGCAGAGGGGCTGTTGATCCAATTTAAGATTTGCTAGCTGTCTTAGACTTTGGTTCTCCGCATTTGTTACTTTCTCCTCTTCCTCAAATTGAGAGTCAGTATCAGAAATTCCTCAGTTGTGCCTCGATTTTCTCTTCTCCTTTGGTGCAAAGTCCTCTCGATCTCAGGATCGTATGTGAATTCTTCGTAATTAGATGACTGACCTGCACTCATGAACAAACCAGAATAATAATATAAGAAAAATTTTTAACACAAAATAAATGTTGCCTTCCCTGGCAACGGCGCCAAAATTTGGTAGCGCTTATCGTGTATGCTCAAATTAACCCTTCTCAAGTTAATATCAATAAGTATGTAGTAGAGTGAGTAGGGATCGATCCCACGAGGAATGATGAATTTTGTCTTAATTAGTGCAAACGAAATTAAAGGGGGTTTTGAAAATGAATTAACTATGATGCAAAAATCTAAAAAAATTATGAATTAACTAATATGCAAGATTTAACTAAGAGTGATTAGGTTATGAGAAAAACGATTCTTGGCTTTTGGGTCGACTTTACAATTGGGTTTATTAACTTAATCATCAATTCTCACAAAGATTCAATTTGCATATGAATATTCGCCTTGGAAAATTAATTACTATCTCACCTTAATCGTAGTTAGGTAGCCCACGCGTTCTATTCTAACTCTTAACAATCAATTAATCCAAATACACGCGATTAAGATTAAAAGATGATAGATTCATAAACTAGTGAGAAAAACGAAGCTAGACAATATAATCTACGCGTCTATATTTAATCTATTTGAATCTTTTTCCTAAGGATTTAAAAATCTCATACGCCTAAAATTATTAATCTTAGTTGCTTCATCTAACAAGCATTAGATTGCATGCACAATTACTAGGTGATCAATCCAATAATTAGATACAACAATCCTATCAATCAAGTATAGAAAAACAATCAACACTCATTCCAAAACTGATTAAAAAGAAGCACATGAATTTCAAAAGAAAAACAAATCCTAATGTATTGTCTTCATTAACCAAGAATCACAAAACTAGTTTAGTCACTCATGACTAATGCAAAACAATCAAAAATAAATAAAAATATAAAAGAAACACAAACTAGGCAAACTATGAAGAACAAGATGCTAATTATCTATGAAAGCATGTAAAAGTATGTAAAAAAAGGTCCCAAAAGGTCTGATGGTCGAGGGGTATTTATAGGAGGATGAAGAAGGGGCTAGAGTCCTTATATGATGGAAAGAAACCAAGTATTTTAATTTTGCTCGAACTCCTCTGGCGATCGATCGCGACAAGTTGGCAATCGATCGCTAGACCTTACTGTTTTTATTTTTCAGAATTTTTTTACTCAGGATCAATCGGCAAAATGTGGCGATCGATCGCCATATGTTTCTGCCTCAAACATTGTCTCGCGGCGATCGATCGGGGCTCTTTTGGTGATCAATTGCGGCCCTCTATTCACTATAATGCATTTTTCTTGGTTTATTTTGTTCCTTTGTCAACTCCAATGCATTTCTTGATCTTTATTCGTCGTTATTAGCTCAATCTATTCGCTTCCACCTACATTTACACAAAGGTACGATTAGCACACGTATCATTTTATCCATCAAAACATACCAAATCATAGACAATTAAGCGCAATAGATGTGTCTATTTCTAGTCACATCAACATCTCAACTCATGCCATCATTATCTTTATTTCCATGTCTAGGATCCTCATCCATGCGGACATCGGGAAAACGAGATCAAATGGCATCCACCTCACATCGTAAATATGCCAAATCCGTTCTAGATGAGTCTTGCTAAGCCCGAAGAGATGAAGCATTCTCTCGAATAGTTTGGAATTGAGAATTGACATCAATTCTAAAGGATTGGAATTGTGAATTTATATCCTCTTACAGATTTTGAAATTGGGAGGAAAAGAATACGTTGACATCTTGATTTAACTCAAAACATCTTGATTGAACTCAAAAGAGGAATGAGTTTGATGAATATCAGGGGCTGGAATATTCGCTCAAATGTTCTGTGATGCCTGAAACTTAATTTCCTTAATTAAATGAAGTTGAATATGTTGATTAAGAAGTAATTGTGAATGATTGTCATTTTGTATCTGGACTTGATTCTGAGATAAATCGGGTGTGGTTGAAAATTGTGATTGAGTCATAATTATTGAGTTAATAAATTGTTGAAATGAAACATGGGAATTATGAAATTAATTATGAGTTGAATTGAGAAATAATTATTGAAGTTGGGTAATAATTATGAAAATAGAGATAAATAATAATTGGAGTGAAATTATAATATGGATTAAAGTTGAGGGACTAAGTTGCAAAATGATATCAATAAAATCATTTCTCTTCACACATCACACCATTTTCACCTACTAAATCCCTACAAAAATCCTTCTTCTTTTCTTCAACTCCTCCTTCCATTTTGGTGAAGTTCAAAGCATGGAATTCATGCCTTAGCACTAGTTTTAGTTGTGTATTGAGTTGAAAATGTGTATGTTGGAGTTAGTTTGATTTTGGGTGAAGATAGTGGATTTGTTGTTATGTTAAAAAAAGAGGCTTTATGATGTTTAAGTGTATTGTAGTTGGAAAATGGGGTAATATATTATGGTGTGTGTGTGGATGGAGTATGTGCACAAAAATAGAGGATTCTCGCAAAAACAGCACCTCGCGATTGATCACGAGGCAAGGAGTGATCGATCGCGAGGCATCGTGGGAAATTTGGTGAAGCTGAACAGTTCTCGCGATCGTTCGTGAGCAAACAGCCGATCGATCACGGGAGGACAACACTTGGTTTGGATTTTTGTTGAGCGCGCGATAGATCGCGGGCTATGACAATCATCAAGAGTAGTGAAATGTTGAAAAAAAATGATATTTCTTTGGAATTTGAGATGTTGTATTTATGGTTGATTTTTGTGGTGTTGATGATATTGTAAGGAGACCTTAAACAATGAATTAAGGTGCTAAATGTAGAACCTTAGAAATGAATATATTACTTGAATCACATTACTTGATAACTCAAATGTATTGAGGATAAAATGGGATGGTTTGAGTAGTATATGGAGTACGGTAAATGTGATTGAGTTTAATAGGAGACATGTCGGATCTGTAAGAATAATGATGATAATTGTTGAGAGTTATTGCTAATATATTAATATTGAACTGATATTCAATATAGATATTATACGAGCCTCCGGTTGTCGTGGACGTCTAAATCTTGTTGTTGACTTTAAGGTACGTAGTGACGTACGAGCAGGTATGCAAAATGCTAATTATGAATTATGATTCATATTTATGTGATAAGGTAATGAATTGAAAGTTCATGATAGAATTGTAAATATTGTTGTATGAAGTGAATTGTGAGAGAATGGTGATATGATATCATAGTACATGATGAATTATTGAATACCGCTATTGAGCATGATGGATCATGGTGCCGCCGCTGTTGAGCGTGCGATAGTTATTGTGTCGCCGCTATTGAGTAGCTCTTCTTCACCGGGTTAAGACGGGAGTTAGTAATGGGCTTTCCTTTGTTTGAAATCCACAGAGTGTGATGGATCATGGTGCCGTCGCTATTGAGCATGCGATGGGTGATAGTGCCGCCGCTGTTGAGCGCCATATGTTATGATGAACTTTTATGGTTTAATTATTATTGATTTTGGAACCGATGAAATTTGAGTATGAGCACAATAAATCATTGTTGGTGATGATTTATTTGACATCGGAATTTATGAATTTTGGATACTGTGAGCAAAGGAACAACATGAGAGATCCCACATGGTTGTGGTATACTCCGGGAGTATTTGTTAAAATTACAGCATCATATTCTGTAAACTATTGATTGTGCATTTGATGATATTGAGATTATGTTATTGGTATGCTCACCCCTTGTGGGGGCTGTTTCTGTTGAAACAGATAGAACATGTACGACATTGATTCGGGAAATGAGTTCGAACTGGTGGATGAGGATGCTTCTGGGAGCGAGATACCAGTGTTGGTATAGAGTAATGTCTTTTATACAATAAATAAAGTGTTAATTATGCAATGCTAGTATGTGAGAATATTGATGTGTAAATGGTCTGTATAAAGGTCTTGATGTTTCTCTTTTCATTTGTGTGTTGCATGCAATTTAATTGAGAGAAAATTGCATAATGAATTGAGAACATGTTAGTATATTATGAAGTGTATCAATATGCGCATTGAGTTGTATTGGGAATCTGGTTTACGAGGATTATGTTGAAAAATTTATAGACGTCATGCCACAATTACGAACCATGTAATGAGAATTCCCTAATGTTATACATTTATACACTAATGAAAATGATAAATACACTAATGACGAAATTAGGATCTGGGATCCTACATTAGTGGTATCCGAGCAGTAGTTTGCTTTTCGGCTGTGTAAGGGCCTAGGAATGTGTTGATAGACATGCATAGCATATAAGTTATGTGTGAATGCGGTTTTTTGTTAGTGTAACACGACATTTATACGTTTATGTGCGTAGTATGTTATGAGGTATTGGAAATTGGTGTTATGGCTAACCATCATGGTTGCAGGACCTCATGAAATACGAGGAACATAATATTGAGAAATAACAGGTGATGCCAATTAACATACCCACTGAAGTGGTATTGTTTGAGGCTTGCAATAGCCGGTAACTTATTAATAGTATATCATTGACTTGATTGTTGTGGTAGTAACGATGTGTCGGTGAATGAACACTAAATGATATAATATGTTGATAGTAATTAGATGTTGTGTACATGTTGATTGACGTTTTATGCATGTCGTATCTGTATACAGTGATAAGAAGTCTGATTTTGTAGGAAAAACCAGAAAATGAGAAATCAGATATGCTATCCGAGGACAAGAAATGGTGGAGAGTATTGTGTTGTTGATATGTGGCAACAGATGATATGATGATTGGGTATGGGTACGTTGTGATTATGAGAATGCAGGTATATGTGAATTTATTCACATGTATTGATATTGAATTATTGTCATGATATGTGAATATAGAATATTTGTCGCTATCTTATTGAGAGATGAATCAGGATATTTGTCGCTATCACATCGTAGCGCGGGTCACTGATATGACGAAGTGAGGGATATCCATAGAGCCGTCGATAATCCGAAGCGAGAGATATTATCGAGACATTGATATATAGAATACTTGACGTTGTTATATGAAGCGAGGGGTATTATGAAATAAAATACTTGCCGCTGTTACATGAAGCAGAGGGTATTATGAAATAGAATACTTGTCGCTTTTACACGAAGCGAGGTGTATTGATTATGTGCCGCCGTTGGGTGATGAGTATTGTGTATCGCCGTTGGGCAATTAATATTATGTACCGCCATTGGGCGATAAGTATTGTTACAATACCGCTATTATGTTAACCATGTATATTGATGATGTGTTGATTGCAGATGTCAATGAAAGTTGTTGATATGAGATTTAGACTCAATAGGATATTGGAATATTTCAGGAGAACGAATAGTAGAGGTAAACCATTTTATTTGGCTTATCGAGTTGATGCATATTAATTAAAGTTAGCTCTATTCATTGATACTGATTTATGCCAATCAATTATACAGATGGAATAGTGGAGAATGGAATTAAAATGAAACATATTATTGTTATGTTCATTTGTTATTGTGCAGTGACGAGACAGGACGAGGTTTAACCGCTGTGGTAACACCACCATATCTATGGTGCTTATTGATTGAGTAATGATAATTATTTTGTGATGATATTTATTGTTGTGAAAGCATGCTAGTTTTCTATATTATGGGATTAATAATTTAATTAATCATATGTTATATTGAGTTGAATATAATCATGCTGATATGAGATTAATGATTATGTCGCGAGATGACATGGGATCACTATGAATGTCATGTGTGGACATGTGATTATTGTGAACGTCATGGGATGACGTAGAACGATCATAGTTGTCACGGATCGGTATGAGGTTATGTTGTTATTCTTGGATGTCTAATGACAGTAATGATAAGTAATCATGTGATGATTAATGATGAACTAGACTCGACGTGACGGACAATATAATGATGTTGTTATATGAATATATGTGATATAGAGATATTCACATTTATATGATTTATTATGTTTTGAGGTTAAATTAGTGACTGAGACGCATATAAATGATGATTTATACATGTGATAATTACTATTGAATGTTCTAGTAATTATTTGACATCAGTTATTGGTAGAAAATGATATGCGATGAGACTGATGGATAAGAATTCATGAATATTTACTACACTATGATGTGTTGTCTATTCATGAAATAGTACTCTGTTGAATGAATGATTGAAAAGAGTTACATCGCTGAGATATGAAATTGATTCGTATGTGGAATTTAATCACACAGATATGTGATAGTATATTGTAGCATGATGGGTTCAGGAATGCGTGAAACTCTTGACGCAGGGATGTTCCTGTTTGATGACTATGATGTAATGAATATCAATAGTACGTAAATGACACAGTATGTGATTATGATATTTGTTTATGAGAAGTACTAACGATATTATTCCTAGTACTCATTGTAAGCCAGATGATTGTTGGGTGATTGAGTTGTGGAAAGACTGGTGGTCTGGAGCTGTTGATGATTGCTTCTGTACAGGTATGAAATTATATTTAAGAGGTTAATACTGATGCAATTTCATAAAGTTAATATGAGAAAAGAATAATATGAGATGGTGTGAAAATGATATTGTGGATTATGATGATTAGTCACTTGGCATGAAGCAAATGTAATATGGAATGTTGTTGATTTCTATATGATATGTAACTATGATGAATAATGAAATTGCATGATAATAGTTGGAGGGTGTGATTGATACACCACGTATATGAATTGTGAACATGGTAGAGAATCCTTTAAGAAAATGTCTAACACGAAAGAATAATTGAAATGATCGACATGTATACTCATAGACGGGTAAGAATCCGGATGTGATAAATTAATGGGTACTGTGTTAACATTAATGCATGATCGTGATTATTTTAAACAATTAAATATCAAAGCAGCGATTATACCGCAAGTGCACGATGTCAAGTTTTAGTATACATAGGAAGAATACAGATTGTCGAACCCATAGGGACAAACAAGCAATTACCAAATAAGATTTCTTTAAACTATATTTAACCTATGATAATTAATTAATAAACTAACTAAATTAAATATTCTAATCCAACCAAAACAATTGACGATCACGAGAAAAATCCACAAGAAAGAATTATCAAGACAATGATCCACCTAACCCAACTTTTATAATTCTTTTCTCCATACATCTCTAAGGTGACGAATTTTTCGAATTTATTCGATATACTCTCTAGAGCTATATTAAATCTAACATCAAATTGCAAAAAATAACACTTGTTCACTTAATTAACAATTCAATATTTAATGCACTTTATGGAAACCACTAACTTTAGATTAAATAACCCAAAGCTATCACTCGTATGTGATTCTATCTCTCGATCTAATCTTTAACACACGGCATGAATTACTATATCGTATTATAATTTTATCTCTCGATCTCAATTATAATAAAGTATCAGTCAAAGGGGATCAATCCTTCAAAAGCATTAAGAGCAATAACACATGCACAAAGAAGATATATGAACTTGATCACTATATCAAAAGGAAAAACTATGTTCAAGATATTTCTCAATCATCAAAAACACAATAAATCCAATATTCATTCAAAACAATAATATAAAAGTAAAAGCAAACTCCCAAGTCAACTTCTCCGTTGATTCTCAATCCTTCCCTTGCTTTTTTCTCGATCGTGCTCCTCGATTCTCTTGTTGGCTTGTTCAAATTCCTAGGATGAAGAGGTGATGGTGGATGATGGTGATATGGAGTATGGATGAATGTCGGCTATTCCTAGGGTGTAAAGTCTCATATTGGTTGTGATTTTCTTCCAAATATATAGAGGGAAAGGAATCATGGACTTCCTTGTTGGACACAAACTCTATAAGGAATTTATTTTTTCAGAAAACTCCTCAGGCCGATCGCTCGAGCAGACTGCTCGATCGATTGCACACTTTCTGGGAGCGCCGATCGATCAAGATTGAGTCTCGATCGATTGAGCTATCTTTTTATTTTTTTCTTATTTTTTTCTTTCCTTCCTTTATTCCTTGGCTTTGACGCGTTCGCTCGGTTCGGTCCTTTTCATCATTTTTGGCTCATTTCCTCTACTTTTATGCATTTCAACATTGATTCCTGAAATATAGAAATATATACTAAAAAGCGTAAAATAATCCAAGAATCAATACGAAAACCATTAGAAAATCGCATCTAAATAAGTGTAAAAACGACATTTATCAACTCCCCCAAACTTATCACTTGATCGTCCTCGATTAAGCATTAAAATCACAAGGTAGAGTTTATTCTCGATACTTGAAACATATTATTTCATGACTTGCATTATTCTCAGAAATCTCACACATATACAAAATTTGACAAGACATGTTTCTCCTAAATCAAGCAACACATCTCAAACTCGGAACGTGTGTGTGTGTGTGCTAATGTCAATCTCAAGTTTTATGCACATATTCAAGATCAAATTATGTTAATCAACTCAAAGTCAAGATTATCATCAAGAATCTCATAGGCCTATTTTCAAACAACTTCTCCAGTAATGATAGTTACTCCCTAGACTTGGATCAAAAGGACATTTTAAGGTTGTAATGTAAGGCCTTTGGTGTCGGTTACAAAGAAAAGATACGATAAGCGCAAAGAAGAGAGTATAATCATATACAGTTCAAATTTTCGCACATTTTCAAGCTCCTCTTCCTTTTTCTTGTCTAGCCTTGGCCACTTTGGGTCTTATATACATGCTTTTATCAAGGCTTTTTCTTCTCTTTTCTTTTTGCTCTTTTTCTCATTCATCAATCTTTTTTAATAAGCTCATTAAGATATAACAATTCACGCGTATCGAACGAGATTCATTATACTCCCTTAGGGTAAGGACACATTTTTTTTTCATTTTAGGCTTAACAAGGTAGGTAAAATGAGTTTGAAGTATAAATGTTGAATGGGGGTCTAATTATATGCAATGCATATACGATTCTTTTTTCAATAAAGCTCACAATGGGACACTAGGGATTGATATTGACTAGGATTGATATAGACTAGATAAGCTTGTAAGGCTCAAACTTTCCAAAGATCGCCTAGATCATTTCCAAGTCTAGTTTGTAACTATAAAACTTCGTCTCAAAGTGTCATCATCAAATAGGTTCTATGATAACTCTAAGATGCTCAAGACAAATCATCGAGTTCACAACAATTATCATATTTAACATGCAATCCACCAGATCATGACTCAATGTGCTCAAAATATTTCTCATTCTTGACATGCTAACTCAACAAAGGATATTCATGTACAAGTCTAACAATCATTAAAATTTAAGTGTATGCATAGTGAGATCAAAATCCTCATTGAATAGTCACTACTATAATTCATTCTCTTCTCAAGTTTGAGCTCATAATAAAAAATTAACTCATTATAATCGGACAATTCAAGTGTCAATTAAGCACACAATGTAAGGACCCGACGCTAATTAATCCGGATTAACAATGATTAAGCAAACCCGGATAATTAAAAGTATAGACTTTGAATTGAGGTGTTCCGGGTCACAACACTTTATCTATAACCAAATTAATATATATCAAAATTGTACCAAATGGTATATAATTTTCAGCCATGCACGTATATTAAAAATGATAAATACAATTTTGGGACACATGGGCATAGTGGGATAAGAAATTGATTTAAAAATCCAAAATTTCTACCTAGTTTCCAACGCCCCAACTCTTTTATCAAGGCATGAGGTTGCTTCTTCTTCATCAATCTGATTTCCCCTTCATCTATCTCATCCCCAACAAGCCATTCCTTCTCTCATCTCCCCTCCAAGAATTCGAAAAACACCATCCCTTTTCTTCCATCAAAAACTTGCTCAAATCTTGAATGCAAGCTTGGATTTGGATAGGAATTAAGAAGAGCTTCAAGGAATTGGGAGTAATTGAAAGCTTTGGAGGTATATCATCACCTTTATGTATTTAACTTAGAATATATACTGGTTGGGTCGATTTTTAGAGTTTTATTATGAGATTAGAAGTGAAACTCATGCTGTCATAAGTTTCAGCAGAAACTATGGTTGCATGCAGTAGATTGTTCTGTATTTTTGATTTCCTTAACATCTGAATCTGACTTTGAGCCTCAAACAAACGTTGTATATATATGTGTTTTCGTCCTGTGGTTAAACTTTGAGACCATTTGGACTTGAAATGAGTGAGATATACTTATTTTACTTAGAGGCGTCAGATCGACTCTGCATGTGCTGAAAATGCACATGCAGTATAGAATTCTGAACTTTTGACAAATTATGTTGGGAAACGATTTCTAAGTTTTGGTGATTACAAACACCTACCGGATGATGAAGAATTACCGGGTGATAAAGACCAACCGGGTGTCAAACACCTACTGGATGAACATCTACCGGGTGAAAACATCTATCGCGTAAAAACATCTATCGGGTGAAGACATCTATCGGATGAAGATATCTACCGAGTGAAGACACCCACCGGGTGAAGACATCTACCAGACTGAGATACGCACTGGATAAAAACACCCACCGGGTGAAGACATCTACCGGACTGAGATACGCACTGGATAAAAACATCTACCGGGTGAAGACATCTACCGGATGAAGACACCCACCGGGTGAAGACATCTACCGGACTGAGATAAGCACTGGATAAAAACATCTACTAGAATAGACATCTACTGTATTATTAATCCACCGGATAAAGACATCTACTGCATGAGGTTTTTCATCAAGTCTTACCAACACCTACTGAGTTAAAGAGTACGACTGGATACTGAAGTTACAAGACCAGTAGAAGTGAATCCAGCAGCGGATTGAAGAAATAAGACAAAGTAAATACAATTCCGTCTGACATAAGTACAACAGAGCAACGAGCACTACGAAATCATCGCCACCAATTCCGTCAGATTGTAAGAGCCGTTGCTGAACAAAAATGGAAGGAAGATAAAATGAAGAAGAAAACAGATTCTACGCTAAACCTTCTGGTAGCGTTTATCGTGTACGCCCAAATTAACCCTTCTTCAGTTAATAACAAAAATATGTAGTAGTGGAAGTAGGGATCGATCTCACATGGAAGGTAAATTTATTTTGCGTCAATTATCAAACAACTAGTAACAATGGGGTTTTGGACTGGATTACTACTACTTAGCAAATATCAAACTAATTAACGAGTCTAACTAAAATGATTAAAACTTATGGGATTAAAGCGATTCTTGGTTTTCGGGTAACCGTACTTTTGGAAAATTATCTTTTAGTCATCAAATCAAAACATTCGAATTCTTTCGATTATCTATCGATTGGAAATTCAATTCCTACTCATCTTATTCATGGTCAAAGAGAAAACAGCATTCAATTCAACCCTTACCAAATCTCTAATCACCACTACAGCCGTTAATGATTAAATCAATGATAGTTTTCAAAACTAATGATTTTCGATAAATCTAATCAATGAAAACTACAGCCGTTAAAATTGATTACTCAACCGTTTCTCCTAAGAGTTCAATAACACCTACAGCCGGTTAATTATTGATCTTAGTTATTTCTTAACAAACTATCGATTATGTACTTGAATATTAGGTGATCGGTCTAATACACAAACACAACAATCATGGAATTCGAAATCTGAGAAAAAAATTGAAATCGAAAACTAATTCAACAATCAAACCAAATTCCCATAAAAGATTCAAATCCAAAAGTAGGTGTCCCTTCAACCAAGAATCAAAGGGTTTTAGCCTAGCATAATTAAATCTAAAAACAATAAAAATTCGATGGAAAACATTAAATAAATAAAGGAAAGAAAGTTACTAAGATAAATCACGATTCCGGCTTGTCGATTCCGGTTCCGTTCTTCCTTGTTCTTGAAGAAAACTTGAAAGAAAATTAATCTAAAATCTCAAATTATTCTAAGAATTAGAAAAACTATCAAAAACTTCTGCTAATGAGGCTTAGTCTCGAGTTTTAGGGTATGGGAGTGATAAAAATGGGATACAATCTTTTAAACATGGTAAAAGACTTAATTTCCTAATTTCCGGACTCTGCGGCGATCGATCGCCTGATATGTGGCGATCAATCGCTGGCTTTTATTTTTTAGGCAGAATGTATTGGCGATCGATCGCCACTTCTTCGCGATCGATCGCGTGGCTCCAGTGGGCTTTGGCGATCGATCGCCACTTCTTCGCGATCGATCGCTGGCTCGTGAATTTTGTTGATTAAGTTTCTGTCCATAGGCGATCGATCTCCTCTTCGTGGCAATCGATCTCCTTCTTCAAAATTACATTTTTGCCCTTTTCTTGATCAACTTTTAGTCCTTGTCATGTCCATGTCTCTTCTTGGTCTTTACACATCATTTTTAGCTCGTTTTCTTCGCTTGTACCTACAATTACACAAACATACAATTAGGTAGCATATGTATCAATTTATCCATCAAAACCTACCAAATCGTAGACAATTAAGCACTAAAGATGTGTCTATTTCTAGTCACATCACCTTCCATACCAAGAAAGTTTACCATTGGAAAAGAAATCTATAAATACAGATGCTGAATGAATGAAGAAAATAGTTGAATACAATGACAATCGAATATTCTATACATTCAAACATATAAATTTATCAAAGTCATAATTCTCTGAAGATTCAGCTAGAGCAAGGAACACCTACTGGTATATCAAAGATCAAGTTAAAACTGGTGTACTGCTCAAAGATCGTTCAAGAACACTCAAAGCGTACAAGTGTGATAGTCATTCAAAGGAGTGTTAGATAGTTTACATTGTAAACAAATCATATACATTGTGTTGCTAGGAGTTTAGGCTAAGCTGTGTGAAAGCCTAAGGATGTTGTATACTGTAAAGTGTAAACCAAAGTCTTCTAGTGTATCCTTCCTGCAAAGGAAGAAGGGGAGACGTAGAAGCGTTGTGCTTCGAACTTCCAGAAACAATCTCTGTGTGATATACTTGCTTTTTATTATTTACTTTAGTTAACTCACAAGTGCAGCAGACGTATTCCGCACTTCACTTAGTGTCTGCTGACTTGCTTATTTGATTGAGAAGCTACTTCATCACTTAACAGTTTGCAGTAATCAGTCGAAGATCAGAATTTGAGGGCAGTGTTTATTCAACCCCCCCTTCTAAACACGCCTCCGATCCTAACAAGTGGTATCAGAGCCAGGTTTTCTCAATCTTGAGATATATTAAAGTTCAAATGGCATCATTTAGCAAGATCCCTATGTTCAAGAAGGATGATTATGATGACTGGAGAATCCGTATGCAAGCACATCTAAGTGCTCAAGATGATGATATGTGGTACGTGATTACTAATGGACCCATGAAGGTTATGAAAATCAATACAGCTGCCTCTATCACAACTGGTGAACCACAGATGGTAGAGAAGGAAAGATCTCAGTGGTCAAATGAAGAAAGAAAGAAGGCCAATCTGGACAATGTTGCAAAGGACATTTTGTTCAAAACCTTGGACAAAAATATGTTCAACAAGATCAAAATGTGTCCCACAGCAAAAGACATCTGGGAGAAGATTGCTCAACTTTGCGAAGGAAATGATCAAACAAAAGAGAACAAGCTCACTATGTGTAAGGACCCTAATCCTTAAGTGCGGAATCAAGGCATAATAGAGCTAATATAAATGATCAGAGTGAGAAATAACGTGTTGAGTCTATGAGCTTAAGCATTACATGCCAAAATAAGGACTACCAAAAATTGATTAATTACATTCCAATCAATGAATGTTCAATTATAGTTTTATACTACTCCTAGAGTAGATACTATCCAATTAATCCTGTCCTTCAGTCTCAAAAGCATCCTCAAAAGCTCACCATCTCAACCCGTCTAGCCCTTCTATCATGCCAAACGTGTACCTACAAGGACAACCCCCAAACATGAGCAATAATAATCATTCATATTCAACACAATATGAAGATAAAGCGTAAATGTATAATCATAATAAAACACTTCCTGTTTCCCCATGCATTTCAAACGCTTCCCGTTTGGTTGTCCCTGTACCATAACTCATGAGTATAATCAATAGATTATTTTAAATGGTCTAAACATGTCATGAACATATCCCATTTCATCAATACCAAATACTGATCACCAATCCCTAGTCTGTCCATCACAATGTATTTTAATGCCCCTCGCTTATTTACATATAGACGGCATAGGATAACCTCGCTTCAATGGATTGCGGGACTCCCACCCCTCGCCTCTCATTGAGCGGCAAATACCCTTTCCTCGTCCTATATGATAACCACGCTCAAATGTGACATGCGGCGCTCCCACCCCTCGCTTCACATTTAGCGGAACCAAACCAAATAGCGGCAAGCATTAAAATCATCAAGGGATGACCACGACTCATGGGATATGCACCAATAATCATATGCATCTATAAACATCATGCATAACATGTATTTGCATCCACTATGCAATACCACATATATACTTGCATCCACAATGCATAAACAATAAGTATATAAGATACATGTACCGTTGGGGTGCCCGTACGTCCACTACGTACCTTTCCAAAATGTAGGATATGGTAGGACTTCAATGCCTTGGCTGTGTTGCCACCTGGGATGGTTCTACACATTCACACAAATCAATATTAGAACCCAATAATAGTCCAATCCCAAAAATCCTACAAAAAAATCCAAAAATACCAAATTTTGGCTTTCGCGATCGATCGCCCATCACGGCGATCGATCGCCAAACCTCACTGTCCGAGACCAACATTTTTCACCCTTCGGCGATCGATCGCCACCCTTGGCGCGATCGATCGCCAGCCGCGCCGATCGATCGCCCAAGAGTGGCGATCGATCGCCAAACGCTTGCAAAACCCACTGCCTGGGCGCGATCGATCGCCTGAAAAGGGGCGATCGATCGCCAACCTCTGTTACCCGAAAAACTCCATTTTTGCACCTCAAAACCATTCCAATCCATTCCAACACTTGAACCAACCAACCAACAACATAAATATCAACATAAACCACCAAAATACACCTTAAAACAACCATAAATCCAACCCTTAACCAAAACCACAACAACCCAACAAAACCCATTTCAAAATCATTAAAAACCCTTCCAAAACTAAACCAAACACAATAAAAATGATGATGAGGCATCCATACCTCTTGGGGACCTCAAATCACCCAATAAACTTCACAAATCAAGACTTTTGGAAGGTTTTCTCCCCACCTTTTTGCTCCAACTCGAAAATGGAAAGGGGGGAAGGGTTTGGGTGGTGATTTTGGTAAAGTAAGAGTGAGAGTGTATTGAGTGGGGTTGGGGTAAAAAGGGTGTTGGTTTTAATTAATTAAAAGCATGCCAAAATATTCCATGGTGTATAAAACACCCCAACATGATATTCTTTCAAAGCATTTACTCATAATGCACCAAATATCAATTAAACACATGATTTCTAATCAATTGCTACCAAAGGCAAATAAATCATGCTTCCAATAATATTTACCCAACATGCACCACATGCACCCTGAAATGCTACCCCGGGTCACTCTAACATGTGACTAAGCATTTCCACATAAGGTAAATAAATTCCAACACATAATTAATTACCACATAATTAATCATAATAATCGTAATTAATGCCCAAATGTAATTAATCATTTCAGGGATATCACAATACTCCCCTACTTATAAGATTTCGTCCTCGAAATCACATGCACTTACCCCAAAAAGGAAACTAAACATAAATACATACCAGAGAATAGTTCCGGGTAGTGCTGCACCATATGCCGCTCCGTCTCCCACGTAGCCTCCTCGACACCCCTGCGATCCCACTGAACCTTGATCATCGGTATCACTTTGTTCCGAAGTCTACGGTCTGCTCTGTCCAGAATTCTAACAGGCCGTTCCACATAAGATACATCTGATTCTAACTGAACTTCGGAAGGCTGTAACACATGCGACGGATCCGGCTCATACTTCCGCAGCATCGATACATGAAACACATCATGTATCCCAGATAAAGAAGGCGGCAAGGCCAGTCGGTAAGCTAAGGTGCCAATGCGCTGCAAAATCTCGTACGGTCCAACATACCTCGGAGACAGTTTCCCGCGCATCCCAAATCGCACAACGCCTCTGAAAGGCGAGATCTTCAAAAAGACCTTATCTCCCAACTGAAATTCCAACGGTCTCCGCCGTTTATTCGCATAAGCTGCCTGCCTGTCCTGAGCCGCTTTCATTTTCTGCCTTATCGTCTTTATCTTTTCTTCCATCTCTCGGATCAACTCCGGTCCTCCGACCGATTTGCGGTCCAAATCATCCCAACACAAGGGTGATCTACACCGTCTGCCATAAAGAGCTTCAAACGGAGCCATCTGGATACTCGTCTGGTAGCTATTGTTATAAGAAAACTCTACCAAAGGCACTGAATCCTGCCAAGAGGCATCGAACTCCAAAACACAAGCTCTTAACATGTCCTCGAGCGTCTGAATAGTGCGCTCGGTCTGGCCATCCGTCTGAGGATGATAAGCAGTACTCAATCTGACTTCAGTTCCCAAGGCTGACTGAAGACCTTCCCAGAAATGAGATGTGAATCGCGGATCTCGATCTGACACTATGGAAACGGGGATCCCATGCAATCTCACCACATCTCTAATATACAACCGCGCCATCCTCAAAAATGTGAACGGCATGCTATAGGGAATAAAGTGGGCTACCTTAGTCAATCTGTCCACAATCACCCAAATAGCATTGAAGCCTGAAGCACTCCTCGGTAAATGAGTCACGAAGTCCATGGAAATGTGCTCCCACTTCCACTTCGGTATCTCCAAGCTTCTCAACTCGCCGCCAGGTCTCTGTCTCTCTGCCTTAACCTGCTGGCAGATCAAACACCTCTTCACAAAAGCGATGACATCAGACTTCATCTTTTTCCACCAAAACTGATCACGCAGATCTCTGTACATCTTCTTCCCGCCTGGGTGGATGCTAAGCCTGCTACTGTGAGCTCGTTCCAAGATCCCTTTGCGCAACTCCGGCGTACTCGGAACCACCCAACGGTCACCCAATCTCAAAGACCCGTCATCGGCCACTCTGAATTTCGTTGGCTGACCAAGATGTACTAAAGATAACCACCTCTGAACCTCATCATCTGACTTCTGAGCTCTCCTGATGTTCTCATAGATGTCTGGCTCGGCTAACAGAGTCGATACATACACAGGCGATGCATCTATGTCAAAATCATAGCCCAGATGGCAATAGGAGGTCATCATAGCAGACAAATGAATGACGTCCTCAGCAGAACTCCTCACTTTCCGGCTCAAAGCGTCTGCTGTCTTGGCTTTTCCCGGATGGTACTCGATCTCGCAATCATAGTCCTTGAGTAGGTCCATCCATCTCCTCTGCCTCATGTTCAGCTCCGCCTGAGTGAATAAAAACTTGAGGCTCTTGTGATCCGTGTATATGGTGAACGAAGTCCCATATAAGTAATGTCTCCAGATCTTCAGGGCGAAGATGATAGCCGCCAATTCCAAGTCATGAACTGGATATCTGGTCTCATGCGGCTTCAACTGCCTCGATGCATAAGCTACCACATGCTTGTCTTGCATCAGAACACACCCAAGGCCCTGCAGTGATGCATCATTATACAGAACAAATCTGGAGTTCTCCGTAGGGATCACTAACACTGGCGCCGTCGTCAACCGGTGCTTCAACTCCTGGAAGCTCTCCCCACAAGCTTCTGACCAAAAGAAAGGCACACCCTTCTGAGTCAACTGTGTCAGCGGCTTGGCAATCTGCGAAAAGCCCTCGACGAAGCGTCGATAATACCCGGCCAAACCCAGAAAACTCCGAATCTCAGGCACAGAAGTGGGGGCAGCCCACTCCATCACAGCCTCAATCTTCTTGGGATCTACAGATATCCCGCTGTTCGATATGACATGCCCCAGAAACACTACACTGCTCAGCCAAAATTCACACTTACTGAGCTTAGCATACAACTGATGCTCTCTGAGAATCTGAAGCACTGTCCTCAAGTGTTTCACATGCTCCTCCTCGCTCCGGGAGTAGATAAGAATATCGTCAATAAACACAATGACGAACTGATCAAGATACTGCTGAAACACTCTGTTCATCAGACTCATGAAGACTGCTGGAGCATTCGTCACGCCGAACGGCATCACTAGGAACTCATAATGTCCATATCGGGTCCGGAACGCTGTCTTCTGCACATCTTCCTCTCTGACCCGAATCTGATGATACCCGGATCTCAAATCAATCTTGCTATACACCCTGGTACCTTGCAACTGATCAAACAGATCGTCGATCCTTGGAAGAGGATACTTGTTCTTCACTGTAGCCTTATTCAGTTGCCGGTAATCGATGCACAACCGCATCGAACCGTCCTTCTTTTTCACAAAGAGAACTGGTGCGCCCCATGGCGACACGCTCGGGCGTATATATCCCTTGTCCAGGAGATCCTGCAACTGTTCTTTCAACTCCCTCAATTCTGCTGGTGCCATCCTATAAGGTGCACGAGAGATAGCGGATGTCCCTGGCAACAGCTCGATCCCAAACTCGACTTCCCTAGCCGGTGGGAATCCTGGGATCTCTTCTGGAAATACATCAGCGAACTCTGCCACCACTGGTACATCCTCAACTCTGAGTTCTTTACTCTTCCCAGACGTGTCCACGGCATAGATGAGATAGCCCGTGTGGCCACGTTCCAACAGTTGAGTCATCTTGATCGCTGAAATCAACGGAATCTTCGCACGAGAACCGTTGCCATAGAAGGTCCACTGACTGCCCAACTCAGGTCTGAACTTCACTGTCCTCTGTCGGCAATCTACCACTGCCTGATATCTGTTCAGAACATCAATACCCAAGATGCAGTCGAAGTCTGACATACCCAGCACAATCAAATCTGACCTCAACTCGTTGCCCTCAAAATAAATGAGGCAGTCTGCCATAAACTGATCAGCAACGACATTTCTTCCAGTGGGTGTCGAGACAAGGAGAGGCGTGGTTAAAGGAGACGTGCGTATATGGTGTCTTTCCACAAAACCCATCGATACAAAAGAATGGGAGGCACCTGTATCGATCAAAATAAAAGCAGGGTACGTAAATAAATGACACGTACCGGCAATCACCTCCTCTGGGGCTGCCTGAGCCTGCTCCCTGGTCAGTGCATACACCTGTCCCTGGGGCGGTCCTACTGTCTGACCTCCCGATGGTCGAGGCCCAAACTGCTGCCTCTGCTGTACTGTCCTATCCTCAAACCTCGGCCTGTTGCCCTGAAACTCAGACTGTCCTCCCCGTGTGGGGCAATACCGAGCGATGTGGCCCATCTTGCCACAGACATAACATGCAGGACACTTGTTTGAAGAATGTGGCCCTCCACAATTGTTGCACCTCGGCTCTCCCGGCCTATCCCCTTGTGAAGATCCTCTATTGGCCGACCAATTACCCTTCTTGCCATCCTGTTTCTGACCAAAGTGTTTCTTTCCACCATACCGTGAAGATGAAGAGGCACCACGAGGCTTAAATGGCTCTCCTCGGGGCCTCAAACTATCATTGGTCTGCCTCTGTTGCGGTACTGGTGGTGGCATAGCGTAAGCTCCCACTCCTAGCTCAGCAAGCTCCGCTCTTGTGAGAGCGTCATCAAAAGAAGTTGGGTTATTAGTGATAACCCGATCATAGAGCTCCGGTCGCAATCCTTTCATAAAGTTCCTCATCTTAGCGTGTCCACTGGTGGCAATGTGGGGAACGTACCTCAGCAATGAAGAGTACCGTGTGGCATAGTCTGCCACTGTCATGTTCCCCTGCCTCAGACTTGTAAATTCATCCTCCTTTGTCTGTCTTGCTGCTGCGGAGAAGTACCGATTCAAAAACCTAGTCCTGAAGAGAGTCCAGTCAATCACAGCACCTAGTGCTCTCATTTCCATTACTGTGCTCCTCCACCACATCAGAGGTTTCTTGGCTAATTGGAACTCCGCTAGCCTCAGCCAAGCTGTCACAGCACAAGGAGCCGATACAAAGATCTGCTCTAGTCTTTCCAACCACTCTTCAGCCTCTTCTCCGGACTCTGTCCCCTCAAACCGGGGCGGATGGTAAGACAGAAATTGCGTCAAGCTAATCTCACCCGGTAGCAACAACTGAACCACTGGTTCCATGCCTACGGCCGGTGGAGGTAGAGGGTTCACTTGACCGACACTTGCGTTCACACTACCAATATCTCCAACCTCCTCATTAGCAGCCATGCTGTAATACAAATGTTAACAACAATTCCAAAGCAATATATATATGATATCCGTTAGATAACAGGAATGAGAATAAGCACGTTAGTACAACAGGATATACATTAATATGCACCATATGTATAAACATGCTTCAAATGTAAGCACCTAGCCAACCATGCTAAGGCTACCCTTCACTCGTTCCCGGGTTCTCTAACCACTGCTCTGATACCACTAATGTAAGGACCCTAATCCTTAAGGCGGAATCAAGGCATAATAGAGCTAATATAAATGATCAGAGTGAGAAATAACGTGTTGAGTCTATGAGCTTAAGCATTACATGCCAAAATAAGGACTACCAAAAATTGATTAATTACATTCCAATCCATGAATGTTCAATTATAGTTTTATACTACTCCTAGAGTAGATACTATCCAATTAATCCTGTCCTTCAGTCTCAAAAGCATCCTCAAAAGCTCACCATCTCAACCCGTCTAGCCCTTCTATCATGCCAAACGTGTACCTACAAGGACAACCCCCAAACATGAGCAATAATAATCATTCATATTCAACACAATATGAAGATAAAGCGTAAATGCATAATCATAATAAAACACTTCCTGTTTCCCCATGCATTTCAAACGCTTCCCGTTTGGTTGTCCCTGTACCATAACTCATGTATAATCAATAGATTATTTTAAATGGTCTAAAGATGTCATGAACATATACCATTTCATCAATACCAAATACTGATCACCAATCCCTAGTCTGTCCATCACAATGTATTTTAATGCCCCTCGCTTATTTACATATAGACGGCATAGGATAACCTCGCTTCAATGGACTGCGGGACTCCCACCCCTCGCCTCTCATTGAGCGGCAAATACCCTTTCCTCGTCCTATATGATAACCACGCTCAAATGTGACATGCGGCGCTCCCACCCCTCGCTTCACATTTAGCGGAACCAAACCAAATAGCGGCAAGCATTAAAATCATCAAGGGATGACCACGACTCATGGGATATGCACCAATAATCATATGCATCTATAAACATCATGCATAACATGTATTTGCATCCACTATGCAATACCACATATATACTTGCATCCACAATGCATAAACAATAAGTATATAAGATACATGTACCGTTGGGGTGCCCGTACGTCCACTACGTACCTTTCCAAAATGTAGGATATGGTAGGACTTCAATGCCTTGGCTGTGTTGCCACCTGGGATGGTTCTACACATTCACACAAATCAATATTAGAACCCAATAATAGTCCAATCCCAAAATCCTACAAAAAAATCCAAAAATACCAAATTTTGGCTTTCGCGATCGATCGCCCATCACGGCGATCGATCGCCAAACCTCACTGTCCGAGACCAACATTTTTCACCCTTCGGCGATCGATCGCCACCCTTGGCGCGATCGATCGCCAGCCGCGCCGATCGATCGCCCAAAGTGGCGATCGATCGCCAAACGCTTGCAAAACCCACTGCCTGGGCGCGATCGATCGCCTGAAAAGGGGCGATCGATCGCCAACCTCTGTTACCCGAAAAACTCCATTTTTGCACCTCAAAACCATTCCAGTCCATTCCAACACTTGAACCAACCAACCAACAACATAAATATCAACATAAACCACCAAAATACACCTTAAAACAACCATAAATCCAACCCTTAACCAAAACCACAACAACCCAACAAAACCCATTTCAAAATCATTAAAAACCCTTCCAAAACTAAACCAAACACAATAAAAATGATAATGAGGCATCCATACCTCTTGGGGACCTCAAATCACCCAATAAACTTCACAAATCAAGACTTTTGGAAGGTTTTCTCCCCACCTTTTTGCTCCAACTCGAAAATGGAAAGGGGGGAAGGGTTTGGGTGGTGATTTTGGTAAAGTAAGAGTGAGAGTGTATTGAGTGGGGTTGGGGTAAAAAGGGTGTTGGTTTTAATTAATTAAAAGCATGCCAAAATATTCCATGGTGTATAAAACACCCCAACATGATATTCTTTCAAAGCATTTACTCATAATGCATCAAATATCAATTAAACACATGATTTCTAATCAATTGCTACCAAAGGCAAATAAATCATGCTTCCAATAATATTTACCCAACATGCACCACATGCACCCTGAAATGCTACCCCGGGTCACTCTAACATGTGACTAAGCATTTCCACATAAGGTAAATAAATTCCAACACATAATTAATTACCACATAATTAATCATAATAATCGTAATTAATGCCCAAATGCAATTAATCATTTCAGGGATATCACACTATGGCATTACAGAAGTTTGAGCACATCAAGATGACAAATGGAGAGACTCTCAACGAATATGATGAGAGAGTGACTGGTATAATCAATGAACTTAGCAGTCTGGGTAAGGAGTTACCCAACAGAGAAGTCATTCTCAAGGTGATGAGAGGTCTCCCAAGAGAATGGGATGTCAAGACAATTGCAATGAGAGAGTCGAAGGACATAAACTAGATAGATCTACATGATCTATTTGCAGACTTAAAAGCTTATGAATTTGAACTAGGTATCAGGGTGGAAGATGAACCCAGTACCAGTCAACCAATCAAAGCTCTCACTGCATCGGAGTCCTTGTCTACTTCTACAGAGATGACTTCAGAAAAGATGTGTAATGATGCTATGGCAATGTTCGTGAAGAAGTTTGGGAAATTGATGAAGAAGAACCAGAAATCTTATCAATCATATCCTCGAAGGCAAAGTTCCAAGGGAAAGTCAGAAGAAAAAGAGCGAGTGTGCTTCAACTGCCTCAAACCGGGGCACTTCATTGCAGACTGTCCTAAACCCAAGAAGGATGATCACAAAAGAGGAGCCAAGGATTATAGAAAATCCAAGGAAACCAGAAGATCATCCGAAGGGACAGAGATCAAAAAGTGTTGATGGCTGAAGAAAGCAAGAGCAAATGGGCTGATTCTGAGTCAGAGTCAGAAGAATCAATGAGCTCATCAAGCGAGAGTGAAGATGAAGAAGTCCACTGCTTAATGGCAAATGATGAGATTGAGGTACACGAGTCTAACCTATCTGAATTTACACATAGTGAACTTACCAATGCATTGCAGGACATGATCAATGAGTATCGGATGTTATATGAATCCTTTGAAAGCTATAAGACTGAGCACTCAATCCCAACTGAAACGCATAAAAACAAACTTGATTGTGAACAATCGAGGGATTTGAACTGCTTAAGGGAAACATCCAGTCTCCTAGTGAAAGAAAGAGATGAAGCCAAGTGTGCTTACCAGAAACTTAGCAAACTGGTTAGCACTTGGAATGCGTCTACTACTAGAAAGGATGAAATGCTTGAGTCTATAAGGCTTGCTGGTGATTTAACCGGCATAGGCTATAATAGCAATGACGGCAGTTCATCTGGAAACGAACCTCAACTGTGTCTAACAAAAAGCAAGGTTCAACCAATGAACTTTGTACCCTTATGAACTGGTTAAAAAACCTGTTAAAGCAACACTCATCAAGGAACAGGCACATCACAGGGGTATCGGTTATGTAGAACCACTCAAAGAGGCTAAACCGAGGCAAAAGTTCAGAAATGAACTTAAACCCACTGGTCGAGCAGCTAGAGAGGTTAAACCCAACTGGTACTACAACTGTAAGCCTGTCCAGAAGAGGTATATGCTCTATAACATGAACTACAAACCAAGAGCACATGCATACACTCATTATCACACTACAGAGTCAAGATCGTCACAATCATTTATGAATGCACACACATTTCAGAACACACACCGACCTAAGCCACTCAGGGTCATACAAGTGTGGGTTCCGAAAGGACTAATCCTGCCCGGACCCAAGTAGGATTGGGTACCAATCATTTTTCGCTTTAATTGCAGATATCTAGAGTCCAGCAAGTTTGAAGCTCAGAGTGGTTTCTGGACAATGGATGCTCTAGACATATGACAGGGAATGCTACCCTGCTGTCCGAACTGATCGACATCTCAGGACCAAAAATAACATTTGGGGACAATGCGAAAGGTAGAACCGTGGGTAAGGGTAAGATTATCAATGGTAACGTTATCATCAAAGACATTTTGCTGGTAGAAAACTTATGCTAAAATTTGATTAGTATCAGACAATTATGTGACAATGACTATTCAGTAGAATTCAACCAACACACCTGCACAATTAAGACTGATGATGGTAATACTCTAATCGTAGGAAAAAGGCATGAGAACACCTATTTGATTGATTGGAACTTTAATCAACCTGCCTCCCCTACTTGCTTTGCTACTTTGAATTACTCCAAAAATTGGCTTTGACACAAGCGGTTGAGTCACTTAAACTTTAAAACTATTGCCAGTCTTCGTAAACTTGACCTGGTTGTTGGACTGCCCCAAATCGAGTTCTCAAAAAATAAGATATGTTCCGCCTGCCAATTGGGTAAGCAAATCAGATCCACCTTTAAGAACAAAGGGAGCAAATCTTCTTCTCGGTGCCTAGAGTTGCTGCACATGGATCTTTTTGGTCCTATACCAGTAACAAGTCTAGGGGGAATGAAGTACACTCTAGTGTTGATAGATGATTACTCTCGTTTTACGTGTGTCTTATTTCTGAGTGGTAAAGATCAGGCTACTCCAAAGCTGATCAAGCTACTCAAGAGACTACAAAATGAGAAATCATATGGGATAGATAGAATTCGCAGTGACAAGGGTACAGAATTTACTAATCAATCACTCGAATCATATCTAGATGACCTAGGTATCAAACACGAATACTCTGCTGCAAGAACACCACAGCAAAACGAAGTTGCTGAACGTAGGAACCGCACTTTGAAAGAAGCTGCGCGAACTATGCTAGCAGAATCCAATATATCGCAGAGGTTTTGGGCAGAAGCAGTCAACACAGCTTGTTATACGCAAAACAGATCAATGATTAATAAACGAGCAGACAAAACTCCATATGAGATCTGGAATGGCAGTAAGCCAAATATTTCTTATTTCCATGTGTTTGGTTGCAAATGCTTTATTCACAACAATGGAAAAACTCATCTCACCGCTTTTGATGCTAAATCTGATGCTGGAATATTTCTTGGCTATTCTACTGTTAGTAAAGCTTTCAGAGTATTCAACAACAGGACTCTTACTGTAGAAGAATCCATTCATGTTAAATTTGATGAGTCTGCAGACAACACTGGAAACGACTTGCGAATCAACAATTTGAGCAATCGACTGAAAAACACAGTCATTGATGATCCAAGTGATGAAGAAGAAAAGCCAAATAGAAGGATTGACTGCAGCTTAGAGTCAGAAGTTCCAGAAGCACAGGCAGACGAACCTGCTGATCAACAGGAACTAGAACCTACTGACACTGGAACCAGGCTGATTCCTACTGCAGTGGATGGAGACAGTGCACACAATGAACCAGCCGATTCTCCTGAGCAACCATCCAAAACCACTACAACTGAAGAAGTCAATCCCCTTGGACCTCCGCTCCGGTGGAAGAAGGATCATCCACCCGGGCAGGTCATCGGTAACCCTCTTGCTCCTCTGCGTACCAGAGGACAGATGATCAATGAATTCCTTCATACAGCATTCATTTCTCACATAGAACCTAAGAAGATTGATGAAGCTATTTTAGATCCTAGCTGGGTAGAAGCAATGCAGGAAGAGCTGAATCAATTTCAGAGGAATAATGTCTGGCATTTAGTTCCACGTCCATCGCATCACACAGTAATTGGTAATAAATGGGTTTTTAGAAACAAGTTAGATGAGAATGGTGCAGTAATCAGGAATAAAGCAAGATTAGTTGCACAGGGATACAGGCAGGAAGAAGGCATTGATTTCGATGAAACCTTTGCCCCTGTAGCCCGATTAGAAGCTATTCGCATATTTCTTGCCTTTGCTGCATTTATGAACTTCAAAGTCTATCAGATGGACGTTAAGAGTGTTTTTCTTAACGGTAATCTCAATGAAGAAGTTTATGTTGAACAACCCCCTGGATTTGAAAGTCATCTGCAACCCTCTTATGTTTATCATCTGAACAAAGCTTTGTATGGTCTGAAGCAAGCTCCTCGTGCATGGCATGTAACGCTGTCAAAATACTTGATTGAACACGACTTCACCATTGGCACTGTGGATAAAACTTTATTCAAATTTACAAAGGATGACCATACTCTGCTAGTTCAGATATATGTTGATGACATCATTTTTGGCAGTACTAACCCAAAATTATGTGAAAGATTTTCAAAGATAATGCAGGACCAATTTGAAATGAGCATGATGGGAGAACTATCGTTTTCCTAGGATTGCAAGTCAAACAATCCAGTGAGGGAATTCTGATAAATCAATCCAAGTATACCAAAGAGCTTCTGAAGAAGTATGGGATGAATACCAGCTCAGCTGCTGCTACACCTATGAGCTCATCTGCAAAGCTTGATTTGGATGAATCTGGAATACCAATAGATGAGAAAATGTATCGCGGTATCATTGGTTCATTACTCTACTTGACAGCCAGTAGACCTGACATCATGTTTGCAGTTTGCATCTGTGCTAGATTTCAAGCCAATCCCAAGCAATCTCATTTCACTGCAACTAAACGCATTCTGAAGTACTTAAAAGGGACTGAGAATGTCGATCTATGGTATCCAAAGGACTCCACTTTCAATCTTATCGGATACTCAGATGCAGACTATGTTGGATGCAAAATTGACAGGAAGAGTACCAGTGGGTACTGTAAGTTTTTAGGAGATAGACTTATTTCATGGGGATGCAAGAAGCAAACTTCCATTGCTACCTCTACAGCTGAAGCAGAATACCTTGCTGCTGGAAGTTGCTGCGCTCAGCTGCTCTGGATTCAACAACAATTGAGAGACTATGGCATTGAGTCAACTGAAGCTCTAATCTTCTGTGACAATACATCTGCCATAGCCATTACTTACAATCCAGTGCTCCACTCTCGAACAAAGCATATCGACATACGTCATCACTTCATCAGAGACCACGTAATGAAGAAGGAGAGTCGACTAGAGTACATATCTACTGAGCAGCAAGCAGCAGATATTTTTACCAAGTCCCTACCGGATGCAAAATTCTCTTACTTCCGGAACATCCTTGGATTAATTGATATTTCCTCTTAATTCGTATTTATTTACTGTTATTAAATTCAGGGGGAATCGTTTGTATGTAACTGCATATTTTCAGGGGGAATTTTGGTAAAAATTTCCTTTACTGATGCCTGGCTGGTAACACAATAGTCCACAGCAGTGGATGCTACTATACCAGTAGATGTCTACATACCAGTGGATGTTACTATATAAGCCTTGATGTCTTATACCTTCTCTTTTTAGCAACCAGCTGGGACGTTGGAATTCAAATTATTTATTTTATTATTTTTAACTCATTCATATCCCGCCCTTTTCAGAACCACTGCTTCTGATATTTTTTTAAATGGTTTAGATGAACGCCACGTACACATGTGTCCGTTCATCTACAGTACGACGTTACATCTACCCACTATCTTTTAACCGCCTTCTTCTCCGTAGAATCAGTTTACTTCCTTAAACACTTCTAAAAATCTCAAAACCCTAAAAGAATTTTTTCTCTCTATCTCACAGGATTTTCAAACTTTCAGAAGTCATTCAACATGTCAAAGACAACGCAGCCGAGTTTTCTCACCAACGCTATTCATGTGGATTTTCACTCCATCTATTCGTCAAACGACGAAGCCATGAAAGCAGTATTCCAAAAGTTGGACACCTTTGGCTTACTGGTGTTTTTAAGTCAAACGCCTACTTTCTACCCGGCGGCTATTCAGGAGTTCTTCGCCAATGCCAGGATAGTTGGCGAAGCTGTTGTGTCCTCTATCACTGGACAACATATCACTATTACTCTGGAAGACTTTGCGACTCAGATGTGTCTTCCAGTGTCTGGGATAACAAATGCCCTTTCTGTATCTGTGCCAATCCTAGAGGCAATGAGAATGGGCTTTTCTGACTCTCGTGAGCGTCTTCACAAACCGCCCTTCAAGAAGATATTGATTAAGAGCCACTTTCGCCAACTGGCAGATGCAATATCAAAAGGGTTGCTATGCAAAGCTGGATCTTTCGACGTAATCACACCGGAGAAATTTGCACTGATGTGTGCAATCGTAAATAACGTTGAAGTTAACTGGTCAGTAATTTTGTTTCAAGTGCTATCAAACTTAGTGCTCTCCGGAAAAGGTCAATCTGGATTTGCTCTCCCTCTAAGTCGTATTTTTGAGAGCAAGAATATTCAGACCGGAGGTTCTTCTTCTCTCCACCCAGGACGACTCATAAATGCCAGATATCTAGAGATCAATAAGAAACGAGTCGGTGGAGAGACTAAGACCAGCAAACCAGCAGCAGTCAAGAGGAGACAACCTCTGGTAGTCAGTGACTCTGAGCATACAGTCTCCGAATCTGATGAAACTTCACCTATTCCGCATGCGAAAAGGCCGAGAACAAAAAGAGGAGGACCAGCTGCAGCCAAGCTGAAAGTATCAGCAGCCATGTCTGAGGCTGTGATCCCTACGTTGGCAGTAGAGCCAGTGAGCTCAGTTGCTCCACTGGCCATGATCGCTTTTAACCCAACCTCTGCTGCAGCCAACCCATCAACCAACCCAGTACTCTTCAACCACCAGGCTCAATTTCTTTCAGATCACCCAAATCCCTTTGCCCATATTACCATCCCAAGACCACCGTCACTAGAAAAGGGAAAGAATCAATGACTCCATCATCCACTCCAGTGGCATATGAGATTGAATTAGTCATGAGCACAGTTGAGGCAAACATGCAGCCTCAACTTGAAGTTTTTGATAGATGGGTGAAAGCACGCTTGAAAATTCGCCTTGATGATTTTCTTCCAGTTCTGGAATAGGCGAGGCAAGATGAGAATCAAGTGATGGCTTTCCTCCAAGCACAAGACGTACAGAAAGCTCTCCAGCTCCGGGATGTGTTCCGCCTAATGATCTATGTGGGTGAACTCCAGACCCTGGTCATATCCCGACAGAATGAATTCAATGCTACAGCTGGGACTGCCAATCATGACCGAGCTGTGCTAAATGCTCTTGGTCCCAAGCTTGAACTGGCAGAGACTGCTCTACATGACTTAAGAATCAGTACTCGTCTGCACTCATGCTCAACTGTACCAGGTGATGCTGACTCCGCTCCTACTGACTTGAGCTTAGTCCTAACCATCCCTGATGTTCCTAGTGCGGCAGTGCTGATTCCACAAGTTGAACAAATGGTGGCTGGCGACTCTGCTCTGACCGTGTCATGCTCAGCTCCAACCATCCCTCCTATTCCAAGTGTTGTGGAAATGGTTTCCACAGGTGAACCCACTTTGGATGATACTTCACCTCAACCGGATATGGACATTGATCCCATAGACGTTGACAGCGTCATTCACAAGGTAATTACCCAGGTTACCCCATCTATACCAATACCTTCCTCACCTCATACTGAAACCCAACTCACACAACAAGTTGAACCCCTTGTACCTCCGACTCACCCTGAAACCCCACTCTCACCACAAGTTGAACCCCCTGCTCATCCAACAACCTCCGAACTTAACCCCTCACCCTCACAAATTCATCCAGCTGCTACCTCACATGGACGCTGCGTGTCCTTCACTGCCACTGATGCTCTTACCAGCTCTCAACCTGCTCTTCTAGGCTCACATCCTGCACATGCTGCCACTCCGCCTGAGGCATTGGAGCAATCAGTAGGAACTGAACCTTCTGCTGATTTTTTTGATTTTCCTGATCCTCTGTCCATCGAAGGCCCTTCTGCTCTAACAATACAGCTTGGCCATATGACTACGTTGATCTCTGGGCTGGCTAGTGAGATCAATAAACTCAAGTCTGAAAAAGGCAATGCCAGCAATGCTATTGATCGTCATCAGCTTCATACAGATCATCAGTTTGGGCATATAAATCGAGAACTAGACAGACTTTAAACTGCTGTTAACAGAAATCATCAATTCGTTCTTGATGCCTTTGCCGATGTATTTTCGAGGATCTCGCAAACTAATCTCCAGTTGAAGCAGCAGAATGAATCTCTCCATGCTGCATCTACACTGGCCTTGGAGGAGAAAATTGACAAGAAGCACTTGTCTGAGTAGCTAGCTACTATGCAAGAGATCTTTGCCTCACAACTTCAGGATTTGAGTGCTGGAATTCCGAAGCCTATCCAATACCATTCCAAGTCCACTGCATCTGGTCCTCCACCGTGAAGAGAATCCGGTCCAGCTCAGCGCGCACCTGCTGCCTCTGAAGGTGGACATCACTACAGATCTGCTTCCCAACCAAGGTCTCGAAGTCCACACCAACCGTCTACCGAAAAGCGCGACTATTCCCGACATTGGTTAGGGCGCAAATAGTATCGTTTTCTGATCCCTTATTAATTACTCTTATCTATTTACTGTTTTCAGTTGACTTTTTCTTCGTATTTATCGTAACGACATTAATGTGTTCACACTAAATGAATTTCTTCTATAAATAGAGACTCATGTTTGTTTTCATAACACACATTCACTCATCATGATTCTTTTCAATTCCTTGAAAATTCCTTGGTTTACCTTTTGCAATTGTTCAGTTTCATGGGTTTATTACTTATCTAAATCAACCCCTCATGGGTTGATTACTTATCTAACCCAGCTCCGTTAAACTTCAGCGTTTGGATCCTGCTCTGATGCTCCTCATCAGTCAGGAACTGCAATCAGGAGTTTTCTGGGTGATGATGACAAAAAGGGGGAAGACAGAGATAGAATATTCTCATTAGGTGAATCCATAAACCATGGAGGCCTGATGAATATACATATGACTCTCCCCCTCCTCCCTTCTGAAATAAGGTGGATCGAGCTCTTCCTCTCCGCAACTAGGTGGATCGAAGCTCTCCGGTCTACTTTGTTTGTTTAAAGAATTTTGTCATGTATCAGCTAATTTGTAAAATAGATTTGTCGTTAAGTTGTATCCAGTTATAAGAATTCATCTTAAATGAAGATGAATCGCTCTCAATTGTCCAGTTTGATTACAACTTGTAATCTACTTATATTTAATGAAAATTTCCTTTCTATTATGTCTTCAAGTCTTTTCAGGATTCACCGTTTAAACTATTCGAGTATGAGATCGTTATTGCTTAGTTTTGTCATCACCAAAAAGGGGGAAATTGTTGGGAAACGATTTCTAAGTTTTGGTGATTACAAACACCTACCGGATGATGAAGAATTACCGGGTGATAAAGACCAACCGGGTGTCAAACACCTACTGGATGAACATCTACCGGGTGAAAACATCTATCGGGTAAAAACATCTATCGGGTGAAGACATCTATCGGATGAAGATATCTACCGAGTGAAGACACCCACCGGGTGAAGACATCTACCGGACTGAGATACGCACTGGATAAAAACACCCACCGGGTGAAGATATCTACCGGACTGAGATACGCACTGGATAAAAACATCTACCGGGTGAAGACATCTACCGGATGAAGACACCCACCGGGTGAAGACATCTACCGGACTGAGATAAGCACTGGATAAAAACATCTACTGGAATAGACATCTACTGTATTATTAATCCACCGGATAAAGACTTCCACCGGATAAAGACATCTACTGCATGAAGTTTTTCATCAAGTCTTACCAACACCTACTGAGTTAGAGTACGACTGGATACTGAAGTTACAAGACCAGTAGAAGTTAATTCAGCAGCGGATTGAAGAAATAAGACAAAGTAAATACAATTCCGTCTGACATAAGTACAACAGAGCGACGAGCACTACGAAATCATCGCCACCAATTCCGTCAGATTGTAAGAGCCGTTGCTGAACAAAAATGGAAGGAAGATAAAATGAAGAAGAAAACAGATTCTACGCTAAACCTTCCATACCAAGAAAGTTTACCGTTGGAAAAGAAAACTATAAATACAGATGCTGAATGAATGAAGAAAATAGTTGAATCCACTGACAATCGAATATTCTATACATTCAAACAGATAAATTTATCAAAGTCATAATTCTCTGAAGATTCAGCTAGAGCAAGGAACACCTACTGGTATATCAAAGATCAAGTTAAAACTGGTGTACTGCTCAAAGATCGTTCAAGAACACTCAAAGCGTACAAGTGTGATAGTCATTCAAAGGAGTGTTAGATAGTTTACATTGTAAACAAATCATATACATTGTGTTGCTAGGAGTTTAGGCTAAGCTGTGTGAAAGCCTAAGGAGGTTGTATACTGTAAAGTGTAAACCAAAGTCTTCTAGTGTATCATTCCTGCAAAGGAAGAAGGGGAGACGTAGAAGCGTTGTGCTTCGAACTTCCAGAAACAATCTCTGTGTGATATACTTGCTTTTTATTATTTACTTTAGTTAACTCACAAGTGCAGCAGACGTATTCCGCACTTCACTTAGTGTCTGCTGACTTGCTTATTTGATTGAGAAGCTACTGCATCACTTAACAGTTTGCAGTAATCAGTCGAAGATCAGAATTTGAGGGCAGTGTTTATTCAACCCCCCCTTCTAAACACGCCTCCGATCCTAACAAATTATAATTTCGAATTTGTTTTCGGTCTTCAAATAAAAGTTGTAGATCTTTCAATTCTATGCAATCTAAAAGATAGAAGCATGGAATTTGGGTCTTCGAAGTAAGAGTTATGTCAGTTTTACGCTCAATTTCGCCTTTGCATGTCCATGCATGTTGCATGTGGACTGTAATTCGGAATTCTGTGCAAATTTTATTCCGAATTTGGTGTCAATCTTCAAATAAACATTGTAGGTCTTTGAATTCTCTTGAATTTAAAAAAAGAGGACATAATTCGGACTTATTTTGAATTAGTTATGAATTTTATACTTTAAGTACACAATCTATGTCCTGCATGTGGGCGAAAACCCCATGTAGTGTGTTATCCAAGTTCCTGAGCATTTTTGTCTAGGAATTCCGGAAAATGTCCAGAAATAAGTATTTTAGTACTTTGAGTTGGCTGTCATTTGCCACTTGAATCACCCAATTTGTTAAAATGAAAAGGATATGGTGATGTTACTAAACGGCTCGAGCTGGAAAACAGAATTTCAAAAGCTATGTTTTTAGTGTTTTTCCTACTTTTAAATTGAGGAATTAGCTCGAAATCAATAGATAAGAAAGTGAAATCCTTTGAGGTTTTGAACTTTTAGAACTGGATTTGGGTCATTTGGACATCATATGAATTTATTATGAATTTTGAACGAAAACTGGTCAGTCTGAATTTTGAAGGAAAATCAGTAGGAACTATCCTTAAAACTTGTTGTAGCTATTGTGCCTACAAAAGCACTTAGTGATAATTTTTAGTATATATGACCAGGTTAATAGATTCCGGGGTTGATCCGAGGAGTCTCGGTAGATTATCTTGGGTCGAGGTACGTAGAAATGAGTTTTATCATGACCTCTGACGAAGACGTGTAATGATACTTTGTATGATTTTACATGTCATTAAATGAATTATATGATTTAATTGTCACTATGAGATTCTTATGTGATTATATGACATGTTGAGATACATTGTAGTACATGATATGTGAATTACATGATATGTATTGATTTCACATGAGATTGCATGATATATTGAGTTGCATATGTCATTTGATGCATAAATGATTCATGGGCATATCATATTGATCTATCATTTCTTTGATATCCATGATTATGACTGAGTTGATTCACTCTGAGTGTCGGGGACGACGAGCACGGCGATGACAAGCAGTATAGGTAGCGACTGTAGTCACGCGCGTGTCACCGGACCTAGACACGAGGGATGGACGAACACAGCACATAGGATGAGTCTCCTAGCGCAATGTACATGTGTTGTCACCCTTTGCTCGAGCTGACATTATTTGATGATACCTTCCTTTGGACTCCGATTTCGGTATCTTGATATTCTATTCCTTGTACCCATTCATACATGGTATGCATTGCATGATACTTTGTCATTTGACATGATTTATTTATTTCTCGTACTGGGGTACTGACCCCCTTTGTGGGGGCTGTCATGTCTTTTGTTGTCCGGACATGACATGCTTTACAGGAGGACATGGTGACGATACTTACAGCGACACATCGAGAGATAACCGAGCTCCATGATGAGCGAGCTCAGGTTATGTATGGTTTCTTATTCCCAGTAATAGTATATGACTTTTAAACAAAATAAATTTACCGGGGTATGCCCAGTGTATGTTGTACTTGGGATATGATATTTTCGAGACTATGTGATAATGCTGGTTAATGTTTGCTTTATTATTTTGCAAATGAAAGGCCTAAATCGAAATATATATATTTTGATATCAATATATATGTATCGCTTAAAAGCTTTAGGGCCATTTAACAAGACATTTGAAATTAATCTTCCGTTGTTTACATAAATTAATCACTGTGTGATAATTAAACATCACATTAGGATCGGGCTCTCACATTATGGTATCAGAGCATAATCTGGGATATGCTCGAACTAAAGTTCGGGCACTGAGTTTAGTCACAAATAAAATTGTTTGTGCATGTAATTGACTACGTGTTTTATATGCTCTTGCCTGCTATGATTACATGTTAGATAATGATATGTTAGACATGTAATGGATTACTAAGCAGGGATAGCTAGATGTCATATCTTTGAATATTTTACTATGCTGAGTTGCATATAATCTAGAAAATTTGAATGCTGATTTGCATATAATCTAGAAAATTTGAATACTGAGTTGCATATATTCTAGAGAATTTGATAATTCTATTTGTTAGCACTGATAGTTGCTGACAGGATGATGATGTAGAATAAGTGATGAGAACATCTCTGACTTGAGATTGTATATGATGTTTTGATTTTATGATGAACAGTTAGTGTTTGGACAGGTAGCAGTGATACAGACTTTAAGAGCCATCTATTGTAACTGTAGGCACTGTAAACTGTGAATTGAATTAACTTAGTGTTATTGAAATTTTTTATCACTTTGGGACTTATCCTTTTGATTAGTGGGATGACACTAGAACTAATTAAAACGCTTTGTGTCGATTGACATCGGGAATTTAAGTCTGAAAGACCAAGGTTATACGTATGAGTTTACGTCAAAACATGTGCACGTCGAGATGGTAATTTAGAACTTGAGAATATTGAAGCTAGCAATATTTCAATTGAAGAAGAGAGTGTAGTTGTTGTGAGAAACAACGAGAATTGGTTTGAATGAGGACTTGGATTTGGGGACTGTCGTAATTCAGTTCCAGTTTTTGTGTCCGAACTATGAATAAATACTACAATATGAACTCTTCCAGATGATAGTATCTAGAGTAATGGTAGTGACGATGACAATTTTTCCTCTTTTGTTACGGGAAAAGATGTTTACTAGAATGCCATATTGATGACATGAAAAATGATAATTGATTATCGTGGACTTGAGAAATGGAAATATCTGTTTAATCTCGATAACTATTCACTAGTGAAGAGATTTGATATCGACTGAAGAATAAGACGCCGATGTGGTGGAAGTAGTTAAAGCTGGATTAAAGATTAATGAAGTGACTATCATTGGGATAATCCAAGTAGTCCTAGAAAAGTTTCAGAAGTATCACTCCAATTTATCCAGCTCTAGTAGTTCTAGAGGTACTATGAGATTGTAGAATACCAAATATTTTCGAGGTCACTGTGGATGTAAATATCTACTGATCCATTTGAAAGAATAATAGGAACTGATATTGATGGTGGCCAGTCAGAGCATGTGCGTTACGTGCTCAGGAACAGATGCAACCATAACAACAAATACCCTGAGCTAGGGGTAGATATCAGAGTGGTTATTTTTTTGACTACTCAGTTCCAGCTGCAGTTAATTACCTGCAGACTAGAGAGTATACCTTGACAGAGGATAAGATTAGAGATGCTTTAGGAGTAGTGATCGCAGATACTTGTCATGTATTTGATCACACTGCATGAGTTTAATTAAGACAAAAGCATTGTTTTCATACATTGCATCAAATGTGCATTGATAATGATGATTTGGAAAATACATCAGCAGTACTAATTATACTATCCACACTTGTAATAGTGAACTGTAGCTTACAGTTTAATGATAGTGTTGTGGATTTGAATTAAATGTTATGGTTTTGATTGTATCACGGGTATGGATACTCTGATAAATTTTGAGATATTGTAAGTTGATTTCAGAGTATAATAAATTCTCGACCGTATTGTGGCTCCAAAGGAAATGTAATGTTTATCGCCACAAATAGCGAGCTAAGATACTGATAGTATCAGCTATGAAAATATTGCGGTTGCGATTTGGAAAATGAAGGATATTTGTTAATAAACAGTTAATGCTCACCAGGAAGAGTCGAGGTTGAATGATATCTTAGTGGTAAGAAAACTTACCAAGATTTTCCTGAAGAAATAAAAGAATTTTCACTAGAGAAGGAAATCGATTTTAACTATTCGTTGATGCCAAGGAATAGATTCGATATCGAACGCACTGCACGGAATGGCATCAGCAGAGTTGACAGACTTAAAAACATAGTTATAGAATATCCTCGATATGAGTATAAATGTCTGAGTAAGTCACTTGAGGAAAACATCAGCATTGTCCGTGAAGAAGAAAGATGATATCATGAAGATGTGTATCGACTAAAGGTAGTTGAATCGGGCTATTGTCAAGAATAAATACACACTACCTAAGATCAAGAACTATTTGATCAGTTGTAAGGAACTTTGAAGTAGGTAAAGAATGATTTTCAATATGGTTGTCATCAATTTGAGTCAGAAGGGAAAATATTCTCTAGGCAATTGATCAAACCAGATATAGGCATTTTGAATTTTTGGTAATGCCGTGTGGTCTGACAACTATACCAGTAGAGTTATGTTTTTGATGAATAAAATATTCCGTAACTTTTGGGCGGAATTGTAATAAAATTCATCAGCGGTATACTAGTGTATTCGAGATCTAGAAGGAACCACACAAAACATCCGATTGGTTCTTCAGACGCTTCGTGAAGCTCAAATTGTATACCAAGTTATCGAAGTGTAAATCTTGGTTGAATTGAATGTTATTTTGGGATAGAAAATACCAGCTCACCGAATACCTGTTGATCCCAGTAAAGTAGAGGTAGTAATAATTTGGCCAAGACTGATCAAGGTACTCGAGATACGAAGTTTTATGAGTTTGGCCAGATATTATAGGCTTTTATGAAAGGATCTTCTAGGATAGCCTGATCTATGAACCAGTTGACCAAGAAGAAGAAATTTGAGTTTCGTTTGGTCAGATGAATGTGATAGCGGTTTTCATAACTGAAATGGAAATGAACTACAACCCCAATATTGATTTTGTTTAACTGGTTCAGGTGGATATGTAGTTTGTGCAAATTGGTTAAATATTTGAGATACGTTCTGATGCATCATGAGGAGATGATTGCATATGCTTTGAGATAGTTGAAGCTGAAAGAATCATGATATCCTGTTCATGAACTCGAGCTTGTAGCCATTATTTTTGCCTTGAAGATGTGGCAACGTATCTGTGTAGCGAACAATTCATAATATACTCTGATTTTTGGGAGTTTATAATATCTATTATTCAGTCAGAGTTGAACATGAGATAGAAGCAGTGACTAGATTTGTTAAAGAATTTGACTCTGATTGTTAATATCAATCAAGGAAAATGAAAACTAGTAGCAGATGCACTGAATCGAAAAGTGCAAGGTGCAATGATAGCATCAATATATGCTTTGCAATTTGGTCACCTCAGATTTCAAAGATCAGAAAGACTCGAAAAACAGACCATACAGATATTGAGTGAAGAAATTGGTTCTGTCTCATCAACCAACTAGATTTTAGTATGCAATTTAGTGGTGGTTACGATTGAACAATCAGTAAATAGCATTGAATCCTACTGATTGGACAGAAGATTAAGCACACTATAGATGACATAGTGTTATTCTGGGAATGATGAGATGTATCATTATTGAGATCTTATTTATGATGAGATGGTATAAAGAAAGAAATTTTGGAAATTCGCGGCAAATTGTTTGACATGTCAGCAGGTCAAGATAAAAATACGGGACCTAATGGGATACTACAGAATTTGTAAGTACCACAATGAATTTGGGAAATTTCTAACTTTGAGTTTTATAGCTCAAATTGTTTAGATCAAAGAGATTGTGAAACAAGTTGAGTCGGAATTGATTGATTATTCAATACATATTGATTTCATATAATAGTCTATATGTCTATGAGAAAATGACATGTTTGAGATGTGGCTAATGTGGTTTAGTTACAGTGAGTATTCTGTAACAACTGTCTATGATTGAGATCTGAGGATAATATCATAATTCGAAAACTATTTTCAGAATGTCATGGGTACTAAGTTAGCAATGAGTATTGCTTAGCATACCCATACTGATGAATAAACTGAGAAAATATCCAGACTTTGGAATCTATGTCCCGATTAATAGTGGTGAATTAAGTGAGAACTGACAGAAATCACTATTCAATGGTAGAATTTTCCTATAATTTAAGTTCCAGACAATTATCAGGATGGTATCGGTTGAGGTTTTGTAGAGCTAGAATTGCCGATCGCTGATATGCTGAGATGAAAATGATAAGGAATATTTTGACACAACTTAAGATTGTAAAGGAAATACCAGGAACGATAAATTTTCTACGAAAACGATTGAAATTGGCTTAAGGTGAGCAGATTTGCTACGCCAAAAAGAAATATATCGTTAGACTTTCGAGTTGAGAATCAGGTAAATCTGAAGATATTACCTTCGCGATGATCAATATGATTCGTTAAGTGAGGTATGATGTTGCCTCGATATTTTAAACTTTGTGGAACCATAGAGAAATTGGTTCAGTGGTATATCGTTGACACTACCGCAGCAGTTGTCACTTATATATGATGATTCTTATGTATCTATGATTGAGATTGAGACATCTGATATGATTTAATTTGTTGAGTTATACTCTGTTTTGCGATTTCGAGGACAAAATCTTTGTAAGAGGGGAAGAAGTGTAAGGCCCCGACGCTAATTAATCCGGATTAACAATGATTAAGCAAACCCGGATAATTAAAAGTATAGACTTTGAATTGAGGTGTTCCGGGTCACAACACTTTATCTTTAACCAAATTAATATAAATCAAAATTGTACCAAATGGTATATAATTCTCAGCCATGCACCTACAATAAAAATGATAAAATACAATTTTGGGACACATGGGCATAGTGGGATAAGAAATTGATTTAAAAATCCCAAATTTCTACCTAGTTTCCAACGCCCCAACTCTTTTATCAGGGCATGAGGTTGCTTCTTCATCATCAATCTGATTTCCCCTTCATCTCTCTCTTCCCCAACAAACCATTCCTTCTCTCATCTCCCCTCCAAGAATTCGAAAAACACCATCCCTTTTCCTCCGTAAAAAACTTGCTCAAATCTTGCATGCAAGCTTGGATTTGGATAGGAATTAAGAAGAGCTTCAAGGAATTGGGAGTAATTGAAAGCTTTGGAGGTATATCATCACCTCTATGTATTTAACTTAGAATAGATACTGGTTGGGTCGATTTTTAGGATTTTATTATGAAATTAGAAGTGAAACTCATGATGTCATAAGTTTCAGCAGAAACTATGGTTGCATGCAGTAGATTGTTCTGTATTTTTGATTTCCTTAACATCTGAATCTTACTTTGAGCTTCAAACAAAGGTTGTAGATATATGTGTGGTTAACAGTTGCGACCATTTGGACTTGAAATGAGTTAGATATACTTATTTTACTAAGAGGCGCCAGATTCGACTCTGCAAGTGCTGAAAATGCACATGCAGTATAGACTTCTGAACTTTTGACAAATTATAATTTCGAATTTGTTTTTTTATCTTCAAATAAAAGTTGTAGATCTTTCAATTCTATGCAATTTAAAAAAAAACAAGCATGCAATTTGGGTCTCCAAAGTAAGAGTTATGTCAATTTTACGTTCAGTGCTCAATTTCGCCTTTGCATTTCCATGCATGTTGCATGTGGACTGTAATTCGGAATTCTGGGAAAATTTTATTCCGAATTTGGTGTCGGTATTCAAATAAAAATTGTAGGTCTTTGAATTCTCTTGAATTTAAAAAAAAAAAAAGAGGACGTAATTCCGACTTATTTTGAATTAGTTATGAATTTTATACTTTAAGTACACAATCTGTGTCCTGCATGTGGGCGAAAATCCCATGCAATGTGTTATCCGAGTTCATGAGCATTTTTGGCTAGGAATTCCGGAATATGTCAAGAAATAAGTATTTTAGTACTTTGAGTTGGCTGTCATTTGCCACTAGAATCACCCAATTTGAAGTTAAAATGAAAAAGATATGGCGATGTTACTAAAACTGCTCGAGCTGGAAAACAGAATTTCAAAAGCTACGTTTTTAGTGTTTTTACTACTTTTAAATTGAGGAATTAGCTCAACATCATTAGATAAGAAAATGAATTCCTTTGAGTTTTTGAACTTTTAGAACTGGATTTGGGTCCTTTGGACATCAGAATTTATTATGAATTTTGAACGAAAACTGGTCAGTCTGAATTTTGAAGGAAATCAGTAGGAACCATCCTTAAAACTTGTTGTAGCTATTGTGCCTGCATAAGCACTTAGTGATAGTTTTTAGTATATATGACCAGGTTAATAGATTCCGGGGTTGATCTGAGAAGTCTCGGTAGATTAGCTTGGGTTCAGGTACGTAGAAATGAGTTTTATCATGACGTCTGACGAAAACGTATAATGATGCTTTGTATGATTTTACATGTCATTAATTGAATTATATGATTTAATTGTCACTGTGAGATTCTTATGTGAATATATGACATGTTGAGATACATTGTAGTACATGATATGTGAATTACATGATATGTATTGATTTCACATGAGATTACATGATATATTGAGTTGCATATGTCATTTGATGCATAAATGATTCATGGGCATATCATATTGATCTATCATTTCTTTGATATCCATGATTATGACTGAGTTGATTCACTCTGAGTGTCGGGGACGACGAGCACGGTGATGACATGCAGTATAGGTAGCGACTGTAGTCACGCGCGTGTCACCGGACTAGACACGAGGGATGGACGAACACAGCACATAGGATGAGTCTCCTAGCGCAATGTGCGTGTGTTGTCACCCTCTGCTCGAGCTGACATTATTTGATGATACCTTCCTTTGGACTCCGATTTTGGTATCTTGATATTCGATTCCTTGTACCCATTCATACATGGTATGCATTGCATGATACTTTGTCATTTGACATGATTTATTTATTTCTCGTACTGGGGTACTGACCCCCTTTGTGGGGGTTGTCATGTCTTTTGTTGTTCGGACATGACAGCTTTACAGGAGGACATAGTGACGATGCTTACAACGACGCATCGAGAGATAACCGAGCTCCATGATGAGCGAGCTCAGGTTATGTATGGTTTCTTATTCCTAGTAATAGTATATGACTCTTAAACAAAATAAATTTACCGGGGTATGCCCTGTGTATTTTGTATTTGTGATATGATATTTTCGAGACTATGTGATAATGATGGTTAATGTTTGCTTTATTATTTACAAATGAAAGGCCTAAATCTAAATATATATTTTTTGATACCAATATATATGTTTCGCTTAAAAGCAAAAAAATTTTAGGGCCATTTAACAAGACATTTGAAATTAATCTTCCGTTGTTTACATAAATTAATCACTGTGTGATAATTAAACACCATATTAGGATCGGTCCCTCACACACAACATGTGGATAAAACAAGTAAAACTGTTGGGTTTTGGAAAACCGAATAATCTTAGTTTTGATGTTAACAAAACTTGTTATTGTGTTGCTAATATATTTCATCAAGTGTGCAGTTCATAGATGATATTTTACAGCTTGATGATGTGCTAAGAAATGCCCTTGAGTTTGGTTGCTGAAATAAGGAGCAGCTGGAATACCAGTTGACCAGACCAGCTGGAGGACCAGCTGAAAGGACCAGCTGGAGTACCAGCTGAAGGACCAGTTGGTGTACCAGTTGACCAGACCAGCTGGAGTACCAGCTGAAGGACCAGTTGGAGTACCAGCTGAAGGACCAGTCCAGCTGACCAGACCAACTGGTGACAAGACCAACTGGATGACAAGACCATCTGACCAGATCAACTGGATGACCAGTCCAGCTGACCAGACCAACTGGATGACCAGTCCAGCTGACCAGACCAACTGGATGACCAGTCCAGCTGACCAGACCAACTGGTGACCAGTCCAGCTGACCAGACCAACTGGATGACCAGACCAGCTGACCAGACCAACTGGCTGACCAGACCAGCAGACTTCCAAAAATAGCCCAGAAGCAGAATATGACCGTTGCAATGTTTGAAAGCTTACCAAAACTGTCCCAACGGTTATATTCTTGTATCTAACGTATATATCATTACTTGGGGCTATATATACATGATTTGGAAGCTCAATAACAGCTGATTGAAGATCAATCCAAGCCTTCCAAAGCAAACCCACTTGGGATTCAATTGAGGAACTTCAAAGACAAAAGCTGCTAAATGAAGAGCACTCCTCAAACCTTTGGCACCTCTTACCTTGCTGTATCAGATTCATTATGGAACCATTTGTGCCTTTGTATTCACTCTATTCATTGTATTTGTGAGCTAAAATAGAAGAGTGAATACCATTGTAACGGTTGATGATTCATCACAACCGATTGAGAGGTCTTTGTATGTGAGACATTAAAGAACATACATAGTTGAGTTGCTAGGAGTTCTAGTTGGATGGGGAATGCCCAACTGGACCGGGTTTGTACAAAGAGTTGTATAAATCAAAGTCTTCTAGTGTATCCTTCCATGAGATGGAAGAAGGGGAGACGTAGAAGCGTTGTGCTTCGAACTTCCAGAAACAAATGCTTGTGTTTTTACTTTACTGCATTTATTTACCTAACTGTTTTTACATACTTTGTTGCATATCTTTAAAATACCTTTCAAACGTTTAATCGGTTATAGAGCGGGTTATGTCGAGTGTCTTCCGCTCGGTTTTGTAACCGAACTCGATATAATCTCTCGGTGCAATTATTTCAAGAACACGAGCTATTGAAGCTCAAGTTGGTTGAACTCGGGTGTGGACTGGCAACCCACCCCCGAAATCGATCCTAACAAGTGGCATCAGAGCCTGGTTGTTCTCGGAAAGCATTTTAACCGATTTTTTTTTTGCGGATATCTTTTAAAATCATTTTCAAAAATTTTCATGAGCATGAAATTATTTTCATAGCATAATTTTCTAAAACTTGGTGTATGAAAATTTTTAGCATAAAAATCAATTTCATTGCATTCATTTTGCACGAAAATAATTTTAAAATCTATTTTAAAGGTTTAATTTTCGTTCTATATGTTCTAAACACTTTTTAAGTTTTATTTTAAAAAAAATTCTAACAATTTTCGAAGCATTCAGTTCTTCTGGCAGCTTGCAGCGATTTTGGGAAAATTGGCATAACTTCTTGCTCGGATGTCCAAATGACGAACCGTTTTTTGCGTTGCAAACTAGACTCATAGAGGATCGTAACGGTATAGGTCTTGCAGCCCAAACATGCTCGAGGAAAAGAAGTTTATTAGTTCAAGTTGGACTAAGTGTGCTGCCACCGCAGAAAGATGAAATGGACATTGTTGAGTTTTGTCAAGAAATTCAAATTTGTTGCCAAGTATGCTTCATGCATCATCAAAAGAGGTTATTTTTGTTCAAAAATTAATGTGCATTGCATTTTTTTTAATTTGTAAAAGCCTACCCCATTTGCCCCTCACTTGCTCAAATTTTCAAACATTTTAAAATTAAGGGGGGGAGTTTAATCTCAATCCTTGAGGGGGAGTAAATTTTATTTGTCTTCCTTTTTGATTCACACAAAAAGGGGGAGAAATATTCTGTTTAAAAATATGATTTTTCTTGTTATGCAACATTGTGCTTTAATGTTCATATTTTTATTCAAGTTTTGTGATCATCAAAAAGGGGGAGATTGTTGGGTTTTGGAAAACCGAATAATCTTAGTTTTGATGTTAACAAAACTTGTTATTGTGTTGCTAATATATTTCATCAAGTGTGCAGTTCATAGATGATATTTTACAGCTTGATGATGTGCTAAGAAATGCCCTTGAGTTTGGTTGCTGAAATAAGGAGCAGCTGGAATACCAGTTGACCAGACCAGCTGGAGGACCAGCTGAAAGGACCAGCTGGAGTACCAGCTGAAGGACCAGTTGGAGTACCAGTTGACCAGACCAGCTGGAGTACCAGCTGAAGGACCAGTTGGAGTACCAGCTGAAGGACCAGTCCAGCTGACCAAACCAACTGGTGACAAGACCAACTGGATGACAAGACCAGCTGACCAGACCAACTGGATGACCAGTCCAGCTGACCAGACCAACTGGATGACCAGTCCAGCTGACCAGACCAACTGGTGACCAGTCCAGCTGACCAGACCAACTGGATGACCAGACCAGCTGACCAGACCAGCAGACTTCCAAAAATAGCCCAGAAGCAGAATATGACCGTTGCAATGTTTGAAAGCTTACCAAAACTGTCCCAACGGTTATATTCTTGTATCTAACGTATATATCATTACTTGGGGCTATATATACATGATTTGGAAGCTCAATAACAGCTGATTGAAGATCAATCCAAGCCTTCCAAAGCAAACCCACTTGGGATTCAATTGAGGAACTTCAAAGACAAAAGCTGCTAAATGAAGAGCACTCCTCAAACCTTTGGTACCTCTTACCTTGTTGTATCAGATTCATTATGGAATCATTTGTGCCTTTGTATTCACTCTATTCATTGTATTTGTGAGCTAAAATAGAAGAGTGAATACCATTGTAACGGTTGATGATTCATCACAACCGATTGAGAGGTGTATGTGAGACATTAAAGAACATACATAGTTGAGTTGCTAGGAGTTCTAGTTGGATGGGGAATGCCCAACTGGACTGGGTTTGTACAAAGAGTTGTATAAATCAAAGTCTTCTAGTGTATCCTTCCATGAGATGGAAGAAGGGGAGACGTAGAAGCGTTGTGCTTCGAACTTCCAGAAACAAATGCTTGTGTTTTTACTTTACTGCATTTATTTACCTTACTGTTTTTACATACTTTGTTGCATATCTTTAAAATACCTTTCAAATGTTTAATCGGTTATAGAGCGGGTTATGTCGAGTGTCTTCGCTCGGTTTTGTAACCGAACTCGATATAATCTCTCGGTGCAATTATTTCAAGAACACGAGCTATTGAAGCTCAAGTTGGTTGAACTCGGGCGTGGACTGGCAACCCACCCCCGAAATCGATCCTAAAAAAAACATGCAAGCCACTCCCCCAAACTTAAATCAAACATTGTCCCCAATGTTTAAAAGAATCAAAGGGAAAAAGTAAACTCCCCTGATCAAGACGCTTGCATGAGGGTTGAGGAAGATTGGCTTTTGAAAGCTCCACTGTTGTAGGGGTTCATCGCTCCAACTGAGTACCTAGCAAGAGAAGAAAGCAAATGGTAAAATAGTCAACTCTAGAGATAAACAAACTAAATGCAAGAACTGAAAATAAAAAAAAAAAAGAAAAACTAAATAGCAAAAGATACGCTTGGGTTGCCTCCCAAGAAGCGCTGATTTCTAGTCGTCGGCTTGACCATCAGAAGCAACCATCAAAGAGTGGCTGCCGCCCATAGTAAGTATCATATGATACCACTAATGGTTCTTCATCCAGTATGCCCTCAAGATTGGCATGAATATAACAGTGTAGGCTCGTCGCTCCAATAACATTTGTCTTGAAGTGGTAGGCATGGGAGAATGATTCTTGACTTGGCTTCATATCTTGGAGGATGTAGTGCGGTGAAGTTGGCATCGATGGAAAATATGGATCCATATATGGCATAGAACATGTCTCCATCGATGGGCTCAAATCGGAATCTTCGAAAGTCTTTTCCTTCTCCAACATCACACCCGACTCATCTTCACATGGGAACTCCTCGGATGACATCTCTGAAGTAGGCTCAATCTCTTGAAGAGGATCAAGTTCCCTTGACTTTTCCATATGATTAGGATCACTCCCCCAAACTTGGTTGGTTGAGTGATCATCATCATATAACCAAACTCGATTCGTCGCCTCTTGATTTGTAGCTCTCGTCTCTTCCTCCTGGCAGCTAGTTGAAATTGTTTCCATAAGGACCGCTATTTGTTGCTCCAGGTGACGCATAGAGTTGGTTTGGCACTTCAAACTGTTCTCAGTTGATGCCATGAATCTTATTAAGGTATCCTCTAAATGAGTCGTGACGTCTGCAGAACTATCTCTCCTCTCTTCGTGATGTTCAAATGGTTGGGGCGTATCATTAGGGTAGTGAGGCTCCAGTGGGTATTGGTGACTCTAACCTTGTAATGAAGGATCACAATGCCAATGATAATCGAAGTCCGCCATATCATTGAACAGGTGCAACACAATGTCCTCATCTCTATCAACCAGAGGACTCCCAGTCACCAGTGCTCCACTGAATACCCATTCTCGTGTATGTGCATCCAATCCTTTGAAGAAATGTTGCAGGAGAGTATAGTTCGAAATGTTGTGATACCGGGATGTGTGGACCAATTCATTGAATCTCCCCCATGCTGCATAAAACGGCTCTGAATATTGTTGGGCAAATCTTGTAAAAGCTTGTTGATGTAGCATCTCCAAGTACCTCACAAGACAAACAAAACAAAAACAAAATAATTTTATATATTTTTTTTTTAAAAGAAATAAACACAAATGGTTAAATTACAATCAAAGAACCTAGTATGATATTACTAAAGTTCATCCCCGGCAACGGCGCCAAAAACTTGATCGTGATTTATTTAAACAATAAAATATCAAAGCAGCTCGATTATACCGCAAGTGCACGGTGTCAAGTTTTAGTATAGATAGGAAGAATACGGAATGTCGAACCCACAGGGACTAACAAGCAATTACCAAATAAGATTTCTTTAAACTATATTTAACCTAAGATAATTAATTAATAAACTAACTAATAACTAAATTAAACTACTCTAATCCAACCAAAACAATCGACGATCACGAGAAAAGTCCACAAGAAAGAATTATCAAGACAATGATCCACCTAACCCAACTCTTACAACTCTTTTCTCCATACATCTCTAAGGTGACGGGTTTTCCGAATTTATTCGATATACTCTCTCGAGCTATATTAAATCTAACATCAAATTGCAACAAGTAACTCTTGTTCACTTAATTAACAATTCAATATTTAATGCGCTTTATGGAAACCACTAACTTTAGATTAAATAACCCAAAGCTATCACTCCTATGTGATTCTATCTCTCGATCTAATCTTTAACACACGGCATGAATTACTATATCGTATTATAATTTTATCTCTCGATCTCAATTATAATAAAGTATCATTCAAAGGGGATCAATCCTTCAAAAGCAATAAAAACAATAACACATGCACAAAGAAGATATATGAACTTAATCACTATATCAATAGGAAAACCATGTTCAAGCTATTTCTCAATCATCAAAACACAATAAATCCAATATTCATTCAAAACAATAATAGAAAAGTAAAAGCAAACTCCCAAGTCGACTTCTTCCTTGATTCTCGATCCTTCCCTCGCTTTTTTCTCGATCGTGTTCCTCGATTCTCTTGTTGGCTTGTTCCAATTCCTAGGATGAAGAGGTGATGGTGTATGATGGTGATATGGAGTATGGATGAATGGAGGCTATTCCTAGGGTGTAAAGTCTCATATTGGTTGTGATTTTTGTCCAAATATATAGAGGGAAAGGAATCATGGACTTCCTTGTTGGACACAAACTCTACAAGGAATTTATTTTTCAGATAACTCCTCCGGTCGATCGATCGAGCAGACTGCTCGATCGATCGCCAACTTTCTGGGACCGCCAATCGATCGAGATTGAGTCTCGATCGATCCGGCTGTCTTTTTTTTTTCTTTCCTTCCATTTTTCCTTGGCTTTGACGCGTTCGCTCGGTTCGGTCCTTTTTCATCATTTTTGGCTCATTTCCTCTACTTTTATGCATTTCAACATTGATTCCTGAAATATAGAAATATATACCAAAAATCATAAAATAATCCAAGAATCAATACGATAACCATTAGAAAATCGCATCTAAATAAGTGTAAAAACGACACTTATCAATGCAAGATGATAAATAATAATGGAATGCGGTTGAATGTGTAATGATGTTGATCAAATGAATGAGTTAACAATGGAAATTAAACAAAAAAATATATGTTCTATATAAGATCATTATGAATTTGTTAAACTAATGATTTGTTGAGGGCATGTGATAATTAAAATGTGGCATCGCGTAAGATGTAATACCTATGGGTACGTAATGGAAGAACATGCACATGTGGTGTGGGAATTTAAATGATCTTATAAGAACGATGTCGAACATTGGATAATGAGACGATGTATTTTTTAGTGGAACGTTAAATGATTGACATCAATAAAGATACATGTATATGTTATATCTTTAATGATGGTGTTAGAATGTATTGAAGCTGTAGAAATGGTAGTGTTATGAATGTTGGTCTGAATGCATTTGTTTGAGAAGTGTGATAGGCTTCTCTTAGTTGAATTGATGTAATAAAATATCTATATTTGAAACAATAATAAATTGAGAGAAATGAAAATATGAATATGGTATGATAGCAAGTGACCTTCTAATTATAGATTGTCCTTATCGATGTCTTTGTTTAGAAATCATGATTTCTCTATGTATAAATGTTACAATAAGGGAGAATTATAATGGTGCCTATGTGGAGCGTCCTGTTGGGACTCTGGTTTGGACGGATCATATGTGGTTCAGTGAGATATTTTGACGGTATGTCGACTCTATCTCTGGCACTTACGTTGTATGTGAATGATTTTGACACTTCTGATAACTGTGTACATTTAAATTTCGAGGAGGAAATTTTAGTAGTAGGGGAGAATTATGATGCCTAAACTTAATTTCCTTAATTAAATGAAGTTGAATATGTTGATTAAAGAGTAATTGTGAATGATTGTCATTTTATATCTGGACTCGGTTCTGAGATAAATCGGATGTGGTTGAAAATAGTGATTGAATCATAATTATTGAGTTAATAAATTGTTGAAATGAAACATGAGAATTATGAAATTAATTATGAGTTGTATTGAGAAATAATTGTTGGAGTTGGATAATAATATGAAATGGAGATAAATAATAATTGGGGTGAAATTATAATATGGATTAAAGTTGAGGGACTAAGTTGCAAATGATATCAGTAAAATCATTTTCATCACACCATTTTCACCTATACCTACAATCCTTCTTCTTTTTGTCAACTCTTCCTTCGATTTTGGTGAGGATCAAAGCATGAATTTTAATGGGTTCTTGACATGATGGTCATGTGAGCTTGGGTAAGCTAATTCATGCCTTAGCCTTAGTTTTAATTGTGTATTGAGTTGAAAATGTGTATGTTGGAGGTAATTGATTTTGGGTGAAAATAGTAGATTTGTTGTCATGTTGTTAAAAATGAGGTTTTATGATGTTTAAGTGTATTGTAGTTGGAAAATGGGTAATATATTATGGGGTGTGTGTGTTGGATGAAGGGTTTTCGCAAAATAGGACCTCGCAAATCCATCGCGTCGTGAGGCAAGGAACGATCGATCGCGAGGCATCGTGGGAAATTTGGTGAAGCTGAACACTTCTCGCGATCGATCGAGAGCAAGAAGAAATTTTGTTTTCATTTTTGTTGAGCTCGCGATCGATCGCGGGCTATGGCCGATCGATCGTGAGCAGTGAAATGTTGAAAAAAATGATATTTCTTGAGATGTATTTATGTATTATTTTTATGGTGTATGATATTCTAAGGAGACCTTAAACAACAAATTAAGGTGCTAAGTGTAGAACCTTAGACATGACATACTACTTGATCGCATTAGTTGGTAACTCAAAATATATTGAGGATAAAATGAGATGGTTTGAGTAGTATATGTAGTACGGTAAATGTGATTGAGTTTAATAGGAGGCATGTCAAATCTGTAAGATTAATGATGATAATTGTTGAGAGTTATTGCTAAGATATTAATATTGAATTGATATTCAATATAGATATTTTACGAGCCTCCGGTTGTCATGGACATCTAAATCATGTGTCGACTTTAAGGTATGTAGTGACATACGAGCAGGTATGCAAAATGTTAATTATGAATTATGATTCATATTTATGTGATAAGGTAATGAATTGAAATTTCATGATAGAATAATAAATATTGTTGTATGTAATGAATTGTGATAGAATGATGATACGATATCATAGTACATGATGAATTATTGTAATGTCGCTATTGAGCGTGCGATGGATCATGATGTCGTTGTTGAGCTTGTGATAGTTATAATACCGCCGTTATTGAGCGTGCGATGGATCTGTGCCGCCGCTGTTGAGCGTGCAATAGTTATTGTGCAGCCGCTTTTGGGCGTGCGATGGGTGATAGTGCCGCCGCTGATGAGCTAGCGCTATGATATGATGAACTTATAAGGTTTAATTATTATTGAGTTTGGAACCGATGAATTTTGAGTATGAGCACAATAAATCATAGTTGGTGATGATTTATTTGACATTGAAATTGATGAATTTTGGATACATATGAGAACAGGAACAACATGAGAGATCTCATATAATTGTGGTATACTTAGGGAGTATTTTTTAAAATTACAGCATTATATTCTGTAAATTATTAATTGTGTATTCAATGATATTGAGATTATGTTATTGTATGCTCACTTCGTGTGTGGCTGTTTCTGTTGAAACAGGTAGAACATTTACGACATTGATTCGGTAAATGAGTTCGAACTGGTGGGTGAGGATACTCCTGGGAGCGAGGTACCAGTGTTGATATAGAATAATATCTTTTATACAATAAATACACAGTTAATTATGCAATGGTCGTATGTGAGCATGTTGATGTGCATATGGTCTGTATAAAGGTCTTGATGTTTCTCTTTTCATTTGTGTGTGCATGCAATTTAATTGAGAGAAAATTGCATAATAAATTGAGAACATGTTAGTGTATTATGAAGTGCACCGTATTGAGTTGTATTGGGAATCGGGTTTAGGAGGGATTATGTTGAAAATTTTATAGAAATCATGCCACATTTACGAACTGATTGCTATTTATTTAAATAGAAATATCCAGTGTAGTGATTTATTACCGCAAGTGAACGGTGTCAAGTTTTAGTATAGTAGATGAAAAGTATGTGTGTCGAACCCACGAGGATTAGAAAGTAATTACCACTTTCAATTAGATTAACTATATTTAGCCTACGATTATAGATTTATTATTAAACTAAATTGACTAAAACACAATAATCAACCAAAAGCAGCGATGGATAATGAAAAAATACGATAAAACAATTATCAAGACGTCGGTTCACCTGTGAAATCCCCTAAAATTTTCCTATTAATTAAGATTCAAAATCCTACGTTCTAAGGTGACGAGTTTTCCTATTGCATTTGTTATACTATGGTAAAGTTATAACAAGTCTAGTTAATGTTACAATAAACCACTCTCGTGTCCTTATTGAACGATTAATACTGAAAAACGATTTGTGTAAACTACTAGCCTTCGATTACTAGATATTTATTGATATCACACGTGTGCTAGATTTTACTTGGTCCGTCTCAACCTAAACACATGGCCTAATTTACTATGGCGTATCGTAATTTCGTATGGTCAAGTCAATTATGATTACCAAATTCATGCAAAAGGTAACTAATCTTTTGAAAGCATTAAAACGTAAATTATGCACAAAGATTGTAAAAACTGAATCAAAAACTAATATTCAAATCATAGGTTCAACACGGGATCCCCTAGTCTTGATAAACAAGCCTAGCCAACAATCGTCATCAAATAACAATGCATAAATTTGTTTTGCAACAATCTAAACATCAAAATCTGATAATAAAAGTAAACAAGATTAGAAGTATGAATAAACAAGGTCGTCACTCCGTGCGTTGCTCCGTCGTTCCATCTATTGCGTTGCTCTTGCTTCTTCAATGGCTTGAGGTGTTTTGGATGGATGAGGGATGAAGGAGGCTGCTCCTAGGTCTGATTTATTGTGTGCAAAAGTTTAGAAATTCGTGTAATATGTCCCTTATATAGTGCATATGTTGGATGGAAGTGTCCTTGTTGGACCAAACTCAAAAAGGAATTTTTTTTTCATAAAACTTCGTTGGGCGATAGATCGAGCATGACCTCTCAATCGATCGAGCGCTCTTCCTTCGCGTTACTCAAACTTTCTGCCCTTGTCGATCGATCGACCTGTGCTTCTCGATCGATCGAGCAACATTCACTTTTGTTGGTAAAAAAACCCTGCTACGCTCGGTCGATCGACCAGTGCTTCTCGATCGATCGAGGCTTTAAAATTCCAACTTCGTGCTTCATTGACTCAATTTGGTCCTTTTTCATCATTTTAGCTCATTTCCTCCACTTTTATGCACTTTTACCTAGATTCCTGAAATCAACAAATATACCAAAAACGTAAAATCGTCCAGGAATCAACATGAAATCAAAACAAAATCATAGCAAAATAAGTGTAAAAACGACACTTATCATGAACCATGTAATGAGAATTCCCTAATGTTATACATTTATACACTAGTGACAATGATAAATGCACTAATGTCGAGATTAGGATCTAGATATCATCAAAGTTTGAAGGAGATTGATTGGGATGAATTTGCTCCTCTTGGTTGGGTTCTTTTAAGATGTGAAATTAAGTCTTTGATTGCTAGTCATTCTATCAATGGGTAAGATGGGTGATCTTTAGGATTGAAAGAAGATATCCAGTTCCCCAGATCATTTATCCAACATGAAGTGAAAGGGCGAAATGTTGTTAAAAAGGAAACACCGAAGATTGAAGGTGTCCTTTTCTTTGATAGAAATTTTTTCATCATCATTGAAAGGAAGATTAAAATGAAGAAATTTGGTTAAAACATGCCCGAAATGTATAATGATTTCTTGGGATTTTGGGCAGCGTTTCTAAAAATTTGGAATAGGAATCGAGGTAGATTGAAAGGAGTTTAGAGAGTATGTAATACATAACGTATACATTAAAGAATTTTAATCTAAGACGATCATCGTCACGAGGGATCATCGAGGTTATCACAATCTTGCGAAGAATTTGGTAAATTGTAGGAATTGAGTTCACAAGAAAGCTTTGGTTGGAAATTTGGGAGAACAACCAAAAATAAGAAATTATGTTTGCAGCTGGATCAAATATCTCATCGTAAGGCCAAACGGTTAGGACAAATTTGGGAGAAAGCACAAAGGCTGAGGAGATATGAGCCATGCCTGGGGCGATCCGAACAAGGTCTGAGGTGATGGTTAGCAAGAATTTTGAGCAACTTTTTATAACATAATTTTATTTCTATCAACCTACCTTACATTATACCATCTATTGACATACATAATTTCAAAATTTAAATAGGCACAATTTGTGAATTTTAAAGGTGATTCCAAGGTGCACTTTGAATTTTAAATGTTGAGCTACAAAATTCATTAAACATAATCTATGTATGTAAATGAATGTCATAAATGCTAAAAAATGAATGCATATGAAGTAGAATAGCTCGTCCTAAATATGATATCATTTCATAAGGTATGTAAATATGCTCAAAGTTCTATATTACAAAGTTCACCACAAAGAAAAGTAAAAGTATTTTCGTTTAGTGATAACGAAGAAAAGTAAAAGTATTTTCGTTTAGTGATAAAAATATCGGCAATTTGATCATTGGTATTAACATAGAACAGTTCAACATTATTTTGTTCGATATGATCATGAATGAAATGATGCCTAATATCAATATTCTTAGTCCGAGAATGTTGAATTGGAATTTTAGATAAACATATGATGCCAGTGTTGTCACAAAAAAATTGGAACCTTTGAAGCAACTAGCCCATAATCAAGTAATTGGCTTTTCATCCACAAGATTTGTGCACAACAACTACCGGCGGCCATATATTCGGCTTCGGTTGTTGAAAGTACAACACAATTTTGCTTCTTTCAACACCAAGATACCAAGATATTACAGATAAAGAAGCAAATACCACTAGTGCTCTTTGCATCCACCTTATATCCACCAAAATGGGCATCAGAGTAATCTTTCAAATCAAATGAAGAATTTCTAAAATACCACAAGTCGAGATTGAGAGTATTTGAAAGATATTTGAAAATATGTTTTAAAGCGAACAAGTGTTTGATGATTGAATGTAGCACACAAGCATACACTAAACATGATGTCCGGCCTACTAGCCATTAAATAAAGTAAAGAGCCAATCAAATTTGTATTTAATTTTTGGCAAATATGTTTACCTTGTTCATCATTGTCAAGCTTTGTTGATGTGCTTATTGGTGTTGATGCACTCTTCATATTCCTATTCCAAACTTCTTTAGCATATCTTTGACATACTTTCCTTAATTGATAAAAATTCCATCTTTGCATTGTTTAATTTTCAATCCAAGGATGTAGTTGAGTTCTCCCATCATGCTCATCTCAAAACTATCTTGCATTAATTTAGAAAACTCCTTGCACAAGGACTCAATAGTAGCACCAAATATGATATCATCGACATGAATTTGAACAATAAGCAAATCATTATCCTTGATTAATGTAAACAAAATAATATCCAAATTTCCTCTGTAAGCATTTATAAAATGAAGATATTTTTTCATACCAAACTCTAGGAGCTTGTTTCAAACCATACAAGGCTTTATCAAGTTTATAAACATGATCGGGAAAATGTGGATCCTCAAAACCGGGTGGTTGATCAACATACACTTCTTCTTTCAAATCACCATTTAAGTGCACTTTTAAATCGTCTACATCTTGTTCCGTGGTCATTACTGATACTTTTGATCGAAAGAGTTTTCTGATTCTCAACTCTTTTTGCAAAAGTTTTGAAACTCTTAAAGGTATCACTTTTTATGGGCTAAGATCAATGTCCAAGTGAAACATGAATAATCATCCACAATGACAAATGCATATGATTTCCGACCTAAGCTAGTTGTTCTTGAAGGACCACAAAAGTCTAAATGAAGCAACTCAAGTGGCATAGAGGTAGAGATAACATTTTTACTTTTGAAAGGATGCCCTAGTGTGTTTTCCCAATTGACAAACATCACAATAGAGTCAATCTGAAAATCAAGGTTAGGCAATCCAACAACAAGATCAAGCTTTTGAATTTTCTTATGGAACTCAATTCAACATGACCAAGTCGTCTATGACGTAACACACTATTGTTATCATTCAATGTAACAAGGCATTTTACATTTTGAGAAGAAAGATATTCGAATCAACTTTATACACATTCTCACTTTTATAACCAATGAATCTAATGGTTTGTCATGTGTGTACATTACGGTGCAATATTGTGATGCAAAAGAGACTTCATAACCTCTATCACATAATTGACTTATGCTAAGGAGATTATGCTTAAGTCATTTAAGTAAAAGGACATCATCAATAATAATAGAGTTTGAGTTACCAATTGAGTCAATGCCTTCAATGATTCCTTTGCTATTGTCTCCAAAGGTGACACTTCATCCACTTTTAGCTCTAAGTGACAAGAACAAACTCTTGTCACCTGTCATGTGTCTTGAACATTCACTATCGAGATACCAAGAATTGGACCTCTTATCATTTGTTCTTCCCTACAAAATAATTTTAATTTTTGAATCTTTGGTACCCAATTGTTCTTTTGGTCCTTGTTGGTTAGTAATAATGGGTCATTTTGAATCAACTTACACATTGGTATTGATTTTTGACAAATCCACATTTGTTTCGAACATGTCCAACCTTACAACAATAGGTGGAAATAGGTTACGCTTGGCTTTAGCCAAGAAGCTTGAAAATATTTTTGATTTGCTTGAGAAGCCTAATCCGACTTTATCGAAGCTACATCGTTGCAAACCAGGCAATTCATCCAGCTATAAACTACTCTCACTAAACTTGGCAAAGGTTTTCTTCAAGTCACGTATTACATTTTTCAAAATGACATTTTCTTCTTCCTTCTTAACAAAGTCTAGTTTGAGCATTTTATTGCTCTTCTTAGTTTTATCAAGACAATTGATAAGTTCATTATATGCATCAAGTAATTCATCATAAGAAGATATCTCATCATCATCCTCTTCATCTTCATCTCCAAGGGCCATTAGACAAAGGTCGGTTGCCTCTTCATCATCTAAATCACTATCACTCCATGTAGCCTTTAGAGCCTTCTTCTTTCCCTTCTCCATCTCTTCCTCTTAGGACATTTATTAGCATAATGACCTTTTTGTTGACAATTATAACAAGTCACATCTTTGAAAGATTTTTTGATGAATCAGATGTTCTTGGCTTTTGTATTTTTTATAGAACTTCATTAACCTTCTTGTGAACAAAGCCATCTATTTATCATCTTCATCATCGGATTTGGCTTGCTTTCCAACCAAGGCAATGCCATTTTCCTTTGATTTTGTCTTCCACCTACTTCATCTCCTTTCTAGTAGACACCTCAAGTTTATGGGTCACCAATGTTCCATGTAGTTCATCAAGAACATAAGAAGCACTATCTCCTTTGTTGGATTCAATGATACCCGTCCTCTTGGCATCCCACTCCTTAGCAATGCTCTAAGTGATCTTCTCCATATTTCCTTGGGAGGATATCTTTCACCAAGTTGAGCAAGCTCATTTATGATTTGGGTAAACCTTCTAAACATAGAATCAACATTCTCTCCGGGATCCATCTCAAATATCTCATATTTGAGTTGCAAGTCAATCTTTGTCTCCTTCACTTGATTAGTTCCCTCATGACAAATTGGAAGTTTGTCCCAAATCTCCTTAGGGGTTGTGCATATTGAATCTGGTTGTATTCATTCATATCTAAAGCACAATGCATAATATTGATAACTTTATCATTTTGAGAGATTAAGATCATATAATCCCTTGTAAAATCATCATTTTCCTTGGGAATTTTCTTTCTCTCAATTTCTTTCAAAGGAACATGTAAATCAACGGATTTTATATATAGACAAATGATAGGCTTCCAATACCCATAGTTATTTCCCGTGAAAAAAGGATGATGATTGGTCGATTATCCTTGAGCAAACTCACTAACTATATTAGCAATTTCAAAATTTGGTTTACAAACAAAAACCAAGTGGCTCTGATACCACTTGTTGGAAACTCAGAGGAGGTGAATTAGGTTCTTTGGCTTCTTAACGATTTGTAAATAATCGACTTTGCGTTGTGGAAGTATTGATGATAATCGAATCAAAAAATAATATAAAAGCGTAATGTAAATAAGGCAATAAATAACACAATGATATGTTGTAGAAGTTTGAAGATTCTTCATTTCCCCTTCCTGATTAGAAATCATTTAACCGAGGTTCCACTATGTTAGGATCGGGGTAGTGTTTAGAAGGGGGGTTGAATAAACACTAGATTCAATTTAGATTTTACTCGGGTTGCTGCAGACTGTTAATTACTGCAGTAGCTTCTCAATATATTGCAAGTCAGCAGACACTGATTATAGTGCGGAAGACGTCTGCTGGACTTGTGAGTAGTAATAAGTAAATGACACAAGTATTTTTTCTGGAAGTTCGAAGCACAACGCTTCTACGTCTCCCCTTCTTCCTTTGCAGGAAGGTTACACTAGAAGACTTTGGTTTACACTTTCCAGTATACAACCTTCTTAGGCACTCACACAGCTTGGCCTAAACTCCTAGCAATCACAAATTCCTAATTTGTTTACAATGAATTCTATGACACTCACACAAGATATAAACTGTTTAGCTTCGAGTGTTCTTTAGCAGCAGACTCAATTGTAGTTAATCTGTCAAGATTACAGTAGTAGTTCTTTTCTGCTCTTGCTGAACCTTTAGAGAATATCAATGAGATGATTTGCTTTAACGTTGATGTTTTTCTTTTTGTTTGATCAGATGGTTTAGCTAACCTCTTCCTTCTTCACTTGGACGTATTTATAGACTCAGTTGTCTAACGGCAACTTTTCTGTATTAGGAAGAGATCAACTTTCTGTCTTCATTCCAAATTCTGATTGTCTTCTTTCCTTTGTCAGAAAAGGTTGTACTTGTTTTGTCTTGTTGCTTTGTGCTCTTACTGGATAGTTAGACGTCTGCTGGCTTTCTTCTTTCAAATGATCGTCCATTCTTCTGTACTCAGTAGATGTCTTTGTTCAGTAGATGACTATCCGGTAGATGTTTGTCCAGTAGATGTCCATCCGTTAGATGTCTGTCCAGTAGATGTCCGTCCGGTAGATGTCTGTCCAGTAGATGTCTGATCGCTTTTATTTTAAACAGTTATTTCCCAGTGTAGCGATTCTATACCGCAAGTGCACGTTGTCAAGTTTTAGTATAATTATAGTATAAGTACGAGTGTCGAACCCACGAGGACTAGGAAATAAGTACCAAACTCCACTAGTTTAACTATATTTAGCCTACGAAAATTGGTTATAACTAATTAACTAATTTAACTAATTAACTCAATAATAAATCCAAACAAACGATAGAGAATGAGAATAAAATCAATAGAGACAATTATCAAGACTTTCGGTTCACCTATGTAATCCCCCACAATTCGCCTATTAGTTAAGAATTAATTCAAACAATCTAAGGTGACGAGTTTTCCTAATTCACCTGCTATACCTTGGTCCGGCTATAACAAATCTAATACTAACGTAACAATAAGCCACTCCCGTACCCTTATTGAACAATTAATATTGTAAATAGATCTATGAAAACTTTTAACCTTCGATTTTGGTAAATCTATTGCTATCACACATGTATTTGACTTTATCTCTCGATCTCAGTCTGAAATCCACGGCATAAATCACTATATCGAATTCCAATTTTATCTCTCGATCTCAATTGTAATTTAATATCATTCAAGGATGGCCAAACCCTTAAAAGCATGAAGAACAATGATCTATACACTTAGATAAATAAGAATCAATCAAAACATTAAAATTAAATCATGGGTTCATAACATAGGATCCCCTAAGTCTTGACAATAAACTTAGCCTAGCAACATATTCAACATCAAATACAAAATCATGTTTTTCAACATCAAAAGCATAAAGAAATTAAATAGAAACAAACAAAGTTTAGAAATACGTATAAACTAGCGATGTTAAATCGCGTCGTCGACCGTAGCTCCGTCTCTTCCTTTGCTTCACTGTACATGTATCTTCTTCGCCAACACCTTGCTGCCGTGCTTCTTCTTCACTCAAGATCTACGATGAACTTCTTCTGCACGTTCAAAGTTCTCTTCTCCTCTCTGTAAAATCTCCTCTCACAGTGAATTGCTCTCGGTTATAATACGTTGCTGCTCTCTTCTCTTCCTTCGCAAATCTGATCCTCCTGATCTCTCGTAACTCTCCTCTCCTCTCTTTTCTGGAGCACCTAACTCTCTTCTCACTTCTCCTTTTCCTTCATAAATCTCCTCACGTTTATCCTCCTTTCTGTTCGTCCAGAATTCTCACGTTTCCTCCCGTTTAATATATCTGGTCACCTCAATCCTCACGTCACTCTTTTCTGTTATCCTCTCGTCCCCTTATCCTTCGTGCTGCTCTCCAACTCTTCTTATCTGTCTGTTCTTTCTCTCCACGTGAAGCTCCTCACGTTTATCCTTTTAACTCCTCTCCAATCTCTCGTCTATTTGTTCTTTTATCCTCCTTGCATGCTGCACGTTTGTCTTCTTCTACGTAAATCCCTTTTTTCTCCTTGCTGATTTGCTCCCGTATCTTCTTCAATTCAATCTGGTTTGCTTCCCTTAACTTTTCGTTCTCACGTCTCTTTCAATCCTCTATTTTGTTGTTTCCCGTCACTTACTGCCATGGTTCACCGTCGCGGTCGCGGTGCCCGGAACGGAGGCATCCGTTCCAGTTCCAATGACATTTCACGGAACGGTCACGGCGTTGATTTTTTTTTAAAATTATTTAAACTTTCAAAAAGTTGAGTTTTTAATATATAGTCATTTATATATTAATGACTATGGATTTAATATGATGTTTTTGGATTTTTTTTGGTTGTTTTAGCTAGTCAAAAGTTGAGTAGATCATACATAAGATTTTCAAATAAATTTGATTTTTTGGCTGATTTTCAAATAAATTTGATTTTTTGGCTAATTTTCAAATAAATTTAATTTCAGTAACAATAGTTTAGTGAACGAGTAGTTTACTCTATTTAGCTAATACACTAATTATGCATCGGTTCTTCATCTGGACAACTATTTTCTCCGTATATTATCTTCTTGAAAAAAAGAAAATCAACTTTTCTAAAATGAAATATACAAAAATATAAAATTTATTCTGTGACAATCAATTCATTGAATATTATTTATTTAAAATACATAAATAGTAATCCTTAAGTACTCATTCTCCACATTATTTTTTGATAAAAAATTATAATAAAATAACAAAATTGTTGAGAATTAGACACAAAAACTAATAATAAATTTGTATAAAAACAATGTTTTATAAAATTTAATGTGAATAGAAACTTTACACTTCTTCTCCCCAAATCTCATCTACTTTCTAACTCCAAATCACATTCCTGATTTCCTGTATATTCTGCAAGTCTGTAACCAAGAGTGATTCCCCCTAAATTCCATATTATATTTTCATCCTAAAGCTATTCGAAGCACAACCGACATTGTAACATCGATCAAAATTCACAATTACCCAAAACCCCACAATTTCAAGAACCGAAACACCAACAAGATATGGAAAGTTCATGAACGAACACAAAGGAATTTCAACATAACAAATGAAGAATCAAATGGATCTCTAATTGTTCAAAATCTCATACCAAAGAGCAAAAATAATCGACTTAATACACAATCTCAACAAAAAACATCAACTTTTAAAGAATTCAATTTTTTTTATTCAAATCCGTTCCGCGCCGCTCCGTTCCGCCGTTCCAACTTCCGCGCCACCGATAAATCGCCGCTTTTCGATAACATAACGCCTTTCCAGAGCAACCTACGTTACGAGCTGGAACTTTGGAACGCCCACCTCCGTTCCCGTTCCGGAACGGCCGTTCCGGCCGTTCCGTTCCCGTTTCTGCGAACCATGCTTACTGCTATTGTCCGTGTAGTTTCGTGTGTTCTGTACGTAACTCTCCTCCATATGCTCACGTCTCTTTCTTTGCTCACATATATTTGTTGCTCCGAAGAATCCCGTAAATTCTCGTTGCCTTCTGTTTGATCTCTTATAATCTGATATCCCCCTTAATGTTCATATATTATAATATAATATTGCATCCATGTTCGATAATATCCGGTTGTGCTCGATTTGATCTTTTTTCATTATTAAAGCTTATTTTCTCCACTTATATGCATTTGGACCTGGATTCCTGAAATATAGAAATATATACCAAAACGCGTAATATTTTCCAGGAATCACTATAAAAACACCTCTAATCTTATATTAAATTAAGTGTAAAAATCACACTTATCAACTCCCCCAAACTTAAACTCGATCGTCTCGAGCAAGAAATAAGATCAAAAAGTAGAGTTCAATATTGAAGATTCAAATAAACCAATTCATAGTCAATCATGTAGCTCAGACATCTCATTTACATACGAACAAAAATAAATCAGAAAGTTTAACAAGTTGTGTTTTCTCCTACATCAAGCAACATGTCTCCAAATCAGAATGTGTGTGTGTGCTATTGTCACTTTCAAGTTTCATGCAACTTTCACAGATCAAATCATGCTAGGTAATGAAAAGTAAGATTATCTTTGAGCACCCCATAGTCCTATTTTCAAACACTTCTCCACTAATGTAGTCACTCCCTAGACTTGGATCAATAGGTCTTTTTAAGCTTGTAACGTTAGGCCTAGGTGTTTGGCTTCAAAGAAAGGATAGGATAGCACAAAGAAGAGAATATAAGCATGTAATGATCATATTTTTAGCACAGAATTGAGCTTCTCTTCTTTTTCTTTTAGCCTTGTCCACTTTGGGTCTTATTTAGTCACTTTTTCTCAAGGCTTTTATCTATCTTTTTCTTTTCTCATTCATCAATTTTTCCAATAATAAGCTCATCAAAATATAGCAATTTATGTGCATATAATGAGAATCATTATACTCCCTTTAGGTAAGGATGAATTCTTTCAATTTAAGCTCATAAAGGTGGGTATAATGAGTTTGCCAAAGAATGTTGAATGGGGGCTAATTGTATGTTAAATACACTCCATTCTTTTTAAATTAGGCTCAAAATGAGATACTATAGATTGATAAATACATGGTAAGCTTGAAAGACTCAAACGATCCAAAAATCGCCTAAATCATTTCCAAGTCAAGTTCATAACTATAAAATTTCGCCTCAAAGTGTCATCATCAAATAGTTTCTAAGGTACTCTAAGATGCTCAAAAACAATTCATCAAGTTCACAAAAAAGTTCACTATTACAAATGCAATTCACAAGATTGTGACTCAAAGTGCTCAAAATATTCCTCATCTTTGACATGCTACTCAAAACAAGATATTCACAAACAAGTCTTACAATCATCAAAACTTATGTTGACATGCAAAGTGAGATTAATATCATCATGGAATAGAGACCACTACTATGATTTATTCTTATCTTACTAATTGAACTCATTTTCAATAAAAAATTTTGTTGCTGCTCAAGAAACGATCAATTTTCAAATAAGAAGCATGGCACAGCAATGCACTCCCCCAAACTTAATTCATGCATTGTCCTCAATGTAATAAGCATGAAAAATAAGACAGCATTTACCGTTGATAACGACCGTTAGTGATCGTTGTCCAATTCCTCATCAGCTCCTGGGCTATAGTGTTGAAACACGTCACAGCACGCATGGAGTCTTGCCAAAATAAAAAACAGAAACAAAACAAACCAAAATAAAACTAAAACAAAGCAAAGGGTTAAGAAAGAGTTCTTGATTTATAGTCCCAAGCTGGACTTTTTACCGTTTACGCTCAAGTGCCGCAAGGGCCAGTAGGGAACGATTTTCCATCCTCGATGTGGTAATGTCGTAACCACTTCTCTTTCACAGTAAATAGTGCCACGTGGTTATCTCTCAATTTGAAGGTGTCGAATGGTAGAACATCGACAACTTTGAATGGTCCAGCCCATGGTGCGTCAGACTCCCATGAAAAAAATCTCATCTTTTCCTATTCATTAATACAGAGTCTCCTACACCAAATTTATATAAAATGAATTCTGATTACATAGTACATCTTACAAATTACATAGTACATCTTACAAATCTTTCAGCAAACCTATTTCAACAATCTATCCAAATGGAGAAACATAGCCAGTATGGAATGATCCGAGCCAGCTTGTTTCAGGGTTGTTGACAAAGGGAGGGAGAGAGAAAGTGCATACAGAGTAACAAAGGAAAACCTAGAAAAACTAACTCTATCTTCAAAGTAGTCCTCTGTTCATTAATCAAGATCTCTGTCTTCAATGAAAATTCTCTGTCTTCCCCCTTTTTGTCATCAGCAACCAAGCATCTGTTGTTCAAATTCCAGGCTGGTGGAGAACATTAGGGCTGGTCCAGGAAGCTAGAGCTAGCAGACGTGGGTTAGATAAGTAATCAACCCATGTAGGGTTGATTTAGATAAGTAATGAACCCATGAATATGTGTTGTAGAAACAGTTGCAAGACTAGTAAGAATATCAGTTAAGAGTAGCATGATTGATGAGTTGAGTTAGAGAACTTAGCATGCTATTTATAGTGAAAACTAGCAAGTTGCAATATGAAATGGCATATCATGCGTAAAGGAGTGCAGATAAAGATAGATAAGAATTGACAGCACCATGAATATTTATGATAAACATATAATGGTTAAACACAAAAGGACAATAAAAAGTAACTGTTTTCTCCCTAGCCAATGTTGGGAGTAGTCACGGGTGGAGGGGGGAGTGTCAGCATGAGGTTGTCGGGGACTGTGGGACCGTTGCTGGGAGAGAGGTCTTGACCGACTGGATGCTCCAACTGCAGCAGATGAGCGTTGAGCTGGATTCTGTTCTCATTGGTTCAGGAGAGCAGGTCTGCTGGACTCTGGTAGGCGTCTAGTAGTTTGAGAAGCAGCTGGTAGGTTGTTGCTCAAATCTTGGATCTATGAAGCAAAGGCCGCCTGCATATTTCCAATTGATCGGATAAAGCTTTCTTGGCATCCTCAATTTTATCTTCAAGTGCCGGTGATGTGGCAGTATGAAGAGATTCATTCTGCTGAGTAATCTGAAGATAATCCTGCCCTATCCGAGAGAAGGAATCAGCAAAAGCATCCACAACAAAGTTTGGAGACTGGTTACTGTAGTCGTCAGACTACTAAGATCTCGATAGACTTGCTGAAATTGGGAGTCAATATGCAGCTGGTGGCTCCCAGGAATAAGAGTAGCAGTGTGTTCTTCCTGCTTTAGCTTGTTGACATCACTGGCCAGTTCAGAGATAGCGTTGGAAAAATGTCTCAGTTGATCAGCAATACTGGTGGTCCTTCCAAAGGAATGTGAGTTGAAAAATCGAAGAAATCCTCAGGAGGATCCTGTGCCATAGATTGATCCAGGGCATCCGTTTGAGTCTCAGCATTAGTGGTGATAACGCCGGGAGGACCCTCAATATCAGCAGTGGTCAACATAGCAGTAGCTTTAGTGGTTGGTGCAGTAGGTGTGACGGTAGCAATGGCATCCATGCCAGTAGCAGCGTGTTCCAGCTCAGCTACAGAGGACTGAGTGTGATCAGCAGATTGTGATGAGGACTCGTTGGATTCATCATTACCTGAGGAGATGGTAACTTAATGAACTACAGTCTGAATGACTGTGTCAACATTTGCATGATCAACCTCCAGCACTTGTAGGGGTTGATCACTCATAGAACCTTGAGCAGTGGGAATAAGGGGGTCAGCGGTAGAAGCGATCTCCATGTCAGTAGGAGCTATCTCCAAGGCAGTAGGAGCTGTCTCCAAGTCAGTAGGAGCTGGAATTTCATCTCTTGACAAGGCAGAGAAGGAGTGTAGACCTGTTGATATTCGGAGATCATGAAGAGCATGCTCAGCCATATCCAGCTTGGGTCCTAAAGCATTTAGAACAGCCCGATCGTGATTTGTTGTTCCAGAGTCAATATTGAATTGCTGAAGTTTTGAATGAACAAGAGCTTGAAGTTCTCCCATATAATTCATCATGCGGAAGAGATCACGAAGCTTCAAACTCTTTTCAGTGTCCGTGATCTGAAGATAGGCCAGGATGAGGTTCTCATCTTCCCGTGCTTGATCAAGAATGGGAGTGAAGTCATCGAAACGAATGTTTAGAGGCGTCTTTACCCATCGATCAAATATTTCAAGCTGCGGTTTCAGCTTGGCTTCCACTTCATCCATGACCATTTGAATTTCAAATGCTACAGGGGTGGACACTTGTCCCATAATTGCTTTTGCCGGTGGTGGTGTCCTTAGGATGACAATAAGGACAAGTGGACTTTGGTTCCGGAAGCTGATAGAGCCAGGTGCTTGTTGAGAGCTCACCAGTTTGGAGGAGTGGTCAGTTGGAGCTACTGGTGCAGTGAGTACAATAGCCAAAGAGGCAGCGATGCAGTTGGTTCCTCTAGAGGAGGATTTACGGGACTTGGCTCCCTAGAAGCGATGGTAACTGCTGCCGGAGCTGCAGTAGAGATGGTATCAGCGGCAGTTGAGGTAGAAGCAGTGACTAGCTTCTTGAGGACAGGAGGAGCGCCTTTTTCTGGTCTTGGGCTTTTTAGGAGGAGGGGATGACTCATCGGACTCGGATATTGTCTGTTCTGAATCACTAACAACTTGAGTTGTTCGTTGCTTTGTCAGACCAACTTCTCTACCAATCCGTTGAAGGTGAATCTGGAGGTATTTGGCAGTGACAAGTCTTCCTGGATGAAGAGTGGATAAAGCCCCCGCCTTAATGTGTTTACTGTCAAAGATACGACTGAGAGGGAGAGCAAAACCCGATTGACCCTTCCCTGAAGTGACTAGATCGGTAAGAACCTGAAACAGAACGACCGACCAGTTGACGTCTAACCCTTTGATAACGGCACTCATGACATCAAACTTCTCAAGGGTGTTGACATCAAAGGATCAAGCTTTGCACAGGAGACCTTTGGAAATGACATCAGCCAGTTGGCGAAAATGACTCTTCATTAAAATCTTTTTGAACGGAGGACGCCGTAGATGAGCGTCAGAGTCTGAGAAGATGACGCGCATTTCTTCCCGAATATCCATTGGAACAGTGGAGAAGTCTGTGAGTCCAGTAAAAGGAAGACAAAGGTGAGTGGCGAAGTCCAGTTGAGTAATGGTAAAAAGTTGACCAAAGATGGAGGCCACCACGGAGTGGTCTATAACTTTGGCAGTGGCGAAGAATTCGTGAAGAGCTTCTTTGTAAAATGTAGGAGCTTGACGAGGGTCACCAGAAGTCCAGATGTATCCAGTTTGTGAAAAACTTCTTTGGTATCTTCATCAGAAGTTGTGGAAATCGAATGAAAAGCCACGTGAATAGCATTTGTGATGAAACTGGGCTGGGTATTCTTTGACATTTTGGTGTAGATACCGAGAATTAAATGTCCTGCAGAGTAAGAGTTTCTGGGGAGAAAGTTAACGTAGTAAATTTGGAAAAGATACGAGTAAGAGAAAAGAGAGAATGTTAAAGGCGGTGAAAGGATGAGTAGATGTAACGTCGTACTATAGATGAGCGGACACATGGATACGTGGCGGTCATCTAACGATTTAAAAAATAAATAAAAGGACAAGATTTGGGCGGGATTGAAATAATTTATTTTTATATAAAAGTAAATTTGAATTCCGACGTTCCAGTAGGTTAATAGTCATCGAAGGTTATTTTGGCAAAGCATACTTGGTAAAGTCTGCTGGTATGTAGAGTCCGACTGGTAAGGGAACATCTACTGGTATGTAGAGTCCTACTGGTAAGGAAGCTCTTACTGCATCAAAAGCTCTGCCTACCACCACATAGATGACTCATGAACAAATATGCAATGATGCAATTGTGCTGTTTGTCAAAAAATTTGGAAAATTTATGAAGAAGAATCAAAAGACCTATCAATCTTATCCAAAGAAGCAGAACTTCAAAAATAGATCAGATGAGGATGATCGTGTATGCTTCAACTGTCTTAAGCCAAGGCATTTTATCGCGGACTGTCCTAAACCAAAGAAAGATGATCAAAAGAGAGGATCCAAGGAATATAGAAAGTCAAAGAAAAGTAAAAGATCATCTAGAAGGGACAGAGACCAGAAAGTACTGATGGTTGAAGAAAACAAAAGCAAATGGGTTGATTCAGAATCAGAATCAGAAAAATCTACCAGCTCATCCAGTGAGAGTGAAGAGGAAGAAGTTCACTATCTAATGGCCAACGATGACTGTGAGGTAACTGATTCTAATCTCTCTGAATTTACACATAATGAACTCATTAACGCATTGCAGGACATGATTAATGAGTATCAGATGTTGTATGAATCCTTCGAGAATTATAAGACCGAACAACCAGTCCCAACAGAACAGCAGAACAACAAACTTGATTGTGAACAATCAAATGAGTTGAGAAGCTTACGGGAAAAAGTAAGTCGACTCGAGGAAGAAAGGGATGAAGCAACATGTGCACACCAGAAACTCATTAAGCTGGTTCGCACATGGAATGCATCTACTACCAGAAAAGATGAGATGTTTGAGTCAATAAGGCTTGCTGGTGATCTTACCGGTATAGGCTACTCTAACAATAATAGTAACTCATCTGGCATCAAATCTCAACTGTGTCTAGAAAAGAACAAGATTCAAACAATGAATTTTGTAAGATCAAGCACAGTATATGAACCAAGTGAGTTGGTTAAGGAACATGTTGAGCCAATACTCATCAAGGAACGGGCATCACACAAAGGTATCGGTTATGTTGGGCCAAAAGAGAAAGCTAGACCGGGGCAAAAGTTTAGAAATAAACATAATCCCACAGGTCAGGCCACTCGAGAGGTAAAACCCAACTGGTACTATAATTGTATGCCTGTCCAGAAGAGGTATATGTTTCCCAACAAAAACAAACACCTAAACAACATGCATACACTCAATATCACACACATCACCCAAGAATATCTTCATCACTTAATGCACACACGTTTCAGGACACACACAGACCCAAACAATTCAGGGTTACACAAGTGTGGGTCCCGAAAGGACTAATCCTATCTGGACCCAAGTAGGATTGGGTACCAATCATATTATTGCTTTAATTGCAGAAAACTAGAATCCATCAAGTTTGGAGCTCAGAGTGGTTTCTGGATAGCGGATGTTCTAGACACATGACAGGGAATGCGTGCTTATTGTCTGAATTGGTGGACACCACCGGACCTAGAATAACCGTTGGAGACAACACGAAAGGTAGAACCGTGGGTAAGGGTAAGATTATCTACGATAATATTATTATAAAAGATATTCTGTTGGTTGGAAATCTATGTTATAACTTGATTAGCATCAGTCAACTCTGTGACAATGGTCACTCTGTAGAATTCAACCAGCACTCATGTACAATCAGATCTACTGATGGCAGTACATTGCTTGTAGGAAGAAGGCATGAGAACACATACAAGATTGATTGGAACCTTAATCAGCCTACTTCTTCTACTTGCTTTGCTACCTTGAATATTTCCAAAAACTGGCTTCGGCACAAACGTTTGAGTAACTTAAACTTTAAAACTATTGCCAGACTGCGTAAACTCGATCTAGTCATTGGACTGCCTCAAATAGAGTTCTCAAAAGACAAGATCTGCTCAGCATGCCAACTTGGTAAGCAAATCAGATCCTCCTTTAAGAACAAAGGGAGTAAATCTTCTTCTCGGTGCCTAGAGTTGCTGCATATGGATCTTTTCGGTCCTATACCAGTAACAAGTCTAGGGGGAATGAAGTATACCCTAGTGTTAATAGACGATTACTCTCGTTTTATGTGGGTCCTGTTTCTAAGTGGCAAAGATCGGGCTACTCCAAAGCTGATCAAACTACTGAAAAGACTCCAAAATGAGAAATCGTGTGGGATAGACAGAATTTGTAGTGATAAAGGTACCGAGTTTACCAATCAATCACTCGAATCATATCTAGATGACCTTGGTATTAAACACGAATACTCTGCTGCAAGAACCCCACAGCAAACTGGAGTTGCTGAGCGTAGGAACCGCACTTTGAAAGAAGCTGCGCGAACTATGCTTGCAGAATCAGATATTTCGCAGAGATTTTGGGCGGAAGCTGTCAACACAGCATGTTATACGCAGAACTGATCGATGATTAATAAGCGAGCAAATAAAACCCCTTATGATATCTGGAATGGTAGTAAGCCAAATATTTCTTATTTCGATGTGTTTGGTTGCAAATGTTTTATTTACAACAATGGAAAGACTCATCTCACCGCTTTTGATGCCAAATCTGATGCTGGAATATTTCTTGGATATTCTACAGTTAGTAAAGCTTTCAGAGTATTTAGTAATAGAACACTTACTGTAGAAGAATCTGTGCATGTAAAATTTGATGAATCTACTGATTATACTGTATCTAATCTGAAAATCAACAACTTGAGCGATCGACTGGAAAACACTTATATTGATGAAAATGTTGATGATGAGATAGATTACAGAAGCAGAATTGACTGCTCTTTAGAACCAGAAGTTCCTGAAGCACAAGCAGAGGAGTCTGCTGGTCCACAAGCACTGCACCCAGCTGACAATGAAGATGTTATACTCACCCCTCCTGTAGTAGATGGAACTAACGAAAAAGATGCATCAATCAAATCTCCTGAGCTACCCACTCATATTCATCCAAATGAAGAGCTCAACCCTCTTGGACCTTCGCTCCGGTGGATGAAGGATCATCCTCCAGGGTAGGTCATAGGTAACCTTGTTACTCCTCTACGCACCAGAGGACAGATGATTAATGAATTTCTTCATGCTGCATTCATATCTCACATAGAACCCAAAAGGATTGATGATGCTATGTTAGACCCAAGCTGGGTAGAAGCAATGCAGGAAGAACAAAATCAATTTGAGCGAAACAAAGTATGGTACTTAGTACCACGACCACATCATCACACTATAATAGGTACCAAATGGGTATTTCGAAATAAATTAGATGAAAATTGTGTAGTCATCATAAATAAAGCAAGAATCACATGTTCAAGAAGGATGAATACGATGACTGGAGAATTCGTATGCAAGCACATCTGAGTGCCCAAGATGATGACATGTGGTTCGTCATCACTGATGGACCAATGAAGATCATGGAGGTCAATACGGCAGCTGCCATTACTGGTAGTGAACCTCAGAAGGACGAGAAGGACAGATCCTCCTGGACAAATGAAGAAAAGAAAAAAGCAAATCTGGACAATGTGGCCAAAGACATATTGTTCAAAACACTAGACAAAAACATGTTCAACAAGATCAAAATGTGTCCCACTGCGAAGGACATCTGGGAAAAGATTGCTCAGCTATGCGAAGGAAATGATCAAACCAAGGAAAACAAGCTCACTGTCGCCCTACAGAAGTTTGAAAACATCAAAATGATGTTCGGAGAGACTCTCAGTGACTATCATGAAAGAGTAACTGGAATCATAAATGAACTCAATAGCCATGGAAAGGAACTATCCAAAGACTTAAACAAGATAGATCTACATGATTTATTTGCTGACTTAAAAGCATATGAGTTTGAACTAGGCATTCGGATTGAAGATGAACCCAGCACCAGTCAACCAACCAAAGCTCTGATACCACTTGTTAGGATCGGGTAGTGTTTAGAAGGGGGGGTTGAATAAACACTAGATTGAATTTAGATTTTACTTGGGTTGCTGCAGACTGTTAAGTACTGCAGTAGCTTCTCAATATATTGCAAGTCAGCAGACACTGATTATAGTGCGAAAGACGTCTGCTGGACTTGTGAGTAGTAATAACTGAATGGTAAATTGCAGTAAGTAAATGACACAAGTATTGTTTCTGGAAGTTCGAAGCACTACGCTTCTACGTCTTCCCTTCTTCCTTTGCAGGAAGGTTACACTAGAAGACTTTGGTTTACACTTTACAGTATACAACCTTCTTAGGCACTCACACAGCTTGGCCTAAACTCCTAGCAATCACAAATTCCTAATTTGTTTACAATGAATTCTATGACATTCACACAAGATATAAACTATTTAGCTTCGAGTGTTCTTTGAGCAGCAGACTCGGTTGTAGTTAATCTGTCAAGATTACAGTAGTAGTTCTTTTCTGCTCTTGCTGAACCTTCAGAGAATATCAATGAGATGATTTGCTTTTAACGTTGATGTTTTTCTTTTTGTTTGATCATATGGTTCAGCTAACCTCTTCATTCTTCACTTGGACGTATTTATAGACTCAGTGGTCTAACGACAACTTTTCTGTATTAGGAAGAGATCAACTTTCTGTCTTCATTCCAAATTCTGATTGTCTTCTTTCCTTTGTCAGAATAGGTTGTACTTGTTTTGTCTTGTTGCTTTGTGCTCTTACTGGATAGTTAGACGTCTGCTGGCTTTCTTCTTTCAAATGATCGTCCATTCTTCTGTACTCAGTAGATGTCTTTGTTCAGTAGATGACTATCCGGTAGATGTTTGTCCAGTAGATGTCCACGGTAGATGTCTATCTAGTAGATGTCCATCCGGTAGATGTCTGTCCGGTAGATGTCTATCAAGTAGATGTCCATCCGGTAGATGTCTGTCCAGTATGTGTCTTTCTAGTAGATGTTTGTCACCACCAAAACTTAGAAATGTTTTCCCAACACACTAGAACAACTTCAATCTTGGACTTGATGAATCCAAACTAGGCATACACAATTCTTGGATTTAAGTGCTTCAAGGATAGCCACAACCTTGCACCAACTTCACTTGTCGATGATTTATACAATTTTCCAACTTGGTTTGGTGTTGGAAGACCTTACGAGTTATTTCTCTCTTGTGAGTTCCAAAGAACTTCCAAAGAACTACACCTTCAAGGTGTTGACAAAATAAACCAAGGCTACTCACTCACAAGAATGCAACAAACTTGTTGAAACAAGCACAAATTCTCACAAGAATGAAATTTGTTGTAGAAACAAGCAAAATAACCTCACAACAAAAATACAAGAGAATAAGAATAAATTTATCATTTTGATATTGTATATGCTTTCAATGGAATCACTTCACTCTTGCTTGTTGCTTTCACTTTCTTATATTTTGTATGGTTCAAAGACTTGTACTTATAGAGTTCTTGGACTCTCCAAAGTCATACCAAAGCCTCCAAAGTGCCACACTTTTCAAACTAGCCGTTTATGGCATGATCGGACATATCAAGGCAAACCATTGCTGAAAATATCTCCTATCGCTCAACTCAATGGTCAAAATTTTCAAATATGCATAGGATCTCCTCAGGCGGTCAGCCTATCACCTCAGGCAATCTCTTCATAAAAAATTTGTTGTGTAAATAAATGAACAATAACTTTTCATTGCCTATGGCAAAATTCACATCGCCTGAAGCGGTCCTGATGGCCTATGCCATGTAAATTAGGAAGATTGCCTGGGGCGATGCACTCCTGCGCGTAAATCTTGACATTGCCTGGGTCGATGTCCACGGTGATGGCATTGTCTGGCCCCCATCGCCTGTGGCGATTGTCTGAACAATTTTATCATTTTCTTTTCTACATTTCATCACTTTGTTTGATCTTTTATTTACTTGACTTGAGCAAAACTAATGTTGTACACTTAATAAAAAGTACAGAAATTCCAGGTTTTTTAATCATTAAAATAAAAATAATATTTTGAGAATTTGATTTAAATTTGATAATCGAGAATTATAGAGTTTTAAGGCACAACAAAGCTCTTCCAAGTACCAGAGGTTGTGGACCCAGCAACATCATCAAAAAATTCATGATCATGGAAATATTTGTTTTTAACATCTGAATTAGAAGGCTTTCTGGATTTTTTTGGATTCGCCAACCTTGCTTCGCCCCCATTGCTAAATTAAAAGCCTTCAAGTCTCTAAATCCCAGCCCTCTATCTTCTTTGCTATCACACAGAACGTCACATCTAGTCCAATGAATTTTCTTAAGAGTTGTTATCTCCCCACCAGAAAGTTGAGATCATCGATGCAATATTTTGTACGATATAGTCAGGAAGAATAAAGCATCCTATCGTGTAGCTAGGGATAGCCTGAAGTATGGCTTTGATAAGAACCTCTTTTCCGGCTGTTGAAAGTGTTTTTTCAGCCATCCCTTGTATTCTTGTCCATACCGTATCTTGAATCCCTCCAAAACCCTCGGCTTTTGACTTGCCTACTACCAATGGCAGACCTTGATATTTTTCATGTTTTACCACCTCTCGAATACCCAGAATTCCACAAAGACCATTCCTTAGTTCATGCGTCAAATTCCTACTAAACACCATGGCTGATTTTTGGCAATTAATCTCTTGGCCCGATGCTTTTTCATACACATGCAAGATGTTCTTGATAGCAATCACTGATATGTCATTCGCATGACAAAAAATCATTGTGTCATCGGCAAAGAGTAGGTGTGAAATAGTTGGTGCTCCTCTACAAACAGCCACCCTTTTAATCTCGCCACGTTGCTCCGCCAGCATTAGCAAAGAGCTTAGTGCTTCTGCGATAAATAAGAACAAAAAAAGGATAAGGGTCACCCTGGCGGATGCCCCTACTTGAGTGAAAGAAGCCAAACTGTTCGCCATTCATTTTTAAAGACTATGAGTATGCCTTACTCATATTTAGTTTGATAGCCATATGCCATTTTTTCCCCAAGACTTCTTTTTTAGATAGTGATTATTTGAAAGCAACAAGGAAATTGTCGGTTATTAATCGGGCAGGACAAAGGCAGATTGTGTTTCAGCGATAATCTTAGCCATAAATCGTTTGAGTTTATTTGCAATGGCTTTTGATGATATTTTGTCTATGTTGCACCTAAACTCCAAAAAATCACCACATGCAGTGTCGGACACTCCGTGGACACGAACACGGCAGGACATGTGTGCGACACGGTGTCGGACACGCCACGTGGTGTGTCTGGACCTTTTTTGAAAAAAAAAAAATTCTGACACGTTTCAGACATGGCATGGACACGGCTGGACATGGCGGGACACGGCATAGACAGGGGAAAAACGATTTTTTATAAAAAAAAAATTTTTAAAAAAATTTTTTTTAAAAAAAATTATAATTTTTTAAAACAAAAAATTATAACTTTTTTATGGTTTTGTAGTTTGAGTGGTATTTGTTGTATGCTTTAATTAGTGAAAGAAATGCCTACAACTTGACATCATTTTCAATTTTATTATTCAAATATTTGATAATTAAATATTTTCTTGAATTTTAGTATATTAGATCATAAAGAATGTGTAGAATATATATAAAAAAATAAAAAATTATTGTCGTATCATTGAAGTGTCGTGTTCTGTAATTTTTGAAAATTCGTGTTCCCGTATCCGTGTCGCGTCGTACCCATGTTCCCGTATCCATGTCCGTGCGGCATAGTATTTTGTATATGACGTTATTGAGGCTAATTGGTCGAAATTGGGTAATACACGATTTAAGAATAACTAATTTAAACAACTTGAAAATAATTTATTCTAAAAACTCCTATAAAATAATTCAATAAGCTTCAAAAGAGTTCTCGATCTCTAAGACTTCAATTATCGTATCTACTTGTTTGAGCGTAGCTTACATATAAGTCAATGTAATATATTTCTCAGTGCGTTGAATCATTCATTCAAGTATATAACTGAACTTTGAGGTCATTCGTCAATTAAATGATAATTCATCAACCTCATGATCTAACTAATTCATGATCTGGTATTCTTTGTTAGTGATTGAATTTACGATATAATTAAATATCGTTAAAAAAAAAAAATTTTGTTGATCTCGACTAAGAGACAAAGTGCTAAATTAATAACTCACAAAATTATTATTATTATTATATAAGATTCATTTATACCCAGTGCAATATATAAATTAGTAATTGTCACGCCTTGAGATCGGGATCGATAACACCGACATTGACTCCCAAAAAAACAACTTTAAATCAATATGGCTTGTAATACAGAATTCAACGAAATTATCTATTATTCCATAAAATAATTGTCTTTACAACTTAAATTTAAATTGCATCACATCCTGAAACTAAATAAAACAGCGGAAGCCTAACTAAACAAAAATTAAATTATTTAACTCATAGAAACACAACGAATCCTTCTTTCCTAGGCTTGAGATAATGAACCGAACTCTACTATGTGTGTTGTCTGAGATTTTCGAAATTTATGGACTAAATTTCGATATGGCTGGGGACTTCAGAATTTAAAGGCTTGAACTAATCGAATTTAATGGCTTGGGATTCGAAATTAATGGCTTGAACAAATCTTCTCGGCTGATGTGTTTTATGGCTTGAAAGTTTGCTCTTCTTAATTATTTATTAAAGACTCTGTTAAATCATGCTTATCCATTAACTATTTGGGAATTTAAATTATTATCTATCCAATATACAATATTAATTAAGTGTATTTTTGGTACCATGAAGTTTCCCAGAATCAATCAAATTCTATCAGCTAGGTGGTATGATAATATCATAATAAAATATTATCTCTTAATATCATAATAATTATATATTATCTTTTGATATTATAATAAATCGATATTATCTCTTAATATCAAGCAAATGAGTTGATTAAGATACATAGTTGTTAAGTTGACCAAAATATCGGGTCTTCAGATCACTCCCTCCTTATTTGAAGTTTCATCCTCGAAACTTGAGTCAGTTTGACCTTGAAAAACGTAGGGGTATTTCTCTCACATCTTTTTTTCTACTTCCCCATGTAGCTACTCTTTGCGAATGGTTTGACAATTGGACTTGACATATGGAATAGTCTGTCGTCTTAGTACTTGCTTCTTGGAATCCACAAAACGGATGTGAATTTCTTCATACTTCAAAGTCTCGTCCAGGCTCCCTGAGCCACAAGGGGTTCTGCTTCAAGCACATGTTTTGCGTCAGCAATGTACTTCCTTAGTTGTAATACGTGGAAGACATTATGAATTATTGACAGACTATGTGATAGTGTTATTCTGTAAACTATCATTCCCACCTTCTCTAGAACTTCGAATAGTACCACATATCTCGGACTCAACTTTCCCCCCTTGTCGAATCGAATAACTCCTTCTATTGGTGAAATTTTCATATCGACATTTTCACCAATATCAATATCTACCGGTCTCCTCTTCATATCAAACCAACTTTTATGTCGATCCTGGGCTGCCTTTGAGCCTGTCTCTGATGATAGAGATTAGGAATGACAACGGGTCGGGTATGGGACGGGTTTGGCCAATCCCAGGACCTGCCCCGCTACACATAAAACCCGGACCCGCCCCGCCCCGCTTAGACCCGCGAACCCGGCGGGTTTACCCGCCCCGCCCTGGTTCCAGTTTTTTTTTATTTTTTATTTTTTTAAAAAAAAATTAGCTAGATATCAATTTTGAAACACAAAAGTTGAGTTTTGTGATTAAATTTTATGTTTTCTCTAGTAAATATTTATAATAAGCATTGCAAAACTATCTTTAAACTACTAAATATTTATTAATTTGCTCTTATTTCCTTCAAAATGTCCAACTTCTTTAACATGAACACATGAATTTTGATATAAAATTAAATAATGACACTTTATTGTTCAATTAAAGAAGTAAAATGTAAAATCAATATCATATTTTTTTAAAAAAAAAATTAAAAATGTATTGCAGGGCGGGTACGGGGCGGGTTAGGCCAATCCCAGGACCCGCCCCGCCCGGCTTCCAAACCCGGTTGAAGTGGGTCCAGACCCGCCCCGGCGGGGCGGGTTTATTGCGGGTCCGGGTTTGGACCTGTCCCATTGCCATCCCTAATAGAGATCTTGTCAGTAGTAGCTTGTACTAGCTCAGATCTAGTGATAGCTCTTTCTCCTACCTCATCCCAGTATAAAGGTGATCGACGTTTGCGCCTATAGAGTGCTTCATATGGCGTCATCCCAATACTACTATAGTAGCTGTTATAAGCGAACTCAACCAGAGGCTAAAGTTCACTCAAATTTGCACTGAAATCCATGGTACAAACTCTTCGTATATCCTTGAGAGTTTGAATAGTCCTCTCTATCTGGCCATCGGTTTGTGGGTGACAACCCGTACTACGAGCTCTTTCTCTCTTGATGTCTGGAGAGTAAGGTGAAGATGTTGTTCTTGTTCTTCCTTGCTCGACGAATAAACGAGAATGTCATCGATGAACACTACCACAAAGTTATCCATGAATGGCTTGAATACTCGTCAAATTCATGAATATTGCCGGAGTATTTTCAAGCCAAATGGCATCACTATGAATTCGTAATGCCCGTATCTAATTCTGAAGGCGGTTTTCGGAACATCCTCTGCATTTATCTTTAATTGATGATAGTCTGACCTAAGATCAAGCTTAGAAAAGACTTTAGCTCCTTTGTGTTGATCGAATAGGTCATCTATCCTTGGAATGGGGTATTTGTTCTTAGTTGTAATCTTATTCAGTTATCTGTAATCGATACACAATCTCATGCTCATGTGTTTCTTCTTTACAAACAATACTGGAGCTCCCCACGAAGATATGTTTGGTCTGATTTGTTTATTGTCTAAAAGATCCTGAATTTGCTCCTTAAGCTCTTCAATTCAGCTGGAGCCATGTACGTGTTTTTGAAACTAGTGCAGCGCCTGGCACCAAGTTAATTTCAAAATCCAATTCACGGTTTGGAATTGAGCCTGACAGCTCTTCAGGAAAGACATCCGGAAACTCTTGTACTACCGAGATGTCTTCTATCCTGAGCTCGACTTCTTCTTTTACCTTGCTTTTTATTGTTGCTAGGTAAGCTTCTTCGCCTTTTTTCATGGCTTTTGATAAGTGCCATATTTAACACTTATATTCTATGTTTTCTCGTTACGTTTTCTAATGATTCTTGAACGATATGATGCTTTTTGGTATTAATTTACATATTTCAGGAATCCAGGTTTAAATGCATGAAAATGATTGAGTTGCACTAATTAACGATGAAAAAGACCAAGCCGGGCAAACATGTTGAAAAGAGGAACAAAATCGCAAGGTTTGAAGAAAGGTTATGCTCTATCGATCTTCATAAGAAACACCGATCGATCGACCATGAGCGAAGCTGAGGCAACAAAATTGGACATTTTGCGATCTATCGGGGAGAATGCAGCGATCAAGCTGTGGAGTGAAGTTTGGACAAAGAGTAATGATCTCGCGATCGATTTCTCTGTCGAATTTTCAGATTTTTTAAGAGGCTGCTAGGGTTTGCATGGGATCAACCTTCCTTTCTTGGGACTCTTTTCACTTCTATAAAAAGGGCTCTATAACCCACGAACTAAAAGAGGAGGAGAACCATATACTCTAACCTTGGAGTAGCCTCCATCTTCCACCTTCACCATCTTCCACCCCCATACCACCTTTCATCCTAGGACTTGGAACATCTTCAACAAGATAATCGAGGATCACGATCGAGAAAGAAGAAAGAGAAGAAGGATCGAGAATCAACGAACGAAGTCGACTTGGGATGAGGTTGCTCTTACTTTTTAAGCTTTAGTCTTGAATTATTATTGAATTTAATGTGTTTTGGATGATTGAGACGTATCTTAAACATTGTTTTTTCCTTTAATATTATTGATTGATTGAATTCGTACATCTTCTATGTGCATGTTTTATGTTCTTAATGCTTTTGAAGGTTTGCCATTTTTATTCTAGTTATTATAATTGAAATCGAAAGATAATATTATAATACAACATACTAATTCATGTCGTGTGCTTAAGATTTTGATCGAAAGATAAAATTACATATGAGTGATAGCCTTAGGTTGTTTAATCTAAGGTTATTGGTTTTCATAAAGTTTCATACAATATTAAATTGTTAATTAAGTTGATGAAAGTTACTTGTTGCAATTTGGTGTTAGATTGAATATAGCTTGAGAGAGTATATTGAATAAATTCGAAAAACTTGTCACCTTAGAGGTGGATGGATAAAGAATTGTAGGGATTGGTTAGGTGAACCATTGTCTTGATAATTCTTTATCGTGGATTTTTCTCGTGATCATCAATTGTTTTGGTTGGATTAGAGTAGTTTAATTTAGTTATATTAATTCATTATCATAGGTTAAATATAGTTTAAATAAATCTTATTTGGTGCTTGCTTGTTAGTCCAAGTTTCGACACTCGTACTTACGAATCATTATATTAAAACTTGACACCTTACGCTTGCGGTCGATTTGTATTGTTGATTTATATCATGCACCGCTTAATATTTATTTGTTAAAGATAAGCGCGATCAAGTTTTTGGCACCGTTGCGGTGGACTAACTTTAGTAATATCAGACGAGGTTCTTTGACTATAATTTAACCATTGTTTTATTTATTTATTTATTTATTTGTTCAAAAATATATATTTTATTTTGATTTTGATTTTGTTTTTTGTTTTTCTTGTGAGGTATTTGTGATGTCTCATTAGGGGTGGGAATCGGGACGGGTTTCGGGGAATCGGGATATTCGGGTTCGGGTAATCGGGAATACTAAAAGCATACCCGAACCCGAATATGTCGGGTACCCAAAATTCGGGTTTCGGCTACCCGAAATCGGGTTCGGGTACCCGAACCTTGATTTTTTTTTTTAGTTTTTTAGAAGAAATGCTACACATATTTAAACCTAAAAAAAATATTTTTTTTATTTTAAAAGGGAAATCGGGTTCGGGTACCCGAACACCCGAATCCCGTCCCGAACCCGCCACTACCCGATCGGGGAATACCCGATTATCCCGAAAAACCCGATTATCCCGACCCGATCGGGAAATACCCAATCGGGTCGGGACCCGAATTCCCGAACCCGTTTTCCAGCCCTATGTCTCATCAACAAGTCTTCACAAGTTTTGCCCAACAACATTCCGAGCCATTCTATGCAGTTTGGGAGAGATTCAACAAGTTGGCGAACATCTTCCGATACCACGATTTTTCGAACTATGCCCTTCTCCAATATTTCTTCAATGGATTGGATGTTGATACACAAGGTGGGTATTGAAGGGAGCTTTGGCAAATGAGAGTCCCCTGTTTGATAGAGATGAGGGCAGTATGTTGCACATATTCACTAATATGGCGGACTTAAACCATCATTGACATTGGGATCCTTCACTGCAGGGTTGGAGCCACCAATATCGTCCAGAGCCTCACTACCCGTAATTTACACACCAACCATTCAAGCATCAAGGAGAGGAAAGGGATAGTTCTGAAGGAGACACGATTCATCTAGAAGGTACGATATGTATATTCATGGCATCAAATGAGCAACAACTAGAAAATCAGACAAATTCTATACGTCACCTAGAGCAGCAATTTATGTACCTTATGGAAATATTTTCAAAGAGCTGCCAAGAGGATGAGATTGTACCTACAAATCAAGAGGTGACAAATCAGACCTAGTTACATGATGCTAAGTACTCCACCAACCAAGTTTGGGGGAGTGATCATACTAATGAGGAAGAACGGCGACATCTATCTTTTAAGTTCAACTATTTCCTAAGGCGACCCCTCTTATTCTATGATAATCCAAGCTAAGGGAACTTGAGCCCCCTCAAGTGATTGAGCCTACTTCAGAGGCGTTAGCCAAGGAGTTCCCATGGGAAGAAGAACTGAGTGTGATGTTGGAAAAGGAGGAGATTTTCGAAGATTCTGACTTGAGCCCATCGATGGATACATGTTCTATGACATATGTGGATCATTCTTTCCCTCGATGCCAACTTCACCATTCTATACCCTTCACGAGATTAAGCCAAGCCAAGAATCCTTATCCCATACCTATCAATTCAAGAAGAAGGTTGTTGGTGCAACAAGCGTAAACTGTCATCATCTTGCCAAGCTTGAAGGCATACTGAATCAAGACCCATATGTGATATCATATGATACTTACTATGGGCGGAAGCCGTTATTTGATGGTTGTTTCGCATAGTCAAGCCGAAGACTAGAAATCAAGGGCTTCTTGGGAGACAACCCAAGCAATATCCTTCTTTACAATTTATGTTTATTTGATTCTCGGTTTTTGCATTTTAGTTTTTGTGATACCCCCGAAATAATTATACTTTTAGATATTGATTATGTTGGTAAAGCATGGTTAATTGAGTTATGGTGCATTCTTGGAAAATGCTTTTTAAATATCATGTAGGGATATTTTAATACTTCATGCTAATTTCCGGAACACAATTAGACATGTATACCATGCTACAACTCATTAAATCTCCACCACATGGACACATGCCCCTTTACCCATACCTCTTGCACTCACTCAACACTCAACCTCCCACCACTCATTATGTTGGGGTTCAACAATTGCCTCTGCTTTGTGATCGATCGAACATGTGGCGCTTGTGCCAGTGTATGGTTGAAAAGATTGATGTTGCGCCATTACCCTTAACTATAGTTATTGGTAAAGCGATAAGCGCTCGATCCAACAATTGGTATCAGAGCCAAGGTCGCATGTTCGATTCCCATGAGTTGCAGAGAGTGCAATTATTGGGGGAGGGATTGTTGGGGTTCAACAAGTGCCTCTGCTTTGTGATCGATCGAACACGTGGCGCTTGTGCCAGTGTATGGTTGAAAAGATTGATGTTGCGCCATTACCCTTAACTATAGTTATTGGTAAAGCGGTAAGCGCTCGATCCAACTAGGTCTTCTCAGTCTTGAGATATATTAAAGTTCAAATGTCATCATTCAGCAAGATCCATATGTTCAAGAAGGATGAGTATGATGACTGGAGAATCCGTATGCAAGCACATCTAAGTGCTCAAGATGATGATATGTGGTACGTAATTACTGATGGACCCATGAAGATTATGAAAATCAATACAGCTGCCTGTATCACAACTGGTGAACCACAGATGGTAGAGAAGGAAAGATCTCAGTGGTCAAATGAAGAAAGAAAGAAGGCCAATCTGGACAATGTTGCAAAGGACATTTTGTTCAAAACTTTGGACAAAAATATGTTCAACAAGATCAAAATGTGTCCCACAGCAAAAGACATCTGGGAGAAGATTGTTCAACTTTGCGAAGGAAATGATCAAACAAAAGAGAACAAGCTCACTATGGCATTACAGAAGTTTGAGCACATCAAGATGACAAATGGAGAGACTCTCAACGAATATGATGAGAGTGACTGGTATAATAAATGAACTTAGCAGTCTGGGTAAGGAGTTACCCAACAGAGAAGTCATTCTCAAGGTGATGAGAGGTCTCCCAAGAGAATGGGATGTCAAGACAATTGCAATGAGAGAGTCGAAGGACATAAACAAGATAGATCTACATGATCTATTCGCTGACTTAAAAGCTTATGAATTTGAACTAGGTATCCGGTTGGAAGATGAACCCAGTACAAGTAAACCAACCAAAGCTCTCACTGCATCGGAGTCCCTGCCTACTTCTACAGAGATGACTCCATAAAAGATGTGTAATGATGCTATGGCAATGTTCGTGAAGAAGTTTGCGAAATTCATGAAGAAGAACCAGAAATCTTATCAATCATATCCTCGAAGGCAGAATTCCAAGGGAAAGTCAGAAGAAGAAGAGCGAGTGTGCTTCAACTGCCTCAAACCGGGGCACTTCATTGCAGACTGTCCTAAACCCAAGAAGGATGATCACAAAAGAGGAGCCAAGGATTATAGAAAATCCAAGGAAACCAGAAGATCATCCAGAAGGGACAGAGATCAAAAAGTGTTGATGGCTGAAGAAAGCAAGAGCAAATGGGCTGATTCTGAGTTAGAGTCAGAAGAATCAACGAGCTCATCAAGCGAGAGTGAAGATGAAAAAGTCCACTGCTTAATGGCAAATGATGAGATTGAGGTACATGAGTCTAACCTATCTCAATTTACACATAGTGAACTTACCAATGCATTGCAGGACATGATCAATGAGTATCGGACGTTATATGAATCCTTTGAAAGCTATAAGACTGAGCACTCAATCCCAACTGAAACGCATAAAAACAAACTTGATTGTGAACAATCGAGGGAGTTGAACTGCTTAAGGGAAACATCCAGAAACTTAGCAAACTGGTTAGCACTTGGAATGCGTCTACTACCAGAAAGGATGAAATGCTTGAGTCTATAAGGCTTGCTGGTGATTTAACCGGTATAGGCTATAATAGCAATGACGGCAGTTCATCTGGTAACGAATCTCAACTGTGTCTAACAAAAAGCAAGGTTCAACCAATGAACTTTGTAAAATCTAGCACAGTATATGACCCTTATGTTAAAGCAACACTCATCAAGGAACAGGCACAGCACAGGGGTATCGGTTATGTAGAACCACTCAAAGAGGCTAAACCGAGGCAAAAGTTCAGAAATGAACTTAAATCCACTGGTCGAGCAGCTAGAGAGGTTAAACCCAACTGGTACTACAACGGTAAGCCTGTCCATAAGAGGTATATGCTCTATAACAGGAACTACAAACCAAAAGCACATGCATACACATATTATCACACTACACGTTCTAGACCAACACCATCACTGTTTAATACAAACACATTTCAGAACACACACCGACCTAAGCTACTCAGGGTCATACAAGTGTGGGTTCCGAAAGGACTAATCCCGTCTGGACCCAAATAGGATTGGGTACCAATCATGTATTTTTGCTTTAATTGCAGATATCTAGAGTCCAGCTAGTTCGAAGCTCAGAGTGGTTTCTGGACAGTGGATGCTCTAGACATATGACAGGGAATGCTACCCTGCTGTCCAAACTGGTTGACATCTCAGGACCAAAAATAACATTTGGGGACAACGCGAAAGGTAGAACCGTGGGTAAGGGTAAGATTATCCACGGTAACGTTATCATCAAAGACATTTTGCTGGTAGAAAACTTGTGCTACAATTTGATTAGTATCAGTCAACTATGTGAAAATGGATATTCAGTAGAATTCAACCAACACATCTGCACAATTAAGACTGATGATGGTAATACTCTAATCGTAGGAAAAAGGCATGAGAACACCTATATGATTGATTGGAACTTTAATCAACATGCCTCTCCCACTTGCTTTGCTGCTTTGAATTACTCCAAAAATTGGCTTTGGCACAAGCGGTTGAGTCACTTAAACTTTAAAACTATTGCCAGTCTTCGTAAACTTGACCTGGTTGTTGGACTGCCCCAAATCGAGTTCTCAAAAGATAAGATTTGTTCAGCCTGCCAATTGGGTAAGCAAATCAGATCCACCTTTAAGAACAAAGGGAGTAAATCTTCTTCTCGGTGGCTAGAGTTGCTGCACATGGATCTTTTTGGTCATATACCAGTAACAAGTCTAGGGGGAATGAAGTACACTCTAGTGTTGATAGATGATTACTCTCGCTTTACGTGGGTCTTATTTCTGAGTGGTAAAGATCAGGCTACTCCAAAGCTGATCAAGCTACTCAAGAGACTACAAAATGAGAAATCATATGGGATAGATAGAATTCGGAGTGACAAGGGTACAGAATTTACCAATCAATCACTCGAATCATATCTAGATGACCTATGTATCAAACACGAATTCTCTGCTGCAAGAACACCATAGCAAAACGGAGTTGCTGAGCGTAGGAACCGCACTTTGAAAGAAGCTGCGCGAACTATGCTAGCAGAATCCAATATATCGCAGAGGTTTTGGGCAGAAGCAGTCAACACAACTTGTTATACGCAAAACAGATCAATGATAATAAACGAGCAGACAAAACTCCATATGAGATCTGGAATGGCAGTAAGCCAAATATTTCTTATTTCCATGTGTTTGGTTGCAAATGCTTTATTCACAACAATGGAAAAACTCATCTCACCGCTTTTGATGCTAAATCTGATGCTGGAATATTTCTTGGCTATTCTACTGTTAGTAAAGCTTTCAGAGTATTCAACAACAGGACTCTTACTGTAGAAGAATCCATTCATGTTAAAACGACTTATGAATCAACAATCTGAGCAATCGACTGGAAACAACAGTCATTGATGATCCAAGTGATGAAGAAGAAGAGCAAAATAGAAGGATTGACTGCAGCTTAGAGCCAGAAGTTCCAGAAGCACAGGTAGACGAACTTGCTGATCAACAGGAACTGGAACCTACTGACACTGGAACCAGGCTGAATCCTACTGCAATGGATGGAGTCAATGCACACAATGAACCAGCCGATTCTCCTGAGCAACCATCTAAAATCACTACAACTGAAGAAGTCAATCCCCTTGGTTCACCCGGGCAGGTCATCGGTAACCCTCTTGCTCCTCTGCGTACCAGAGGACAGATGATCAATGAATTCCTTCATACAACATTCATTTCTCACATAGAACCTAAGAAGATTGATGAAGCTATCCTAGATCCTAGCTGGGTAGAAGCAATGCAGGAAGAGCTGAATCAATTTCAGAGGAATAATGTGTGGCATTTAGTTCCACGTCCATCGCATCACACAGTAATTGGCACTAAATGGGTTTTTAGAAACAAGTTAGATGAGAATGGTGCAGTAATCAGGAATAAAGCAAGATTAGTTGCACAGGAATACAGGCAGGAAGAAGGCATTGATTTCGATGAAACCTTTGCCCCTGTAGCCCGATTAGAAGCCATTCGCATATTTCTTGCCTTTGCTGCATTTATGGACTTCAAAGTCTATCAGATGGACGTTAAGAGTGCTTTTCTTAACGGTAATCTCCAGGAAGAAGTTTATGTTGAACAACCCCCTGGATTTGAAAGCCATCTGCAACCCTCTTATGTTTATTATCTGAACAAAGCTTTGTATGGTCTGAAGCAAGCTCCCCGTGCATGGTATGAAACGCTGTCAAAATACTTGATTGAACACGACTTCACCATTGGCACTGTGGATAAAACTTTATTCAAATTTACGAAGGGTGACCATACTCTGCTAGTTCAGATATATGTTGATGACATCATTTTTGGCAGTACTAACCCAAAATTATGTGAAAGATTTTCAAAGATAATGCAGGACCAATTTGAAATGAGCATGATGGGAGAACTATCGTTTTTCCTAGGATTGCAAGTCAAACAATCCAGTGAGGGAATTCTGATAAATCAATCCAAGTATACCAAAGAGCTTCTGAAGAAGTATGGGATGAATACCAGCTCAGCTGCTGCTACACCTATGAGCTCATCTGCAAAGCTTGATTTGGATGAATCTGGAATACCAGTAGATGAGAAAATGTATCGCGGTATCATTGGTTCATTACTCTACTTAACAGCCAGTAGACCTGACATCATGTTTGCAGTTTGCATCTGTGCTAGATTTCAAGCCAATCCCAAGCAATCTCATTTCACAGCAACTAAACGCATTCTGAAGTACTTAAAAGGGACTGAGAATGTCGGTCTGTGGTATCCAAAGGACTCCACTTTCAAACTTATCGGATACTCAGATGCAGACTATGCTAGTTGCAAAATTGACAGGAAGAGTACCAGTGGGTACTGTCAGTTTTTAGGAGATAGACTTATTTCATGGGGCTGCAAGAAGCAAACTTCCATTGCTACCTCTACAGCTGAAGCAGAATACCTTGCTGCTGGAAGTTGCTGATCTCAGCTGCTCTGGATTCAACAACAATTGAGAGACTATGGCATTGAGTCAACTGAAGCTCCAATCTTCTGTGACAATACATCTGCCATAGCCATTACTTACAATCCAGTGCTCCACTCTCGAACAAAGCATATCGACATACGTCATCAGTTCATCAGAGACCATGTAATGAAGAAGGAGATTCGACTGGAGTACATATCTACTGAGCAGCAAGCAGCAGATATTTTTACCAAGCCCCTACCGGATGCAAAATTTTCTTACTTCCGGAATATCCTTGGATTAATTGATATTTCCTCTTAATTCGTATTTATTTACTGTTATTAAATTCTGGGGGAATCGTTTATATGTAACTGCATTTTTTCAGGGGGAATTTTGGTAAATATACTGATGCCTGGCTGGTAACACAATGGTCCACTGCAGTGGATGCTACTATACCAGTAGATGTCTACATACCAGTGGATGTTGCTACATAAGCCTTGCTGACTTATACCTTCCCTTTTTAGCAACCAGCTGGGACGTCGGAATTCAAATTATTTATTTTATTACTTTTAACTTATGCAAATCCCGCCCTTTTTAGACCCACTGCTTCTGAAATTTTTTTTTAATGGTTTAGATGAACGCCACGTACACATGTGTCCGTTCATCTACAGTACGACGTTACATCTACCCATTATCTTTTAACCGCCTTCTTCTCCGTAGAATCAGTTTACTTCCTTAAACACTTCTGAAAATCTCAAAACCCTAAAAGAATTTTTCTCTCTATCTCACATGATGTTCAGACTTTCAGAAGTTATTCAACATGTCAAAGACAACGCAGCCGAGTTTTCTCACGAACGCTATTCATGTGGATTTTCACTCCATTTATTCGTCAGACGACGAAGCCATGAAAGCAGTGTTCCAAAAGTTGGACACCTCTGGCTTACTGGTGTTTTTAAGCCAAACGCCTACTTTCTACCCGGTGGCTATTCAGGAGTTCTTCGCCAATGCCAGGATAGTTGGCGAAGCTGTTGTGTCCTCTATCACTGGACAACATATCACTATTACTCTGGAAGACTTTGCGACTCAGATGTTTCTTCCAATGTCTGGGATAACAAATGCCCTCTCTGTATCTGTGCCAATCCTAGAGGCGATGAGAATGGGCTTTTCTGACTCAAGTGAGCGTCTTCACAAACCGCCCTTCAAGAAGATATTGATTAAGAGCCACTTTCGCCAACTGGCAGATGCAAAGCTGGATCTTTCGACGTCATCACACCGGAAAAATTTGCACTGATGAGTGCAATCGTAAATAAAGTTGAAGTTAACTGGTCAGTAATTTTGTTTCAAGTGCTATCAAACTTAGTGCTCTCCGGAAAAGGTCAATCTGGATTTGCTCTCCCTCTAAGTCGTATCTTTGAGAGCAAAAATATTCAGACCGGAGGTTCTTCTTCTCTCCACCCAGGACGACTCATGAATGCCAGATATCTAGAGATCAACAAGAAACGAGTCGGTGGAGAGACTAGGACCAGCAAACCAGCAGCAGTCAAGAGGAGACAACCTCTGGTAGTTAGTGACTCTGAGCATACAGTCTCAGAATCTGATGAAACTTCACCTATTCCACCTGCGAAAAGGCCGAGAACAAAAAGAGGAGGACCAGCTGCAGCCAAGCTGAAAGTATCAGCAGCCATGTCTAAGGCTGTGATCCCTACGTTGGAAGTAGAGCCAGTGAGCTCAGTTGCTCCGCTGGCCATGATCATGTTTAACCCAACCTCTGCTGCAGCCAACCCATCAACCAACCCCAGTACCCTTCAACAACCAGGCTCAATTTCTTTCAGAACACCCAAATCCCTTTGTCCATATTGCCATCCCAAGACCACCGCCACTGGAAACGGGAAAGAATCAATGATCCCATTATCCTCTCCAGTGGCATATGAGATTGAATTAGTCATGAGCACAGTCGAGGCAAACATGCAGCCTCAACTTGAAGTTTTTGATAGATGGGTGAAAGCACGCTTGAAAATTCGCTTTGATGATTTTCTTCCAGTTCTGGAACAGGCGAGGCACGATGAGAATCAAGTGATGGCTTTCCTCCAAGCACAAGACGTAGAGAAAGCTCTCCAGCTCCGGGATGTGTTCCGCCTAATGATCTATGTGGGTGAACTCCAGACCCTAGTCATATCCCGGCAGAATGAATTCAATGCTACAGCTGGGACTGCCAATCATGACCGAGCTGTGCTAAATGCTCTTGGTCCCAAGCTTGAACTGGCAGAGACTGCTCTACATGACTTAAGAATCAATACTGGTCTGCACTCATGCTCAACTGTACCAGGTGATGCTGACTCCGCTCTTACTGACTTGAGCTTAGTCCCAACCATCCCTGATGTTCCTAGTGCTGTAGTGCTGGTTCCACAAGTTGAACCAATGGTGGCTGATGACTCTGCTCTGACTGTCTCATACTCAGCTCCAACCATCCCTCCTATTCCAAGTGTTGTGGAAATGGTTTCCACAGGTGAACCCACTTTGGATGATACTTCACCTCAACCGGATATGGACATTGATTCCATAGACGTTGACAGCGTCATTCACAAGGTAATTACCCAGGTTACCCCATCCATACAAATCCCTTCCTCACCTCATACAGAACCATCTATTCATTCCCCTGCTACCTCTGCACATGCTGCCCATACTGATGATTGCCAAATCACACATCAAGTTGAACCCCTTGTACCTTCGACTCACCCTGAAACCCAACTCTCACCACAAGTTGATCCCCTTGTACCTCCGACTCACCCTGAAACCAAACTCTCTCCACAAGTTGAACCACCTGCTCACCCAACAACCTCTGAACTTAACCCCTCAACCTCTCAAATTCATCTAGCTGCTACCTCACCTGGACGCTGCGTGTCTTCAACTGCAGCTGATGCTCATACCAGCTCTCAACCTGCTCCTATTGGCTCGCATCCTGCACCTGCTGCCACTCCGCCTGAGGCATTGGAGCAATCAGTAGGAAATGAACCTTCTGCTGATTTTTTTGATTTTGCTGATCCTTTGTCCATCGAAGGCCCTTCTGCTCTAACAATACAGCTTGGCCATATGACAACGTTGATCTCCGGGCTGGCTAGTGAGATCAATAAACTCAAATCTGAAGAACGCAATGCCATCAATGATATTGATAGTCATCAGCTTCATACAAATCATCAGTTTGGGCATATAAATCGAGATCTAGACAGACTTCAAACTGATGTTAACAGAAATCATCAATTCGTTCTTGATGCCTTTGCCGATGTATTTTGAGGATATCGCAATCTAATCTCCAGTTGAAGCAGCAGAATGACTCTCTCCATGCTGCATCTACACTGGCCTTGGAGGAGAAAATTGAAGACACTAAGAAGAACTTGTCTGAGCAGCTGGCTACTATGCAAGAGGCCTTTGCCTCACAGCTTCAGGATTTGAGTGCTGGCTTTCCAAAGCCTATCCAATACCAGTCCAAGTCCACTGCATCTGATCCCCCACCGCGAAGAGAATCAGGTCCAGTTCAGCGCGCACCTGCTGCCTCTGAAGGTGGACATCACTCCAGACCTGCTTCCCAGCCAAGGTCTCGAAGTTCGCGCCAACCATCTACCGAACAGCGCGACTATTCCCGACATTGGTTAGGGCGCAAATAGTATCATTTTCTGATCCCTTATTAATTACTCTTATCTTTTTACTGTTTTCATTTAAATTTTTCCATGTTTATCGTAACGTCATTTTTTATGTTCATACTTATTTACATTCTTCTATAAATAGAGGCGTGTTCTTATTCTTATCACACACATTCATTCATCATGATAATTTTCAATTCCTTGAAAATTCCTTGGTTTCATCTACGCATTTGCTTATTTTCATGGGTTTATTACTTATCTAAATCAACCCCTCATGGGTTGATTACTTATTTAACCCAGCTCCGTTAAGCTTCAGCGTTTGGATCCTGCTCTGATGCTCCTCATCAGTCAGGAACTATAATCAGGAGATATCTTGGTGCTAATGACAAAAAGGGGGAAAACAGAGATAGAGTATTTTCATGGGTGAATCCATAAACCATGGAGGCCTGATGAATATACATTTGACTATCTCCTCGATAGAAACTATTCCTCTCTGAAACAAGGTGGATCGAAGCTATTCATCTACACAACTAGGTGGATCGAAGCTCTCCGGTCTACAGTATTTGTTTAAAATTTGTCATGTATCAGCTATATTTTGTAAAAATAGATTTGTCGTTAAGTTGTATCCAGTTATCAGAATTCATCTTAAATGAAGATGGATCGCTCTCAATTGTCCAGTTTGATTACAACTTGTAATCTGCTTATATTTATAACAAATGAAAATTTCCTTTCCATTATGTCTTCAAGTCTTTTCAGGATTCACCGTTTAAACTATTCGAGTATGAGATCGTTATTGCTTAGTTTTGTCATCACCAAAAAGGGGGAAATTGTTGGGAAACGATTTCTAAGTTTTGGTGATTACAAACATCTACCAGGAAGAGACAGTTACCGGGAAAAGACACCTACTGGATGAAGACATCTACCGGATGAAGACATCTACTGGATGAAGACATCTACCGGACTGAGATACTCACTGGATGAAGACATCTACCGGACGAGATACTCACTGGATGAAGACATCTACCGGACTGAGATACTCACTCGATAAAAGCACCTACTGGAATAGACATCCACTGTATTATTAATCCACCGGATAAAGACTTCCACCGGATAAAGACATCTACTGCATGAAGTCTTTCATCAAGTCTAACCAACACCTAATGAGTTAAAGAGTACGACTGGATACTGAAGTTACAAGACCAGTAGAAGTGAATCCAGCAGCGGATTGAAGAAATAAGACAAAGTAAATACAATTCCGTCTGACAAAGGTACAACAGAGCGACGAGCACTACAAAATCATCGCCACCAATTCCGTCAGATTGTAAGAGACGTTGCTGAACAAAAATGGAAGGAAGATAAAATGGAGAAGAAAACAGATTCTACGCTTAACCTTCCATACCAAGAAAGTTCACCGTTGGAAATGAAATCTATAAATACAGATGCTGAATGAATGAAGAAAAAGAGTTGAATCCACTGACAATCGAATATTCTATACATTCAAACAGAGAAATTTATCAAGTCATAATTCTCTGAAGATTCAGCTAGAGCAAGGAACACCTACTGGTATATCAAAGATCAAGTTAAAACTGGTGTACTGCTCAAATATCGTTCAAGAACACTCAAAGCATACAAGTGTAATAGTCATTCAAAGGAGTGTTAGATAGTTTACGTTGTAAACAAATCATATACATTGTGTTGCTAGGAGTTTAGGCTAAGCTGTGTGAAAGCCTAAGGAGGTTGTATACTGTAAAGTGTAAACCAAAGTCTTCTAGTGTATCCTTCCTGCAAAGGAAGAAGGGGAGACGTAGAAGCGTTTTGCTTCGAACTTCCAGAAACAATCTCTGTGTTCTTTACTTGCTTTTTATTGTTTACTTTAGTTAACTCACAAGTGCAGCAGACGTATTCCGCACTTCACTTAGTGTCTGCTGACTTGCTTATTTGATTGAGAAGCTACTGCATCACTTAACAGTTTGCAGTAATCAGTCGAAGATCAGAATTTGAGGGCAGTGTTTATTCAACCCTCCTTCTAAACACGCCTCCGATCCTAACACATTCTCTACCACTTTCTCCCCCCATTTTCGTCCCACTTCATATCAACAAAGAGGAGAGAAAGGCTTGCTTCCATATTGCTTAAAACCTTGCAAAAAGTTGGAGCAAAAAGGGTGAGGAACCATGTATGTAATGGTTAATCTTTTGGTTGAGTTTAGATAAATTGTTGAGTGGAAATGGCATGTGTAGTAGCTTTTTGTTGAGAATATTGTTTTGTGTAGTTATATGGTAGTATAATGGAGTATTTTGTGTGTTGAGTTGTTGAAGTATTATAGTTTGTACTATGTTTTATGGTAGCATGAGGATGGTGCTCGAAATGGTGGTTTTTCGCGATTACAGACATCTGCGATCGATCGGCGCGTTTTTCCCGATCGATCGCGAGCACCAGAGTGCGAGGGAGAGACTCTCCGCGATCGATCGCGAGTTTGTGCGATCGATCAGCAAATTCAGCGATCGATCGGCGTGTTTTCAGCAATCGATCGCGGAATGGTGAATTTTGGGCATTGAGGCAGTAGCATCTCGCGATCGATCGGGGCCCATTGGCGATCGATCGCGAGAAGCCAAATTATGTGTTTTAATTATTTGTTTGTGGGATTTTTGGTATCGGACTATTATTGGCTCCTAATATTGGTTTGTATGAATGTGTAGAACCATCCCAGGTGGCAACACAACAAAGGAAGTAAAGTCCTACCAAATCCTACATTTTGGAAGGTACGTAGAGAGACGTACGGGCACCCAACGGTACATGTATTTTATATACTCATTGGAATATGCATTGAGGATGCAGGCATATATTAAATTGTGCATTGTAGATGCAAATACATGTTGAATTATGCATTATGATTGCATATGTATATGTTGAACACTTGGTGCACATCCCATGAGTCATGGTTATATTAGAGTGATGATTTTAATGCTTTCCCGCTGTCACTTGAAGCGATGATAGAATACTTGCCGCTGTCCTTTTGTAGCGAGGAATGAATATTTGCCGCCAAATGTTGAAGCGAGGGTATTGCCGCATGTCGCATTTGAGCAAGGTTATTCAATGACGCTAATATGTCGAAGCGAGGGGTATTAGTGTAAGTAATCCTTAGAGCATACAACGCAGCGGAATAAAATTTTGGATTACTAGAACCGTGGATCTATACATAGGGATTCATATCGGATAAAGGTTTACAAAAGTCTCACCCTTGTAGCGTGTTTGAGCAGATTCCACGGAGCAGCACCACGTCCAACGTCTCCTCGGAGTCACTAGCAAAACTTGTCTAGTTTTGCCTCAACGGTATCCACACGATCAAATCGGGTGAAGGGATAGTTTAAGAACAAGTTGCTAGACAAGTTCTTAAACCGGAACAAGAAACACACTTGATTCACAATCAAGAAGATGGCACAAACTCACCACAACTCACTTCGGCTATGAAGAAGCCGAGAGAGATTGGAGAGGAGGCGGCCGAACTTGCTTTGTGTGTAGGTTGGAATGATATGAAATGATATGTTAACAATTAATCATAACCTTGTATTTATATTATAAGATTTAATTAAGGTTTAAGGCTTTCTTAAAGCCTCGTGGGCCCAAACCCATGATTTAATTAAATCTTTATAATCTTTTAATTAAGACTCTTCTTAATTAATATTCATCCAATGAATTTAATTTCCCTTCTCGATTTAATCTTTTGTGCGACCCGATAGGATCTTGTAATGTTGGCAGTGACATAAAATCTCATTTTATGTCGCAAGCAAGGAGCGGTGTCTAGCAACACATCGAGGCTACCCAAATTACAAGAATGTCAATGACTCGACATAACCTTTAGAACTTGTGATAATATTAATCATGTAACTTAATCCCTTTGTCCTTTGTGTTTAGATTGAACACGAGTCATGGAATAGTCATACTCGTATATTCAATCTTTATTTCTTGATCCCCAAGTAGAACTAGAATAAACGAATAAGCTCGATATCTCATATCGACTCATTCGAGCATGGCCATGCATTTTAGTTCTCACTTGATCAAGGGCCAAACACATCTCCTGTTATATAGGAGGGACAAATCCTATCTCGATCAGTCAACATCCCTCTACATAATTCGTAGTGTATCCAATAGTCGCCTTTATAGTTTACCCTGTTACGGGTAACGTTTGACAATATCAAGATACATAACTCATTATGTTGGGATCTCTGATGATCACAAGTCGTAAGGATTACATACATTATTATCACTATGAGAATTGCATATGACGATCATATAACTATCCATGTTGCATTCTCATGGTGGGTTTGTCCAGTACATCGTTCTCTAACATGTACCCATGTGTTGATTTGATATCTCATATCAATTAACAATTCATCAATCAACACATACTAGTCTCTATGTATTATCATTATCCCAATTCATGATAATACTTGACTAGGGACAATGTTTAAGAATAATACTATATTATTCTAGGGACATTAACTTATATATCAATTCATATTGCACAGATATTCGAATAATATATACTAATGATTTGCCATTAATAAAATCATATTACATTGTATGTCATAAACAATCATCTAATGACTTGTCTTAGGGCATATCCAACAAATCTCCCACTTGCACTAAGACCACTCAGACATATACCTAATGCCTAGAGATCTAGTATGACGATCATGCTTCTGCTGTGACAGTGGCTTCGTCAATGGATCAGATACATTATCATCTGTTGGTACTTTGCATATTTTAACATCTCCCCTTTCAACGATTTCTCGAATGAAATGGAAACGCCAAAGTATGTGCTTGGATCTTTGGTGAGATCTAGGTTCCTTAGCCAATGTGATCGCTCCATTGTTGTCACAATAGAGTTCTATTGGATCTTTAATGCTAGGGACCACTCCAAGTTTAGAAATGAACTCACTGATCCAAACAGCTTCCTTTGCTGCATCCGAGGCAGCAATATACTCAGCTTCTGTTGTAGAATCGGCTACTGTCTCTTGCTTTGAACTCTTCCAGCTCACAGCACCTCCATTTAGGCAATACATATATCCAGATTGCGATCGATAATCATCTTTGTCGGTTTGGAAGCTTGCATCAGTGTAACCCATTACATTGAGCTCTTCCTCACCTCCATAAATCAAGAATGTATCCTTAGTTCTTCTCAAGTACTTCAGGATATTCTTGACAGCAATCCAGTGACCTTCACCTGGATCAACTTGATATCTGCTCGTCATGCTCAAAGCATACGATACATCGGGACGAGTACATATCATGGCATACATGATAGATCCAATAGCTGACGCATATGGGATCTTACTCATGCGTTGTCTCTCATCTGGTGTTGAAGGACACTGTTCCTTCGAGAGATATATACCATGTGTTATAGGCACGAATCCTTTCTTTGATTCTTGCATGCTAAACCTTTTAAGCACTTTGTCTATATATGTACTTTGACTTAGGCCTAGAAGCCTTCTTGATCTATCTCTATAGATCTTGATTCCTAATACATAGGTGGCTTCTCCCAAGTCTTTCATCGAAAAGCAATTCCCTAGCCAAATCTTTACAGATTATAAGGCAGGGATACCATTCCCAATGAGAAGTATGTCATCTACATACAACACTAAGAAAATGATTACGTTCCCACTGACCTTCTTGTAGACACAAGGCTCATCTTCATTTTTGATAAAACCAAACTCTTTGATTGCATCATCAAAACGAAGATTCCAACTCCGAGAAGCTTGCTTCAATCCATAAATGGATCGTTGTAGCTTGCATATCTTTCCAGCATCCTTTGGATCGACAAAACCCTCAGGCTGTGTCATGTACACATCCTCGAGCAGATTTCCATTAAGGAAAGCTGTTTTGACATCCATCTGCCAGATTTCATAATCATGAATGCAGCTATTGCAAGTAAGATCCTTATGGATTTAACCATGGACACTGGTGAAAAGGTTTCATCATAGTCAATACCATGAATTTGTTCGAATCCTTTTGCAACCAGCCGACCTTTATAGGTTTGTACGTTACCATCCATATCGGTCTTTTTCTTGAAAATCCATTTGCACCCTATGGGTCGTACCCCTTCAGGTGGATCAACCAAAGTCCATACTTGGTTTGCATACATGGATTCCATCTCAGATTTCATGGCCTCTTGCCATTTCTCATAATCATTGCCCATTATAGCTTGTTGATAAGATGATGGCTCATCCTCATCAATAAGTAGTAAGTCACCTTGTTGAGTCACAAGAAATCCATATCTCTGTGGCTTCCGGTGTTCTCTTACAGACCTACGCTGGGCTTGTGTCTCTTGAGCAGGTACTTCTTCCACAACAGCTTGCGGTGCCTGCTCTGTTTCCATCTCAATCTCAGGTTCAGTGTTTTCTTGTGGTTGAACTTCACTAAGTTCTATTTTTCTCCCACTGGTTTTTCTAGAAATAAATTCTCTTTCAAGATATACACCAGTCCGAGCAACAACTACTTTGTTCTCGGTGGGATAATAGAAATAGTATCCTTTCGTTTCCTTAGGATACCCCACAAATAAACACTTATCAGATTTGGTCCAAGTTTGTTAGTGGCGTGACGTCAAACGAAAGCCTCACAACCCCAAATCTTCATAAAAGACATACTAGGACGCTTCCCAGTCCATATCTCATATGGTGTCTTTTCCACTGATTTAGATGGAACACGGTTCAGTAAGAAAATCGTTGTTTCTAGAGCGTGTCCCCAAAACGATATCGGAAGATCTGCATGACTCATCATTGATCTAACCATGTCTAACAAGGTTCGATTTCTCCTCTCGGATACACCATTCCATTGTGGAGTATACGGAGGAGTGAGTTGTGAGACTATCCCACATTCCTTTAGATAGTCATGAAACTCTTGGCTTAAGTATTCACCTCCTCGATCTGATCGAAGGATTTTGATACTTTTTCCAAGTTGGTTTTGTACTTCATTCTTGAAATCTTTGAACTTTTCAAAGGTTTCATGCTTATGCTTCATTAGGTATACATACCCATATCTACTGAGGTCATCAGTAAATGTAACGAAGTATTGAAAACCACCTCTAGCTTGTGTACTTATTGGACCACATACATCACTATGTATTAGTCCCAATAAAACATTTGCCCTTTCAACATGTCCCTTGAAAGGGGCTTTAGTCATCTTGCCCATTAAACAAGATTCGCATGTTTCATATGATTCAAAATCAAATGAATCTAATACTCCATCCTTATGAAGTTTAGATATGCGGTTCTCGTTTATGTGGCCCAAGCGACAGTGCCAGAGATAAGTCGGATTACAATCATTATTTTTAATCCTTTTAGTATTTATGTTATAGATAGACATATCAAGATTTAATAAATAAAGATCATTCACCATTTGTGCACTAGCATAAAACATATCATTTAAATAAATAGAACAACAGTTGTCCTTTATTATAAATGAAAAATCATACTTGTCTAAACAAGAAATAGAAATTATGTTTTTAGTAATAGATGGCACAAAATAACAGTCTTTTAAAATCAACGATAAACCAGAAGGTAAAGCTAAACAATAATCTCCTATAGCTAATGCAGCAACTCTTGCTCCATTTCCAACTCGGAGATCAACTTCACCTTTCGCCAACGTCCTACTCCTTTTTAGATCCTGCACATTTACACAAATGTGAGATCCACATCCAGTATCTAATACCAATGATGAAGAAGTAGATAAATTGACTTCTATAACAAAAATACCTGAAGTGGAAATCACACTTCCTTTCTTTAGATCCTCCAGATATACTTTGCAGTTTCTTTTCCAATGGCCGGTCTCACCACAATGGAAACAGTTCCCTTCCTTCGCTATCCCTCCCTTTGGTTTCAGTGCATAAGACTTTGGCTTAGATTTAACAAAGACCTTCTTTGCTTTCTTATTGCCTTTAGCTTTGGCCTTTCCTTTGCCCTTATTCACAATAAGAACATTTGTGGCCTTAGTCTTCTTTGTATTTGCTTCATATGTTCTCAACATACCAAGCAATTGTGGTAGAGTTTTTTCCATGTCAGTCATATTGTAATTTACTACAAATTGACTGAAGCTCTCAGGCAACGATTGCAAGATCACATCGGTGGCCAACTCTTGGTCCAATGGAAAACCCAGCTTCTCCAGATTCTCAATGTACCCAATCATCTTGAGCACATGATTTCCAACTAGGCTTCCTTCTACCATCCTGCACTGGAATAACGCCTTAGAGACGTCATACCTCTCTTGTCTTGCTTGTTGTTGGTACAGTTGCTTAAGATGCTCGATCATATCAAACGCCTCCATTTCCTCATGTTGCTTCTGAAGCTCAGAGTTCATGGTGGCAAGCATAAGGCACCCAACATCAAGTGCGTCACTTTGATGCTTCTTGTAAGCATCTTTATCGGCTCTTGTAGCCGTTAGGGGACGTTCCTCAGCGGGTAAGGGTTCCTCTAGGACATATTGTTTCTTTTCTTGTTTGAGGACTATCCTCAAGTTCCTATGCCAGTCTAGGAAATTTGTCCCATTTAATTTGTCCTTCTAAAGGACCGACCGCAGTGATAAAGTGCTTGTTACATTGTTATTGCCATGGATATCTACAATATAAATATGCAAAATAAGTTTATGATTTAATCATTTAACATGGTCTTATATTAAATGATACTCCCACTATTTTGTTTAAAAAATATCAACCCTCGAAACCTTTAGTGGGCCAAGATCCATATTTCGTCTAATCTTGAGTTAGCTTTGGCTAATCACCCAAGACTCGGTTATTTAGGTAGACAACACTTTGTCAATTACATCACATGTAATTCTTGGATAGTTGGACGAACAACACTTTGTTCAATTCATCAAATGAATTATAATCCAACCCATGCCTCTAAGTTCTCAATCCTATTGAGATAACTTAGTTAAGTCGTACCCAATTTAAAGTATAACGGATATCACTTTTATCCTTTCGCGCCTTACTAAGATTGCCACGGTGCTTTGCTTTGGCAAACCCACACATGTACAATCGATGTTTTTGACGACTACTTTTAATTTTGGAAGGCATCTAAAACTTAATATTTTAGAGGGATTTATTGATCTCATGATTAGTTTGATAATTTAAAATATGTCCACTACATATAGTTGTATACATATCTACATATATGTGTAATACAATTATCAATCTAAAACATAAGATAAATCATGCATCAACATACATAATTAAACGTGACATGGTTATAGCCCCTACTAATGATTTTCTCAAGCCAATGAGAAAATCCTAAGAGTCAACCTAAGGTAACTTCACAAGCACCTTCCTTTGGCTCCAATTTGTGAATGGCCTCCTCTTCCCGGCACGATGCTCCATCTTCATTGATCACCATCAATAAAATAAACTACACTATTTACAAGATATAGAATTCCTCGATTCACATTCGAGGGGAACATAGGGGAGGGATTACACTTAGAATAAAAAAGAGAAGGCACGACTCGCAGGTCGTATTATAAATTACAAACATTCACAAATCATATCTAATAGGTCAAAGGGCTATAACCATGCACCATGCTCAAACAACACATAAAGCATGCTTTAACATTTAATTAATTAAATTCTAAACATTTTAAATTTAATTCTAATTAAAACTGTAAAATAGAATTTTGAAAAATTATCGTACGCTCGGGACATCACATGCCACGAACTAAAAAACGACTAAACCATGAACCATCATGATTCGAATCATCATAGACCATGGCTGGACAAATCATGGGCCTAGGGTTCGAAACCCTGGCCCATGGCCGAACCATGGCTCGGGTGCGGCGCCGCTAGGGTTCCAAACCCTAGCCGCCAAGCACCATTTTGTTTTTCATCGAGCCAACATGGTTCGAAACGTCGGAATTCATGAGCCACGAGCCACGGTCCAACCATGCACGGTTCATGACGGTGGCGGCTCAACCATCTCGAGCCAAGGGTTCGAAAACCCTAGCCCTCATGTGGTGTAGCCTCCAACACGTATGATTCCGAGACTCATGGTCCAAACCATTATCGAGCCAAAAGGTTCTAAAAACCTAGCAAAAGGGTGACGATGGCCGAGCCCATGCACGGCTACTAGGGTTCGAAACCCTAGCCGTCATGAGCTAGCAGTCACGAGCCAATGGGTTCTAAACCCTAATCAAGTTTCGACACTTACATGCACAATTATTAGCCACAACGGCTAAACCATCTCGAGCCAAGGGTTCGAAAACCCTAGCCCTCATGTGGCTAGCCGTGTGTCATTTGTGATGGTGATGGCCGAATTCTTGTGATTTATGGTTCGATTTTCGCCAATTTATATCAAATATAATTTTACGATGATTTTCACAAATTCGATATGAACATATCATATATGTTCATACAGTTTTAAATAGCATGCAATATTAATTCTAATATGATTAAACTATTTAACCACATAAATCCGATATGAGCCTTGTACACGGCTCTGATACCACTGTAAGTGATCCAATGAGCATACAACGCAGCGGAATAAAATTTTGGATTACTAAACCGCGGATCTATACTAAGGTTATCATATCGGATAAAGGATATACGAGGGTCTCACCCTTGTAGCGTGTTTGAGCAGATTCCACGGAGCAGCACCACGTCCAACGTCTCCTCGGAGTCACTAGCAAAACTTGTCTAGTTTTGCCTCAACGGTATCCACACGATCAAATCGGGTGAAGGGATAGTTTAAGAACAAGTTGCTAGACAAGTTCTTAAACCGGAACAAGAAACACACTTGATTCACAATCAAGAAGATGGCACAAACTCACCACAACTCACTTCGGCTATGAAGAAGCCGAGAGAGATTGGAGAGGAGGCGGCCGAACTTGCTTTGTGTGTAGGTTGGAATGATATGAAATTATATGTTAACAATTAATCATAACCTTGTATTTATATTATAAGATTTAATTAAGGTTTAAGGCTTTCTTAAAGCCTCATGGGCCCAAACCCATGATTTAATTAAATCTTTATAATCTTTTAATTAAGACTCTTCTTAATTAATTAATTCATCCTATGAATTTAATTTCCCTTCTCGATTTAATCTTTTGTGCGACCCGATAGGATCTTGTAATGTTGGCAGTGACATAAAATCTCATTTTATGTCGCAAGCAAGAAGCGGTGTCTAGCAACACATCGAGGCTACCCAAATTACAAGAATGTCAATGACTCGACATAACCTTTAGAACTTGTGATAATATTAATCATGTAACTTAATCCCTTTGTCCTTTGTGTTTAGATTGAACACGAGTCATGGAATAGTCATACTCGTATATTCAATCTTTATTTCTTGATCCCCAAGTAGAACTAGAATAAACGAATAAGCTCGATATCTCATATCGACTCATTCGAGCATGGACATGCATTTTAGTTCTCACTTGATCAAGGGCAAAACACATCTCCTGTTATATAGGAGGGACAAATCCTATCTCGATCAGTCAACATCCCTCTACATAATTCGTAGTGTATCCAATAGTCGCCTTTATAGTTTACCCTGTTACGGGTAACGTTTGACAATATCAAGATACATAACTCCTTATGTTGGGATCTCTGATGATCACAAGTCGTAAGGATTACATACATTATTATCACTATGAGATTTGCATATGACGATCATATAACTATCCATGTTGCATTCTCATTGTGGGTCTGTCCAGTACATCGTTCTCTAACAACCCATGTGTTGATTTGATATCTCATATCAATGAACAATTCATCAATCAACACATACTAGTCTCTTATCATTATCTCAATTCATGATAATACTTGACTAGGGACAATGTTTAAGAATAATACTATATTATTCTAGGGACATTAACTTATATATCAATTCATATTGCACAGATATTCGAATAATATATACTAATGATTTGCCATTAATAAAATCATATTACATTGTATGTCATAAACAATCATCTAATGACTTGTCTTAGGGCATATCCCAACAATTAGTGCCACTGTCATGACAAGCGAGGTGCATTAAAATACATTGTTATAACAGACTAGGGATTGGTGATTGGTGATAATGAAATTGTGTTATGTCATGACATTTGTGAAACCATTAAATAATCCATTGATTATACTCATGAGTTATGATACAGGGACAACAAAAAAAGGGAGCGTTTAAAATGCAATTGGAAACAGGAAGTGTTTTGTAATTACGATTTATGCATTTACGCTTTTTAATCATGCTAAGTTTAATATGGATTATTATATGCTCATGATTTGGGGGTTGTCCTTGTAGGTACATCTTGGTAAAGGGACTAAGGTCAGGTTGACACAGTGAGCTAGCGAGGAGTGCTTTTGATATAGAAGGATTCTTTTGTATAGTTTATACTCTAGGAGTAGTGTAAATCTATAGGATTAACATTCATTTTGTTAGGAATTTAACTAATCCATTTGGAAGTAATTATCTTGGCATGTAATCCTTAAAGCTCAAGGCTTCAACACGAATTTTTATACTCTGATAATACACTTTAGTCTACTTATGCCCTTATTTCGCACTTAAGGAACTAGGGTCCTTACAGTTTTATTATCTCTCGAGTCAACTATTTTACTATTTACATTCTTCTCTTGCTAGGTACTCAATTGGAGCGATGATCCCTACAGTAGAGGAGAGTGATAGCCTTAGGTTGTTAAATCTAAGGTTAGTGGTTTTCATAAAGTTTCATACAATATTAAATTGTAAATTAAGTGAACGAAAGTTACTTGTTGCAATTTGTTGTTAGATTCAATATAGCTTGAGAGAGTATATTGAATAAATTCGAAAAACTCGTCACCTTAGAGATGGATGGATAAAAGAATTGTAGGGATTGGTTAGGTGAATCATTGTCTTGATAATTCTTTCTTGTGGATTTTTCTCGTGATCATCGAGTGTTTTGGTTGGATTAGAGTAGTTGAATTTAGTTATTAGTTTACACTTAATTCATTATCGTAGGTTAAATATAGTTTAAAGAAATCTTATTTGATACTTACTTGTTAGTCCAAGGTTCGACACTCGTACTTACGAATCACTATATCAAAACTTGACATTGTACGATTGCGGTCGATTTGTGCTATTGATTTATATCATGCACCGCTTAATATTTATTTGTTAAAGAAAAGCGCGATCAACTTTCCAAGTTTATGCTGCAGATAATAAGAATCTTCATTTCTTGGCCTTGATCTCTTCCTCGGGATCTTTCTCTTCTTGCACGTTGTTGAGGACACCATGCAGTTCACCAAGATCGTGCAACAACCCATGGTTTGTCTCTGTGAGCTCTTCGATTTGCATCTCGAGAGCCATAATCCTAGCTGTTTTAGCACCTGATCATAATCGCATTCCTGTTGGAGTTGCTCCTTTTGATTTGCCAGGGTTTGGTTTCTCTCAGCCTTAGCTCTTTGAAGATCAGTAAGCCTCGTGATCTCCTCTTTTGTTTCGATGAGCTGTTCTTCGGCCCGATTATGTTAATAGGCACACAGTTGGACATCTCCATGCAAACGATCTCGGATTTCTAGTTACTCGATCTTGTCTTTCCTTTCCTTCATTAGAGACTCTTCTATTTCATATTCCTGTTGACCTAACAGCTTGTGCACGGGTCGTCATTACATATACCCAATAATGAAATACTTTAGCCTATATGTACAATAAAGAACATTTTTATTATTTTTTAAAATATTTATATATTTAAAATTTGAAGGATTAATAATAGCGGAAAAAGTAATTATATATATGGTATTTCCGAAATTTTCTTGGGCCTCAATTAAACGGTGCGACAATTGCTATCGGGAAATCCGAAAATCATTTTTAAAAATTGACCGAAAAATTGGATTGCCCATAGGACGTTTTGGCTACGATAAAATGGAATTAAATTTCGGTGTGCTGTCGGTGGAGAAATCGAGATTTGAAATTTCAACATTTTAGGGTTCATAAGGGGTTATTCGATTCTATAAAATCACAAGATTAGAAATTAGAATTGTTAGAGGGGTTCTCTTTGTCTTGGTATTATGATATATAACCCAGCTTTGATTGAAAAAAATATGTTCAGATGGCCCAAAAATCTGGGAGTGGGCTTTTCGGATGTCTAGGGATTTGTGTGTGTTGTATGATCGAAAAGTGGCCATCTTCCTGTAGTTGTGAGTCGAATTGATATATGGCTTTTGATCCTCATGTTTCGTGGATCAGTATACCAAGTTGGATTGAAAATCTGTGTTCCAATGGTTGGGAATTCAGATGATGGAATTTTTTTGTAGGTTAGGATTCTTGTGAGAGTGGATTCGATCTTGAGATTCACCATCGTCCACTAACTATAAGTTTCAGTTGATTGAGGGCTTTTAGTCCAGGGGTGATGTTAGTCATATTGGTACACCGGATTGGTCGATCGAAGTTCGGAGGTGGTGGATCGGGGCAGGTTGATGACATGAAGTTTTGTGATCGACAAATTGAAGCCAATCGATCTGAAATTTTGGCAGTGTAATCGTCATAGGAGTGACGAATTTGGGGGTCGGTCGGTAGTTGGGTATGGTGGCGGCAGCCGACGGTGGCGATTGTGGCAGCAGGTTGGGTGGGTATTTTTGAATTTTTTTTGGTTAAAATTAAAACAAAATAATCGTTACTCACTTGATTAATCAGATTAGAACTCTTCTGATTATCGTAATTAGCGAGAATCGACTTTTCCCAACTGAATTTATCTTCTTCGGTTGGTTTGTTCTACTGGGTTTTATAATCTGGTATTATATCTCCACCAGAAGTATTTCCCAGCGGGATTATGGAACCTGGTTCGCTTTGATACCACTAAAATGTCACGCTCCGAGACCGGGGTCGATAACACCCACAATGATTCCCAAATATCAACTTGAAATCAATAAGCCTTGTACCATAAAATTCACCGAAAACCAGTCTATTATTCCATAAAATACTTGTCTTTCAACTACAATTTAAATTGAATCACCAATTCCTAAAAAGGATCCTAAAACTAAATAAAACTGCGGAAGGCTAATTAAATAAAAACTAAAGTCTTTAACTCATAGAAACGCAGTAGATCACCAACCCAAAAATTGTTGTTGTTATTCGTCTTCGATTTCTTCTTTGTCCTTATCTAGCTAGGGAGAGCAAGAGGTGGGTGTTTGTGGAAACACTCAGCAAGTGGGGGCCAATCGATGCTACAATATAATATATACTCGTTGTTTTCCAAAACATATATCATAAACTGATATGAATGCTTAAACATAATTTAACATAATTGCTCTCATTGAGCCATAACTTAACATAATTGCTCACATCGAGCTATAACATAACATAATTGCTCACATCGAGCCATAACATAACACATCATATCAGAAGTATTTTTTCTTATAAGTTAGGTAAAGTAAATCCTCTAATTTTCTCTTGGTACTGATATCCGTCTTTAGACTTAACCCTCACAGAGATAAGGTCATAACATCGGTTCACCCATGAATAAAAGGTCTGGACTTCCCAGAACAACGGTTAACCATTGTATCATGTCATTTTTTCACTTATTTTACTGTGATTTTCTACTGGTTTCCGTATTGATTCTTGGATGATTTTACGCTTTTTGGTATGTATTTCTTGATTTCAGGAATCTATGTCCAAGTCCATGGAAGTGGAGGAATTGAGCTAAAAATTATGAAAAATGACTCAAACGAGCTAATCGGACGAAGAAGCAAAAAAAAAATTGAAGTTGGAAAGAAAGTCTCTGACTGATCGATCAGTTCACATGACCGATCGATCGATCATGCTCGGTAGGTTGAGAAAAAAAATGTATCGACTGGTAGCGCTTATCGTGTACACCCGACTTAACCCCTTTCAATCCTCAAGATTGATAACAAAAATTTAGTAGCGTGAGTAGGAATCGATCCCACGAGGAGGTGTGAATTCTTGTGTTAATGAAAATCAAAACTAAAGCAGTAAATAAAATGGGGTTGTAAGTGATTGAATTATACTAATTAAAATTAAAAGCAAAGATTAAACTAATGAAAGCGATTCTTGGTATCAGTCGACTCTACCTTGTAAATTATCATCCATTTCATCGATTCACAAAAGACTCAATTTTATTTGAACAACCATCAATTGGAAATCTAATTCCTCCATCACCTTATTCCTAGTCAATTAGCCCACGCGTTCTAATTTAACTTTCATCAATCAATCAATCTCTTTATGTGCAATCAAGATTAAAATCATGATAACATTCAACACTAGTGAGTGATGAATCTAAATAACATAAACACATGTGGTTTATATAAATTAAGTCAATTGTTTTCCTAAGAATTTAATAAATAAACAATAGACAATTATCAATCTTAGTTGCTTCATAAATTTGATTAATCAAACAATTATCAAATTTGCGTTAGATTACATGCAAGTTATTAGGTTGTGAAACCAATAAACAAACACAAATCATATCATCAAAATCTGAAAATATTGATATTCAATAAAATGATAAATAAAAACGTAAGAATCTCCACAAGATAAATAAATCCAAGGTTTTATCTTCCTCAACCAAGAAATAAAAACTAGCTACACAAAACTAGAAAAACTATAAATAAAAGAAAAGGAAAAAAAAACTAATCTGATCTCCACTCCACCGAGGTCGTCAATTCCGCCTCCGTGTTGATCTCTGTAGCATTCTTCAACAAAATTAAAACCGAAAATATAAAAGTAAATCTAAACGAATCTACCCTAACTATCTAATGTCCCCAATAGTCTGATTTTCGAGCCATATATGTAGATGGGGCTGATGGAATATGTTAGAGTCCATGTAGGAAGAAAGAAATCAAGTTCCCAAATTTTCCAAAATTACTCAGAGATTGATCGCTGTAAATCGTCGATCGATCGTTAGCTTATGTTTTTTTCAATTTGATTCGGCGAGCGATCGATCGCTAGGATGATTTTTCTTTGCGAAATTTTTCCACTCGAGTCTTCAACACAATTTTATGCATTTTCTAGGTCTACTTTGATTCCTTATCATCTCCAATGCATTTTCCTTATTCATCGTTATTAGCTCGATTTCTTTGATTCAACCTACATTTAAACAAATATACGATTAGGTAGTATATGTATCAATTTATCCATCAAAATATATCAAATCATAGACAGTTAAACGCAATATATGTACCTATTTCTAGTCACATCAAACTTCGACATACTTAATCTTTACTCGACCTAGAGTAAATCAGACAAAACTAAAATCTTTTTTTTTGTTGGCTCGTAGCATCATAACAAACTAATTTGTCCTCACTTCAATGGCTCAACAATTTTAAACATGCACAGTAATGAAAGACGATGAAAAATTTATCGTGGAACAAATTCAATCCCTAGGCATTTCATACTCAACAAAGTAGTGAACGTGCGTGCGTGGTCATAAGCAAGTGTCATGCACAAATTATAGATCCAATTAATGTAAACCCACAATAACTCAAGTTCTACACCAACACAAGCATACGCGCACTTGCACACTCTTCTCCACTATCTTAGCCACTTGCAAACATAAATCAAATAGATCTTAATTAACTTGTAGCTTGGCCTAGGTATTGCCTTAAATCAAATAAAGGAAAGGGTGTAGCAAACAAGAGAGAATAATGATATGCACAACTAAAAACTTATCTTCTTGCATGATTTCCAAACATTGTTCATTTTGTAAGGTTCCATTCAATGTTTTCTCTTTTGTGCATTGGCTCCCCTTGGAGTCATAGTTTTATCTATTTTTTTCAAGAATTTCCTTTTCTTTCATGCTCTCATTCTTTTGACAATAAAGTTCTCAAACATATGAATCATTGATAAAAACAAGTGCATGTGAATGAAATACATCATACACCCTTCAAAGGTATAGATTTATATCATATTTAGGCTCATTAGGAAGATGATAAGCTAGTCAAAGAATATTGAATGGTGGTTGTTTGTATGCTTAGCACACAACCATTCTTTTACATTAAAGCTCAAAAGGGTACTAGGGATGATTTTGTTTACATGGTAGGCTTGAAAGTCTAAAACGCATCAAAGATTGCCAATATAATTTGCATGATCGCAAATAGTCTAGACATACGCCTCAAAGAGCATGCAGTTAAGTTCTAGCATGTATCAGAAACTTCCTAAGACTATCACAAATTTTACACAATCTTCACTACGCCTATATTGCACCGACACTCCAAAAAATCACCCCATGCAGTGTCGGACACTCCACGGACACGGCAGGACACGGGTGCGACTCGGTGTTGGACACGCCACGTTTCGGACACGGCATGGACACGACGGGACACGGCATGGACACGGGAAAAATGATTTTTTAATAATTTCTTTTTAAAAAATATATTTTTAAAAAAAATTATAATATTTTTTTAACAAAAAAATGTTAAAAAAATTATAACTTTTTTATGGTTTTGTAGTTTGAGTGGTATTTGTTGTATGCTTTAATTAGTGAAAGAAATGCCTACAACTTGACAAAATTTTAAATTTTATTATTCAAATATTTGATAATTAAATTTTTTCTTGAATTTTAGTATATTATAACATAAAGAATATGTAGAATATATATAAAAAAATAAAAAAATATTGTCGTATCCTTGAAGTTTCGTGTCCTCTAATTTTTGAAAATTCGTGTCCCCGTGTCCGTGTCGCGTCCTACCCGTGTCCCTGTATCCGTGTCCGTGCATCATAGCACTACGCTAGCACACTTCATAAGTCATGACAATATCGTGCTTAAAATATTCAACTACTATGTCAAGGCATAAATTGCATTAGAGTTCAGGTGTTCCAAGGTTAACAATTCACCTATGTTCAAAAGTATGCATGACTTCAATTAGGTTTCATCATGGGCTAGTGATTCAGAAGTTCATGTTCATCACTAACTATGAGCTCTAAAGTTTTCAAATTTTTCAATTTTTTTTTATAATAAGAAGGCAATAAAATAACTACTAATCCCTTCCACATACTTAAATCTTACATTGTCCCCCAATGTAAGTCGAAATTGTAAGGAAAGAGAAAAACTAAACTAAGAAAGCAATTTTAGAAAAAAAAAAAGGAAAAGGAAACTAACTCCCCTTGTGTTGCCTCCCAAGTAACATCTCTGTTTAACATCGGTGGCCCGCGTCAGTTCTCGTGCTCATGGTGGTACATGTTTGGTATCCAGTTCTACCTTTTTCCACCTCAGTATTTTATTGACAACTCGAAGGAAATGCCTATTTACCTTGTACCTCTTGGAGGTCCTCAACTCTTTTCTCATCCCCTCGTTTTCTATCAATGTATCATAAGATTGTTCAGGACGAAGTTTTAGCTCAATATCCAGTGCCTACAATTCAAAATTGAGATTTTTAGGAGGGGTATTTGGTAAAGTAATAGCAATACATGAATTACCAGTCACAATTTCTTCCATACCTTCATCGTCAACAAATCGGTCAGTAGTTACCACATATTCATGCTCAGTGACATGATGTGATTTTTCTAGTGATAAGTGATGTGTGATGCCAATAGTGTAATCAGTAGTAGGAAAATGAATGTGATCATGAGTATGGAATTTAGCTATCTCACCATCAAACTCCATAGTAAAGGCACCACAACTTACATCTATTATGCATTTTGAAGTTTTCAAGAATGGTCTCCCTAACAGAATACGACTGCTATTGTCATCATTTTCCATGTCAAGTACGTAGAAGTCAGTAGGAAAGACAAATTTATCAACTTTCACTAGAACATCCTCAAGTACTCCTCTAAGGTTCACAGTAGACCTATTTGCTAATTGAATAGCAATTTCAGATTTTTTCAAAGGTCCTAGTTCTAAAGAGGTATAGATTGAGTAAGGGATTACATTGATTGTTGTTCCTAAGTCTAGTATGGCCTTATCCATTCTATTATTTCCATTGGTGCATGGGACAGTGAACATACCTGGGTCCTTGCATTTAGTGGGGGTTTCATTCTCATCATCGTCGGAGGAGTCATCCCATATGTCCATTAAATCACAGTATTCTTTCTCCGTCCCTTCTTTTGCAACACATGATTCTTCTAAATATTAACATAACGCTCAGTTGAAGACATACATTTTGGAGTTGCAGGATGTGCAAGCTCATTTTCTTCTAGTGTCACATGTGTCTCCTCTTCTAGCTTTGGTGGCGTCAGTACCACCTTCCCCGGGGTTTCTACCTCTTCGTCACTCCTTGAGGCGATTGCAACCATGTTCTCTCTTGAGGCTTGTAACAATGTCCTATTGATCGTTGCTTTTAGTTGTTCCATTTGAGTGTTCAACTTCTGAATGCTAGCCTTGGATTCCTGTTGAAATTGCAAAGTACTTTCAGTAAGTTTAGCAACAAGATCCTCCAAAGACTCATCAGGGGTAGGAAAGTGAGGTTGTTGAGGCCATGGCGGGTATTGCGGTATGTATAGCGGGTAGGTTGGACTGCATGTAAGGTGGATGTGGGCTCATCCATTGATTTGCATAGCTGAGATTGGGATGATCACTCCAACTTGAGTTGTATGAGCTTTGTCCACTCCCTACGCCAAGTTGTCGCACAAGATACTCCAATTCGTCCAAGCTACTATATTCCGCCATGGTAATTGGTATGCTCAGTGGTTCAAGATTAGATGATTACCTGTAAGCACGAACAAACCAAAGTAGCACTAGAAGTAACAAAAATAAAAAAATAATTAACACAAAATATATACAACGCCTCCCCGGCAACCCTGCCAAAATTTGATAGCGCTTATCGTGTACGCCCAAATTAACCCCACCAATCCTCAAGATTGATAACAAAAATGTAGTAGCATGAGTAGAGGTCGATCCCACGAGGAGGTATGGATTCTTGTGTTAATGAAAATCAAAACTAAAGCAGTAAAATAAAAATGGGGTTGTAAGTGATTGAATTATACTAATTAAAATTAAAAGTAAGGATTAAACTAATGAAAGCGATTCTTGGTATCGATCGACTCTACCTTGGATATTATCATCATTTTCATCGATTCACAAAAGACTTAATTTTATTTGAACAATCATCAATTGGAAATCTAATTCCTCCATCACCTTATTCATAGTCAATTAACTCACGCGTTCTAATTTAACTTTCATCAATCAATCAATCTCTTTATGCGTAATCAAGATTAAAATCATGATAACATTCAAAACTAGTGAGTGATAAATCTAAATAGCATAAACACAAGCGGTTTATATAAATTTGGTCAATTGTTTTCCTAAGAATTTAATAAAACCAACAGCAGACAATTATCAATCTTAGTTGCTTCTTAAATTCGATTAATCAAACAATTATCAAATTTGCATTAGATTACATGTAAGTTATTAGGTTGTAAATCCAATAAACAAACACAAATCATATCATCAAAATTTGAAAACATTGTACAATAAAATTGATAAATAAAAGCGTAAGAATCTCCCAAAAATAAATAAATCCAATGTTTTCCTCAACCAAGAATTAAAAAGTAGCTGCACAAAACTAAGAAAACGATAAATAAATGAAAAGGAAGAAAAAGTAATCCGATCTCCACTCCGCCGAGGTTGTCAATCCCGCCTTCGTGTTGATCTTCTAGTGTTCTTTGACAAAATTGAAAGCGAAAAATAACTATATAATGTCCCCAATAGTCTGATTTTTGAGTCATATATGTAGGGGAGACTGATGGAATAGGTTAGAGTTCAAGTAGGAAGGAAATAAATTAAGTTCCCAAAGTTTCCGAATTACTCAGCGATCGATCACTAGAAATCGACGATCGATCACTAGCTCTTTTTTTCAGTTTTCTCGGGCGAGCGATTGAATGCAGACATCACCGATCGATCGCCAGGATGATTTTTTCATTGTGTAATTTTTCTGCCCGAGGCGATCGATCTCTGCTTTCTTGGCGATGGATCTCGAGTCTTCTACAAAATTTTATGCATTTTCTTGGTTTACTTTAATTCCTTATCATCTCCAATACATTTCTTGATCCTTATTCATAGTTATTAGCTCGATTTCTTTGATTCCACCTACATTTACACAAATATACGATTAAGTAGTATATGTATCAATTTATACATCAAAATTTACCAAATCGTAGACAATTAAATGCAATAGATGTGTCTACTTCTAGTCACATCATCGACCGATCTATCGGTCCACTCGTCTGATCGATCGGTCGACGAGAATTTCCAACAAAAGTAGAATTTTGAAAAGTTTGAAGTCCACAAGGAAACTTATTTCCTCACCAAATAAAAGGGCAACTTGGACAAAAAATATGGACTTTTGGCTGATATTTTCTGGACCTAAAGCATAGCCTCCACTCTTCCATACATCTACAAACCATTGAAGTGCAAGAACAACGCAAGGGACGGAGCAACGAGTCACTACCTCGTTTATTCGTATTTCTAGACTTGTTTATCTTTTATTTTCAAATTTTGATGTTTATGATGTTGCAAAACATAATTAAACTTTGTTATTTGATTATGATTGTTGGCCAGGTTTGCTTATCAAGACTAGGGGATCCCATGTTTGAATTCATGAATTAAATAGAAGTTTTTGATTGATTTTCTACAATTCTTTGAGTATGATTATGTTTTTTAATGCTTTTGAAGGATAAGCTACCCTTTGAATTGATGTTGACCATACGATATTATAATATGACAAGATAATTCATACCGTGGGTTTTGGTTGAGACTGACCACTTATAATCAAACAAACGTGTGATAGCAATAGATTTACCAAAATCGAAGGCTAGAAGTTTTCACAAAACTTATGCAATATTCAGTGTTAAATAAGTGCATAACCATTGCCTTGTTGCATCTTAATATTCGGTTCAACATAACTTGACCATAGTATATTGGATAATTTAGAAAAACTCGTCATTTTAGAACGTATGATATTAGATCTTAACTAATAGAAGATTTGCGTGGGATTACATGGGTGAACCAAAGTCTTGATAATTGTTTCTATCGAATTTCTTCATCTTCTATCGCTTGCTTGGGTTGGATATTGGGTTATTAGTCATTTTAGTATAATAATCATTCACAATTTCTCGGTTAAATATAGTTAAATTATTTGAATTTGGTACTTACTTTCTACTCTTTGTGGGTACGACATCTATATTTCTTAAAACTATACTAAACTTGACAACCGTGCACTTACGATGTAATCACGCAACACTGAAAATTTATTGTTTAAATATATCGCGATCATAATCCCATTCATATATTGAACAAGACATGGAGTACATTGAACAAGTAAATGCATTGAACACATTGAACAGTATATTCATTACTAAAATAAACAATATTTTGGTTAATTGATAAGTTAATGTATTAATTAATCTATAAATTAATAATTATTGATTTATTGACTATTATTATTCGCTAAGTTAATAAGATTATTTTATATTCGCTAAGTTTTTTGTCAAAATACTCTTATTTAAGCCAAAAAAAAGTCTATCCAGGAAAAATAGATTTGTATGAAGAACAACTGAAATGTTTTCACATCATTCAAAAGCTCTTACTAAATTATATCCCAACAATTCTCCCTTTTTGGTAATGACAAAATATATAACCAGGAATTACAAAAGAGAGCGAACTAACACATATTGAATGCTAACTTACATAATCCTCCTACCCCATCGCGCACTGACGCTTCCATCTCGACCTGACGCATTGAGTGCTTGTGCGGTGCTTTAAGACGCACTAAATTTTACTAAATCACGCACCGACGTCCCGCTCGTGATGTGGCGCATTGAGTGCGAGTACGACGCTTTACGACTAAGTTTTATTAAGTCATATACTACGTTTTACTAAGGTGAACTTAAATGTTAGGCATTCTTAATTTTTCAAAAATAATATAAGTCATTTTTAATAAATTCATACTATTACAAACATGTTGAAACACATAGGTACTATTTTGGTTTCATTTTTCGAATTCATTATTTTATAACCAAATATTAATAATTCATTTTCATTTTGCCTTCTCTAAAATATATTTTTCGGAGAACAATGATTATCCCTATTAGGAGGGCGATCAAATAAAAGATTTAAGATTTGAATTGCATTGCATTGTAAATAATATAAAAATGGTGTAAGTTATTCAAATATGATGTGTATTGGGTATATATATATATATATATATATATATAATAGGCATATTAAGGTGCATCCGCACTCAAATTTTTGAAAATTGATGCACTTTGCGCCCACACCCTCATCATGTGACTTAGATTGAATGATGATAGACCATTTGATTTCATTAACAAGAATTTTTCAGTTATCACCAGTGGATAAAAATTTATTCATACAAACACTATAGAAAATAAAAACATTTCTTCAAAAACTTTGGTCTTTATGTTCAATGAAGACTCGATGACTAATATTCTGTAAATCATACAAGAAATAGTCATCAAAGTTGAATTTTATTGACTTAATATTCGAATGATGACTTAGCTAATGAAAGGGGGAGAAAGCCTTCGCAGCAGAGAGAGACGGTATAGATACAATGAATATGCTTGTGTTGTTTATAAACATGGTTTGCCGACACGGGCTGTTTTAGCTACATTGACATATCATGAAATGATCTCAATTATTGTTGTGTAGTTTTTTTTAAAATTAAAATAAATATGATTAGATTTTTTTGAAAAAAGAATAATGCAAAAAAATAAAAAAAATAAAAGTTGAAAAAAATTTAAAAAACATTCCGCAACGGCCGCGATGGCTGCGAAGTCGCCGTTCTGTTCTGCAACAGCCACGATTCGCCGATATTCCATAAAAAGTGATGTCATAGTTACACATCCGTAAAAACGGTGTTATAGTTACACATCCGATATTTTCTTTATCTATAGGTGAATTACAAGACTAATTTTTTTTTATTATCTTAATAGGCTCTATATGTAAGGACCCCAAGCCCTTAACCCTTAATTAGTGTATTAATCATTATGTGTGGTACATGCTTTCAATAAAGTCAATCGGGAAACACAGATGATACTTTACCATTGAATGGCAATTACAAATTTATTTAATATTCAACATTAAGATCATCTCTACCCACAATTAGACTCATAGATTCCACCCATTTTCATCCCCATTACACCACTTTTCACATGATAGACTTTTTTAAAAATTTGGGCAGAGTCTCCCCATAAATAGAGCCATCCCGAAATAAAAGCGCATCACAATATATAGTTCCCGGCCAGGGAAAACACATATTCAACAGAACACAGCAACACTAAGTTAATTCCCAGCCAGGGAAGACACCACACATAAGACGACATAAATGGGTCTCAACACCCACATAATACACCCATGACTCTCATATCATTAGCAATTCTACTCTAATTGCATGCAACACAAAATGAAAGAGAGAAAGGCTCATGCCTTTATATACAATCCATATACAAGCATAATCGTGCTCACATGCGAGCATCATGAATATGTATATAATCCTCAGGTGTATATAAGTACTCTATACGATATCGTGCTCCATCAAGCCCTGGTACTACGATCCTGGGAGTACATCCAATCAACAGCTCGAGTTCAACTCCAAAGCCATCGATGTACCTGTTCACCTGTCCCAACAGAGACAGCCCCCAACCAATACACAAAATCTCATAATCACAATAATGAAATTCATAATTTACAACACAAGTAAATACTAATGAATTTTAAATGATACTCCCTGGATGGCAACGTCCTCATCCGGGATTCCGTGTACTGTCCCTGTTCTCACAATCATCAAACTCATCAAATCTCAAAAATCAGTAAATCAACACATTGATTTATCTCATAGCATGCCTGGTTCTCAAGTATCAATAATTAATGATTCCAAATTCATTATACACACAAATATAGATATCTCGATATCTAATATTGATTTTCAACTTTGCTACCAATCACATATAGCTCAAATGCCTAGCATTTATTTTACAAATTCTCCATCTCACATGTCTTATAATGAATACATGATTCCACGATCATTCTCAGGCATCTCAAATGCCTAGCATTTATTTTACAAATTCTCATTTATACTTAGACATCTCACATGTCTTATAATGAACACACGGTTCCACGATCATTCTCAGGCATCTCAAATGCCCTACAATAGTCATATAGACCCAGTACCCCATATCTATTATAAGGTCATACTACTCTAGTATTACGCACACTTGTGGCAGCGATATCAAGACTAAGTCGTTCCATAGTCATATCGACACATATATATATAATCATACCCACAACCATCTAATGCAATTAAAACACATTATGCATTTCACAAATGCTTTCATATAAAGTAATGCTCGTACATCACACGTACCTTAAATCTCCGAAGTCCGAGCCAAACATTGCTCGAGTTCCATGCGCCGCGGAACGATGTGCTAACACGATAAATAATTCACAATTATTTACGAACATGCAACCCATGCTCAAGCACACTCATAACCCTCAAAAATATTGTCAACACACGACAATTAACCATTATCCAAAATTGCTCAATAACTCCCCACAAATTTTCGAACCTTCACAACACAAATCGAACCCAAACTAAACACCATAATTCATCTAAAACATGAATTAATCGATTACTAACAAGAATCATAACTCCGTGCCAAAAACCCCAATTTTCGAACCAAACCCTCGCCCAACAGCAATAAATTCGAACCAAAAGCCATGCAACCAGCGCTCAAATCGAATCAATTGGCAACCAAAATCTTTGAACCACAAAGCATAAAAATTTCGACACAAAAAGCAGCACAAAACGCCCCAAAAACACTGGAAGAAAAGCCCCAAAAATCGTACCAAAATCGAGCCACAAAATCGGACAGAATCCAGTTTCGAACCCTAGCGCTTTCTGCAGAAATCCGAGCTCAAATCGCGACCAAACTTTGAATTGATGGTATGGATAGGAGCACCTGGAAGAGACGAAGCTGGCGGCGGGCCGGACGCGCCGAACGGCGGCCGGACGGCGGCCGGCGAAGCACTTTTGTGCGCGGGGGTCAAAGGGGATCGGGAAGTCGCGGACGCGGGAGAGAGAGAGAAGGTGGGGAAAAATGGTTCCGATAATTAAAATCTCGGGTTCAACTTGTATTTATAGCAAAAATATCCCGAAATACTAATAGCCCCACAAATACATCATGATTCATTAAAAATCATCTGTTTTCAAAAATTCTCTCTCTAACTCAAAAACCCCCTACCGGTGCCCACACAAGCACCCGAGATTCCGAGACACTTCAACAACCCAACTCTTAGGTTTTTCACCGTAATGAGAATACAATCTCAACCTCGGAATCCAACGATCCCAACTACTCAAATAAACGAGCCCAGAAGGCCCAACACCGCGATTAAACTCCAAATCGCCACGTAGAACAACTTTAGGGGTTATTAACACTCCGGGATTAACATCCCTAATCTCAGGTCATCACACTATATCTATAGCAGGTTTTTAATAAATTTTGGAATTTTAGAGAACAAAATTTTTGCGTATCCATAAATTTTATTTTTCTTATCTTATATATCTTCCAGAATGTTTTAAAATTTGGATTCAGTTCTCATAATTAGTTAAGAAAGCTAATTCATATGAATTGGGTGAGTTGTTATGTGAGAGTTATTGCCAAAGATGGAATATTTACTTCCTTTAATGAAGGGTAAATTCACTTAAAATCTCTTAAACCAAACATAATTTTAACATTACTCCCTATATCAAAAATTCTTTATTTAAACTCCCTTCTACACTTCTTTTCTTTATTTCAACTCCTACAAACATCAAATGACGTAAAAGCCCTTACTTTGATTGCATAAAACTCACTGGTTGTTTCGGAATTTTGCTCATATTTCAAGATTATAACACACATCATGCTTCTGTATTACAATAAAATTTTGATAAAACTGAAATATACCTTTTTGACCAAACTACCGCCGGGTATCCCACCAGATTTTACAATAGCTCCTCACCATCAACCATACGATCGCAACCAATGATTACTGAAATGGGGCCTTCAACAGTAGGCAGCACAACCCTAATTCGTTTCCTACCTTAGGGCGTAGGGTATAACCAAAATATAATTAAAGATTTAAAGAAATTTGGGAGATCTGGGGTCCTCGTTACTTAATCCATTATGTATTCAAATCGTGATACACATGTGAGTAGGATTCAAGTAATAACACACACTGATTAAGAGTTTTACTATGTCAGTTGTTACAACGTTTACAAAATCCTATCAAAACCCTGACATAATATACAACACATGTACATACAACCTAAAGAAGTTCAACGACTAATCAGTGGTTTAGCTCGCAGCAGAATTCAACTCACCATCCCGTCCTCCCACGTCTATGAGTCCCTACAGAAACAATCACACAACATGAGTATGAAAAATCAACTCAATCAGTTCTATAACATAGTACGATAAATCATCATCATAAAAGATCAACAGTGATTGTTCTGTATCATACACCCCAATATGCAAATAAGTCATGACATGTCTCAACTATCATCCTGTTATAACGGGACCGATATGATATGCCTATCAGCTCAATATGTCAGTGGCCCAACCTTCACGTCCCATATTAGCAGCATATATCATATAATCGTCCTAACATGTTATAACAGCCAAAGCATATGCCCAACAATGGCATACCTCTCACATGGCATCAACTGTATGCCACAATAACATGAATGTATACAAATATGATTCCAACAATCATATATCACAATCTCAAGCAACATCACATAGTCAGAACTCAATACTCGTACGTCAACACGTACATGTCGGTCGATACAATATATATAAAGTCATGCGTCAATGTTTAACCGCCTCTCTGTCATGTCCCCTGTGATGATGCTATATGAATACCAACAATGTCTCATGTTATAATAGGCTCCAAATTACATTCCACACAAATATCACATTTTTCAAAATATTAACCCTAGCGTCGATCTCTATGTTTTATGTGATCGATCGCTTCACCCTTTAAAAACATTCTGCCTCAATACGATCGATCTCTATTTTCACGCGATCGATTGCTACCTAGCGATCGATCGGTACAAGCCTAGCGATCGATCGGTACAAGCTAAGCGGTCGATCGCTAAACACACCGCCTCTCTTGTGTTTAGCCTCGAGCGATCGATCGCCGCGTATGTAGCGATCAATCGATAAGCTCTGTTTTTCTTAGAACATGGCGATTTTGAGCTTCTTCTCATGGTGCAACTCTTCCAACTCAATTTATTCTACTCAAACATGATAAAAGCATGCAATATTATTATATGAGTAAAGTTCCTTAACTAAACACCTCAATTCATTACATGAAATCATATTTGAATTCAAGAATTTCCACTTCAAATACTTAGTTTCAAACTCAACTTACAACTCAATCCTACCAAGCACATAAAACACATACATATAACTCTTACCCACTAGAAGTCACTTCTAGTTCACAAGCTTTGTGATTCCAAGCTAAACAAGAGTGCAAGAGCAAGTAAGGGTTGGAGAGGAGCTTGGGTAGAGATTTGTGAGTGAAAAAGAGTGTATTATATGTTGGAAATCTGAGATAGACTCCTATATATCCATGTCAATGCAACTCAAATACATCTCAAATGCTAAACCAAATGACTCTTACATGCACATTAAATGTCAAGCCAAATGCATGCCAATTTGGTATTCAACTACATGTAACTCTAGTTGTCTTGCTACATGTTCAACAACCATGTACATCAATTCATTATTTTCAACTATGTTTACTTACATGTACATTATTATTTTCAGTCATCGCAATGACCCACACTCGATCTCGAACCCGAGTCCATATCATATCGTAATTATCACATAATGACGCAATAATCACATCAAGTGCATATGATTCATATCGAGGCATTACAATTCTCCCCTACTAATTGAATTTCATCCTCGAAATTGACTACACATAGCATGACTGCAATACGACAAGCATATACTCAATTATATGTTTAACACCACAAAACTTGCAGTAACATGAATGCTCACCAGTATCAACAATATAAAAACATATCAGAAAATAAATCAGGATATTGTTGCATCATATGCTTCTCTGTCTCCCACGTTGCCTTCTCAACACCCCGTCTGTCCCACTGTACCTTTATCATTGGGATGACTTTACTTCGCAATTTTCGCTCTGCTCTATCCAAGATCTTAAATGGTCGTTCCTCATATGACACATCTGTATCCAACTGTACTTCAGACGGTTGCAATACATGACTTTGATCTGGTTCATATTTCCTTAACAACGAAACATGAAACACATCATGGATACTACTGAATGCTGGCGGTAATGCCAATCGATATGCCAACGTACCAATACGTTGCAACACGTCGTAGGGACCAACATATCGTGGTAACAACTTCCCACGCATACCAAATCGTACCACACCTCGAAAAGGTGAGAATTTCAAGAATACTTTGTCTCCAACTTGGAATTCAAGCGGTCTACGTCGCTTATTTGCATAAGCGGCTTGTCTATCCTGAGCAGCTTTTAATTACAATCTGATCAGTTTCACTTTCTCCTCCATTTCACGTATCATATCTGGTCCATTTATTGAAGACTGACCAACATCATCCCAATACAATGGCGATCTACATCGTCGCCTATAAGTGCCTCAAACGGTGCCATCTGTATACTAGCTTAATAACTATTATTGTACGAAAATTCAACTAATGGCAACGACTCTTGCCAAGAGTTATCAAACTTCAATACACATGCCCGTAACATATCCTCAAGCGTCTGTATCGTACGCTCTATCTATCCATCTTTCTGAGGATGATAAGTTGTACTCAATAGTACTTCAGTCCCCATTGCTGACTGTAATCCTTCCCAAAAATGAGAAGCAAATCTTGGATCTCTGTCCGATACAATTGAAACCGGTATTCCATGTAGTCTCACAACATTTTGAAAGTATAACTGAGTCATTCTCAAGTAGGTAAACGTCATACTGTATGGTATGAAGTGAGATACCTTCGTCAGTCTGTCAACTACTACCCAAATCACATCAAAGCCAGAAGAAGTCTGTGGCAAATGGGTTACAAAATCCATTGTAATATGTTCCCATTTCCATTGAGGAGTCTCTAAACTCATCAATTCACCTCCTGGTCTTTGTCTCTCTGCTTTTACCTGTTGACAAATTAAACATCATCTCACAAACTCAAGCACATCCTGTTTAATGCGTTTCCACCAGAATGTATACGCAAATCGTTATACATTTTCTTTCATCTAGGATGTATAATGCACTTACTACAATAAACATGTTGTAGTATTTAGTCCCAAAGAAGGAGGTACTGCCCAACACTTTCTATATTTCAGACTTCCATCACTTGCTATGACAAAGACACAAACTGAGATGTTTGTCCTTAACTTATCATTTCTTTCCAGTGTTGTACTTCATCATCAGTGCTTTGTGCCATTCTGATCTTTTCAAAGATATCGGGTTCAACCAACAATGTTGATACCCTTACTGGCACTGTCACTGCATAAAACTCATATCCCAATGTACAACAAGAAGTCATCAAAGCTGACAAGTGAATCATGTCATTAGCAGTGTTTTGTACCTTTCGACTTAAGGCATCCGCTGTTAGATTGGCCTTTCCTGGATGATATTCGATATCACAATCATAATCTTTTAAGATATTCATCCATCTCCTTTGCCTCATATTCATCTGTCTGAGTGAATAAAAACTTCAAACTTTTATGATCAGTGTTTATGGTAAAAGACGTACCATATAAATAGTGTCGCCATATCTTCAATGCAAAAACTATAGCTGCCAACTCCAGATCATGCACTGGATATTTCATTTCATGTGGCTTCGGTTGTCTTGATGCATATGCCACAACGTGTTTATCCTGCATCAATACACAACCTAAACCAAGTAATGATGCATCAGTATAAAGAGCAAACCTGTCATGCTCTGATGGAATAATCAACACCGGAGCAGTGGTCAACCGGTGTTTCAATTCCTGAAAACTATGCGCACACGTCTCTGTCCATATGAACGGTACTCCATTCTGTGTCAAATGTGTTAATGGTTTGGCAATTGTTGAAAAGCCTTCAACAAACCGTCTGTAGTATCCTGCCAAACCCAAGAAACTACGAATCTCTGGCACAGAAGTAGGTGCTGACCAATTCAACACTGCTTCTATCTTTTTCGAATCTACTTATATATATACCATCTTTGGAGATCACATGTCCCAAAAATCCTACACTGTTTACCAAAAACTCACACTTACTGAGTTTGGCGTATAAGTGATGTGTTCTCAATAGTTGCAACACCATATGCAAATGGTGAACATGTTCTACTTCACTTCGAGAATAGATCAGTATATCATCTATAAACACAATGACAAATTGATCAAGTTATTCATGAAAAACTCGATTCATCAAACTCATGAAGACAGCTGGAGCATTCGTCACACCAAATGGCATTAATAGGAACTCATAATGTCCATAGCGACTTCTGAATGATGTCATTTGCACATCTCCTTCCCGCACACGTATTTGATGATAACCAGACCGCAAATCAATCTTCGAAATAGACCATCGATCCTTGTAACTGATCAAATAAATCATCAATACGGGGAAGAGGATATTTATTCTTAATCGTTACCTTGTTCAACTGTCCATAGTCAATGCACAGTCGCATCAACCCATCTTTCTTCTTGATAAATAATACCGGAGCACCCCAAGGCGATACACTAGGAAGTATGTATCCCTTTTCAATAAATCTTGCAACTGAGTTTTCAATTCTCTCAGTTCAGTTGGTGACATACGGTATGGTGCTCGTGAAATCGCAGAGGTACCAGGTACCAGTTCAATGCCAAATTCCACCTCTCGACTTGGTGGAAAGCCAGGAATCTCATATGGGAATACATCTGCATACGCTGCAACTACTGGTATGTCCTCTACTCTTCTTTCCACTTTCTTTTCCGCTACATCAATAGCGTAAATCAAATATCTCGTATGTCCACGTTCTAACAAACGTGACATTCGAATAGCAGATATCAAAGGAATCTTTGCATGATATCCATGTCCATATAAGATCCATTGGTTTCCAGTATCAGACTGAAACCTCACTGTTTTCTGACAACAATCCACCACAGTTTGATATCTACTCAACACATCAATACCGAGAATACAGTCAAAATCCGTCATATCCGACACAATCAAATCTATCTGTATTTCATAATCAGTATCAAACTAAATAGCACAACCAGACACACTCTGACAAGTCATCAACAGTAGTTCCCATGGGTGTCGAGACATACACAGGCATCAACAGTGGAGACGAGCATATATGATACCGGTCCATGAAAGCTTGTGCAATAAAGGAATGTGATGCACCAGTATCAATAGCGGGATAAGTAAACAACACTTACCCGCTATCACATCATCAGGAGCTGCCTCTGCTTGCTCATTGTTCAGTGCATACACCTAAACCTGGGGCGGTCCTGCTCTTTGTCCCCCACTAGTCTGTGGTATAAACTGTGGTCTCAGTTGCACTGTACTCTCTGACAATTTTCCTCTACCATGTTGTCCTCCAACTTGAGAACAATCTCGTATCATGTGTCCCGCCCTTCCGCATCGGAAACAGACTGGGCCATCAATGTGTGGACAATATTGTTTATAGTGTGGTCCTCCACAATTAAAACATTTCAAGCCTCGACCACTACCCCGCAGCAACAGAGAAATAATGTTCCAAAAAGCGATGTCTAATCGCATCCCAATCAATAACTTGTCCTTGAGCTCTCAACTCTATCATTGTCGCTTTCCATCACAGCATCGCTTTCTTTGCCAACTGGAACTCAGCCAAACTTAACCAGGCTCACTTCGCACATGGTGCTGACACAAAGATCTGTTCAACACGTTCTAACCATTCCTCAGCTTGTTCCCCTGATTCAGTACCCTCAAAACGAGGTGGCTGATAACTCAAAAACTGGGTCAGTGTCAATTCCCCAGGTAACAGTACCTGTTCCACTGGCCCTTGCCGGACTGGTGGTGGTGGCACATGCGCCAACCCAACACTAGCATTGCCACTCATGGCATCCCCAACATCATCGTGAGGTACTCTGTATGCCATGACTTCAAATCCAGCGTTAACAACAACATACAAATATATAAAGCATGTTAGTGTAACATCATATCAATACTCTCAACATGCTTTCAAGTGATTAGGAAACTCCCTAATACACTTCCTCTACCATTGTTCACCCCGTTCTTGAACCACTGCTCTGATACCAGTAATGTGAGGTCATCGTCACTTAATCCATTATGTATTCAAATCATGATACACATGTGAGTATGATTCAAGTAATAACACACACTGATTAATAGTTTTATTATGTCAGTTGTTACAACGTTTACAAAATCCTACCAAAACCATGACTTAATATACAACAAATGCACATACAACCTAAAGAAGTTCAACGCGCAACAGAATTCAACTCACAATACCTTCCTCCCACGTCTATGAGTCCCTACAGAAACAAGCACACAACATGAGTATGGAAAATCAACTCAATCAGTTCTATAACATAGTACGATAAATCATCATCGTAAAAGATCAACAGTGATTGTTCTGTATCATACACCACAATATGCAAATATGTCATAACATCTCTCAACTATCATCTTGTTATAACGGGACCGGTATGATATGCCTAACAGCTCAATATGTCAGTGGCTCGGCCTTCACGTCTTATATTAGCAGCACATATCATATAACCGTCCTCACATGTTATAATAGCCAAAGCATATGTCCAACAATGGCATACCTCTCACATGGCATCAACAGTATGCCTCAATAACATGAATGTATACAAATATGATTTCAACAATCATATATCACAATCTCAAGCAACATCACATAATCAGAACTCAATACTCTTACATCAACACGTACATGTCATGCGATACAATATATATAAAGTCATGCGTCGGTGTTTAAACGTCTCTCTGTCACCAACAATGTCTCATGTTATAATAGGCGCCAAATTACATTCCACACAAATATCACATTTTAAAAAATGTTAACCCTAGCGATCGATCTCTATGTTTTATGTAATCGATTACTTCACCCTTTAAAAAACATTCTGCCTCAATGCGATCGATCTCTATTTTCACGCAATCGATCGCTACCTAGCAATCGATCGGTACAAGCTAAGCGATCTATCGCTAAACTCACCGCCTCTCTTGTGTTTAGCCTCAAGCGATCGATCGCCGCGTATGTAGCGATCGATCGCTATGCTCTGTTTTTCTTAGAACATGGCGATTTTGAGCTTCTTCTCATGGTGCAACTCTTCAAACTCAATTTATTCTACTCAAACATGATAAAAGCATGCAATATTATCATATGAGTAAAGTTCCTTAACTAAACACCTCAATTCATTACATGAAATCATATTTGAATTCAAGAATTTCCACTTCAAATACTCAGTTTCAAACTCAACTTACAACTCAATCCTACTAAGCACATAAAACACATAAACATAACTCTTACCCACTAGAAGTTACTTCTAGTTCACAAGCTTTGTGATTCCAAGCTCAATACCAAGACAAGAGTGCAAGAGCAAGCAAGGGTTGGAGAGGAGCTTGGGTAGAGATTTGTGAGTGAAAAAGAGTGTATTATGTGTTGGAAATATGAGATAGACTCCTATATATCCATGTAAAATGCAACTCAAATGCTAAAACAAATAACTCTTACATGCACATCAAATGTCAAGCCAAATGCATGTCAATTTGGTATTCAACTACATGTAATTCTAGTTGTCTTGCTACATGTTCAACAACCATGTACATCAATTCATTATTTCCAACTATGTTTACTTGCATGTACATTATTCTTTTCAGTCATCGCAATGACCCACACTCGGTCTCGAACCCGAGTCCATATCATATCGTAATTATCACATAATGACGCAATAATCACATCAAGTGTATATGATTCATATCGAGGCATTACAGGAGAAGATGGACAATAACCACACTTTATTCTGGAATTAGTTATAATATTTAGTACATTAATATATCTCCTTCTGGGAGGAGACGAACTGGTTTAGCCTCTCATATACTGAGGCCTGACTTGAAACACATAAACTGAATTACAAAATAGAAATATTACAAGAAATAAAACAATTATTACCAAGCTATGAAAGTTGAAAAGATTACAGTTGGAGGCTACTATTTTTATTTCCATAGAAAACTATGGATTTTTTTCAATGTCCTTAGCTTCCTCACTGTCTGGCCATATATAAGCATGATTCTTGACTTCAAACTCGGATTCCAAACTCTTGTTGAATGTTAAGTGCGCCCGTGAGTGCGCCTTTATCTCGTGTCTGGCATCTTTTGTCTGTGCGTGCCAGCTTTTCGTGAGTGCTAACGCTTTTGTCTTGGTGCACCATAACTTTTCTCGTGAGTGGTCCATTATTTTTGTCTGAGTGCTTTTAATGGTCCACGTCTTTTTCCTTTGTCGGGGAATCTTTACATTATTGGTTTTTGGGGTCCCCGAGCCTTAGGAAACTGTGCCCTCTTGTCAGCGGGTCTTTTGTCTTTTCCTGCCTCTGATCTAGGGGTATTTATTGGCTTGACCCGGTCCGGTCCGGTCCGGATCGGAACCGGCCGGTTCCGGGTCCGTTAAGGACGGAATCGGTCCGGTCCGCTAAGGAACTGGATCGGTCCCGGTTCTGGTTCCAACCGGTTCCGGGCAGATCCGGTCCGGTTTGATTTATTTATTTATTCTTTTCGTATCTTTTTTTTAAAAAAAATTTCAAAAAGTTTTATTTATTTTTTATTTAATGTTGTAAATGTTTCCCCAATATTCATCACAAATTCAATATATTTCTTCTTCATTTCATAATATAGATGCATACAAATAATTGTAAAGAGATGGCAATTAAAAAATCAAAATAAAAAAATATTGCTGTTTAGCACTCTTCATAATTGATAAGTATTGTTTTTGCGTTCTCTTCTTCTTGCTCGTCATAATGGTTTACGAATTCGTCAACCGCCCCATCTCTTCTATTCTTACATTCTGCTTCAAACCAATCTTTAAGTAACGTGAGCATGCATAACGAATCAGCAGAGAGACTACTTCTGTATTCTCCAATAATTCGGCCACATGTTGATAATGCAGATTCAGAAGCGACGCTTGAAGCTTGTACCGCATACACGTCTCTAGCCATTTTGGCTAAGATGGGGAATTGTGCCTCATTTGACTTCCACCATTGTAACACGTCAAAGTTGTCTTCCGTTACAAATTGATAATTCAGATAAATTTGCAACTCAGTCGACGTGCTAGTAGAAGGTCTTTTTCCCTTAAGTTTTTTCCTGCCCAGCAGCCTAAGCAAATTGATGCCCCCACCTTTAGTTTGAGCTTGGGGTTGTTCTTCAGCAGGCCTTTGTTGCGATGATTCACTTTACACGGCTCGTGCGTAACCATTTAGCGCAGTATTTCATTTTTGTCAATACATGCTGAGTGATTGTCCTCATAACCTACTTTAACAGCCAAATTAATCACATGACATGCACATCTAACATGAAAAAAAAACGCCATCAAGCATTGGTTTCAGATAGGTCTTTAAATCACATATCGCAGCATTGTTATTCGCTGCATTGTCTAATGTGATCGAAAATACCTTATCCTGAATTCCACAATGTCTACAAGTGTTGAATACATATTTAGCAATTACATAACCAGTATGTGCACAATCTAACTCATCTAAAGACAAAATCCGTTTTTGCATACACCAATTATCATCAATCCAATGACAAGTGACAACAAGATATGAATCTGAATTTACATTTGTCCAAATATCGGTTGTTAAGCTAACCCTACAAGGCAAACTAGAAAGATGTTGAAACAATGTATTTCTATATTCAACAAATACGTCCATACAATTTCTTTTTAGTGTGTGCCTGGAAATATGTTTAAACATGGGCTGTATAGAAGAAGCAAATTCAATAAAACCAGCATGTTCAGCTTGTATAAAAGGTAGTTCACATCTAATCACATATCTAACAAGTGACCTACGGTTAATTTCAGCAGTTAAAATAAAATTCGTGCCAGTGAGAACATTAATTTGTGCTTGTGTTGCTTCTCGACCTAATGGTGGTAATGTTGTCTCATCAAAATTATATTTTTTTACTAAGTGCTTTTTAAATGCTCCAAGGCCTCCACTGGAACCACCAACTTTATATGAATATTGCATTTTACATAATTTACATATTGCAACAGATTCATTAGTACCTTCTTTTTGATCGAGTTCAAAGTGATCCCATATCTTACTTCTTTTGGCATGAGTCAGTTGTCTACTCGCTGCTGTAGTGGCTCCGGATGACTCCACTTGTTGTCTCTCTTGGGCTTGGGCAGCAGGAGGTTCGACAGGTTGTTCGGGTTGTTGCGGTTCGACATTCATAGAGGAACCACCAACATTGAGGTCAGCAAAAAAATCATAACTTTCATTTAACTCAGGTATTGGTACAGGCAAATTCATTGCCGAAGATGAACAGTGATAGACGACCCGGGACAAGACCCCGACTACGACCCCTGCTACGACCAGCGCCGCTGCTAGATGAAGATGCCATTATTATATATAAATTGAAGATAACACAGTTGAGAGGAAAATATGAGATTGAAGTATAGAATTGTGAGAAGAATGAATTGTGAGGAAAAGAATGAAAAAAATTCACATATTTATAGATTTAAAAATAATAATAATAAATAATTTTTTTTTTAAAAAAACTGAACGTTGGCAACGGCTAAGAGCCGTTGCCAACGTTCAGCATGGCAACGGCTTTATAGCCGTTGCCATGCAGAATAAAAAAAAATTTATTTTTATTATTATTTTTTTTAAATATAACCGGTTTCGGTTCCGGAACCGGTTCCAAACCGGTAGCACCGGAACCGGTGGTGCTACCGGTTTGGATTAAAGGAACCGCCCCGGACCGGTTTGATACCGGTTCCGGGGCGGACCGGGACCGGTTAGTCCGGTTCTGATTTCGGACCGGACTAACCGGTTTGGTTTCGGACCGCGTTCGGATCGACCCGGTCCGATAAGCACCCCTACTCTGATCTGTCGGGTTTGGACTTGAATCCTTTCCTGAATTCTGGTTCTTTCTGCTCCGGGCATGCTTGGCAAATTCGATCTTTCCATCGGCCAATATGTGCCATGTTGCAGAATTTTCGATAATTTTCTTTGCTTGCCGGAATCTTGTTCTCCCAATGAATTCTTCTTTTTGCTTCGAAGAGCTCTTCAGCAAATCATGTTGTTGATCATGTCATGGAATTCACATGAAGGTTCCATTGGCTGAATTTTGAAAGAAGTTGAATGAGTATTTGACTTCGTCCATTTCTGTTAGACAAACCCGAAGACCCCATGTTCGTCTAGTTGAAACTCCATCTTTGGTGATGGCCCCAACTAACACTAGTGCTTCCTCTAGTAGCGTCGGTTTAATGTTTTTTAAGGCCTTTGCATCTGATCGTATGAGCTTGATAAAGTGAAAAGCTTCAATAAAGTCTTTCTTTGCTGGTTCTAGAGCGGCACTGAAGAAATACAACTCCAAGATATCTCCTCGAGCCAAATGTGGGTTATTGGCCCATGTCTCGTGAACCGCTTCACTGATCCACTTTGATAATTTGGAGATTTCATAGAATGCTGGTGCAACCATATAAATCGAAGCCAGGGCCCCGAACTTAAACCATTAATGTATCACGTTTGGTTGCTACATGGTTTCATCCAAACCCTCGGATATTTTCCAGAGATATCAACAATTGTTTTGTCTGGGTTCGTACCCCGTATGGTAATCATTTTCTCCCAAGTGCGTTGGTATCCTTCATAGGAGAAGAAATTAAATCCTTGTTAATTTGAACCCAAGAAGTGCATGTCTGTGGCCTAAGGTTCAACTCTCCATCTTTTACCCCAGAGGTGATGGGTTGACTTGAAGGTTCAGATTGTGATGACACCTGACCTTCAACATTCGCTACAGCTTGTACATCCCCAAGGAATGCATCATCTGCAGCACCTATGACAAGGGAATGTGAATCTCTTGCATGCGGGTTAGATTAGCCCCGTCCTCTAAACACCCTTTTTTTGCACCGTTGGAGATGGGGCCTGGAGGATAGGCCCCCTCAAGACTTCGAACAAGCGTTCTTGGTCCTGAAGGCAACCTCGTATATGACCGAAAACTAAGTCTCGATCTGCATGTTGTAGTCTTCCTACGACCTCAACATTGAGACAAAGAGTCCCAAAATCTCGTTCCAGGATCTCTAGGTTTTCCCTGAGATGTCTAACCCGTTTGAGGGTATCGCTAGCAATGTCTCCCTCCATCTCGTGTTAAGAATCTGCAAGAACATTTTTATCAGATTTCACAATGACAATATCATAATCATAATATTGACATTCAGCTTGCCATCTTAAAAGTCTAGCTTTTCTGGTTTTGATTAAATTTTATTTTTCAGAAAAGACTTAACACTATCTATTTTCAAGATAAATTTCTTGCTGACTAACATATCCTGTTGGAAAGGCATTCTTCTTGGCTCGATCATAAGGCTCCTGCTCCTGTCAAAACAGGCTGGTCCTGTATCCTTATGTGGATCTCTCCAATTGTCGGAGTATTGGTAACATCTGGCAATACCGCTTTTGCAAAATCTTCGAAGATTCTGGGGACTCTAATGAATTCCTTTCTCAAGAATACTTCTGAATGATGTGTATTTGAGAGTGCATACGACACCTTGTAGGTGATCGAGTAAGGCATATTCCCTTCTTTCATCAAATCGTTTCTTTTAAAATCTTGATGAAGAGATCTCGCAAATTGTATGCAATTATGGGATAGATGTTGAAGGCCATCTTTCCAGCATACAAATTTCCTGCAACTGCTCCCAAACAAGAGTCTTTGAGGTTTGGGATATTGTCAAAGATTGCCATATTGAGTGACAAATCAATTCCTTCCTTGAAAGTTGGTTTGATGATGACTCTAATGGCTCCGATATGAATCCATGAGAGCGTATTAGCAACTTCTCTTTTGACCTTGTTTTTAATCTCCTGAATTTCTCTGTAGGGGTTAACTGCATCTCAATTTGGTTTCCCGTGAATTCCATCTGGATCGCAAATTCACCTGTTGTCACCTTATGGATAATCTGACGCTTCATGCTTCGAAGACCGATCATATCTATGGCTTTTTCCATTGCTCCAATTGTGAATCCATTGTACATCTGAAGCTTTGGCTCTTCTTTCATGATCCTCATAAGAGTTTTATGAGAAACAATGGTATGAGAGAAAAACCCCGACGGCTTCTCTCTGATCATGTGTTGAAGAAATTCTCCTTCAATCTGATTCAGAACTGGATTCACCTCCATCATCAGAATAGATATCTTCTTCATAGATGCTCTCATCTGAGGGGTATCCTCAAATTGGTACACTTGTACCAAATCCTGAAAATAAACAGCATCTTTGAATTCCTTGGTATGCTCGAACTGTTTTAATCATCGGTTTTGGTTTTCTGGACAATCTGTAGAGATATGTCCTTTTGCTCTGCACGTCCAGCAGTTACAATCTTTAAAAATTTCATTCGCACGAGTATGAGTGCATCTAAAAGTTTTCTTCGTTGGTGCTCTGCTAGAACTTGCTTGAGTAGAACTTGTTGACGAGGTTCTACTCCTTGTTGGTCCTGATCTTTGTCCTGATCTATAACTTAGGGCTTTTTACTTTGACCAGAACTTCCGAGATCTCCATGAAAACCTACTTCTTCTAAAACTACTTCCTCAGGCATAAGGATGACGTTTGTGTTGTTTCATCTTCCGCCTTTTGGGGTAGTTTCCTATGATTGTAGCATATCATTCCATGTACAGCAAAGATGTGCTGTTTTGTTGATTCATCTTAGCTTCTTGAAATTCTTTTGGAGTTTCGTTTGGTAGTACCACTCCGCAAGCTTCATTTTAAGAAATGACATTCTCCTGGCCACCGTCTCCATTTCTTGGGTGTATACTCCTGGATGAACATTTCTCTCCATGGACTCGGTATTTTTGCAAAGAACAGCTCGGCGGCATCCTTTTCTGTCATCTTTGCCTTCCATCTATATTCTGTGAAGAGTTTGATGTACTCGTCTACATAACAGATATCATGTAGTTCCATGCTATATAGAGTTTGTATATATTTTTTCGCCTTCTCGTGCTCCATTCCTTCTAAGTAGCTAACTCCAATGAAACAGATTTTAAAGAATTTAACCATCATATCCATAATTGCTTTCAGGGATTCTCCGGCTATAACTTCTTCATTGGTACCTGGGTCTGAGAGTTCCTAGGCAATTTTGGTTGATCCTTCCAGACTCATAATAATGAGTAATATGAATCCTTATTTGCCTAGATCCAGCGGTCCTGCTGCTATTCTCATTGTTGAATCCCATTCATCAATAAAAACTTCTCAATTTTTAAAATCCAAGATATCCATGTTGAGCATAAGTCCATATGGATGAATCGGATCTAACTGAGATTTTCCGTAAGGCGTTTGATGTATATCTGGCATGCAGGAACGACTTCTTACTGGGGAATCTAAGTTTGCTCCAGTGGTAAAATCATCTTGGTGGGGCATGCTTTGATCTCCTTCGGGTGGTGGATTGTGTGACCCGAAACTTTCTTATGGTGGAAGTCGAGGAATTCTGCCAACTTGATTTGTTTTAAAGTCTACGAGATTTAATCCCGCAAACGAATCAGCAAGATCACGTAGATCTTCGAGGTTGATTTTTTCCATTACTTTGTTTGAAGTATTGGATCTCCTCGTAGGACTGCAATCATTTTTTCAGTCTCCGTCAAAGGCCTTCAGACCTCCTCTACTTTCCCTTTTGGTGTAAAAGGGGCTCTGTTCCATAGGGTGGTGGTAACCACCATCCTTTCTTTCTTCCTGAAGAACTTGGTCGTGACTCCAACTCCTTCACTCGGGTCTGAACATCTCGAAGGTTTTGAAGAACTTCCTCCTGATGTTTAATCATTATCTACATCTGACTCTAAATCTGATGGATCTGTGCAAGGACATGGTATTGTAAGTATCCATAACGCTGCACTATCTTCTGGATCTCTCTAAGATCTAGGGATATCTTAGTATCCTGGCTCGATTTCTCGAAAGGTTGTTTCTCCCATCCTATTTGTCTGTTCCGGATCCCGTTGGATTGTTTGGATATGGAATCATGGGTTGTGTTCAGGATGGTCCTCTTCCCGAGCTTCTGATAACTCGATCTGAGTTTGATGTTCATCCTGCAGAGGTTCCTCGCTAACTTCTCTTGTTGTTGGTAATGGTATATGCTAGCTTGACTAGCACCAACCTCTTATAATATTTTTCATTTCTGGTTGAAACGTTTAGCTTCAGCCAGATATTCTTGATTTAGTTTTTTCAATTTTTTGAAGTACCACCTGTATGACTGACACTTCGAACAATAGTTCTGATCTATATTCTTGTATATTGTCTCCTCCGTTTAGGATAATATTAATATTCAAAGTATTATTATAATAATTACAGAATAAACCTAGGCTCTGATACCATTTTAAACAAGGATCGGGGTTATTAGAAAAATGGCAAAATTTTAGGTCAAATTTGAAAAGTAAATCGAACACTAGGAGGTATCATGGAATTAATCACTTTACAACTTGTAAGGGTAAATTAGTAGGGAGTTGAGATTAAAATAAAAGTGTTATTGTGGAGTTCGAATATATAATAATGGATAAGTGGAGTAAAGTTAAAGAAAATTTAGTTTTAAGAATTTTTTATGAGTTTACCCTTTAATTAACACATTCTTCATTTTAACTTAGTGCCTTCACTTGACTTGGTCACTAAAGCCACTATTGGTTAAGGTCTTACAACTTAGACCACCTTCTTCAGCATCAGACTTTGAACCTAAGTCACATAGTCATCCTACCTTCTTTGTGCACTGATACTCCGGTCTTGAACTGACATATTGAGTGTTTGTGCGGCGCTTTAAGATACATTAAGTTTTACTAATCGAGCACTAACGCTCCGGTCGTGATCTGACGCATTGAGTATGCGTGCGACGCTTTACGATTAAGTTTTATTAAGCCATGTACCAAGTTTTACTAAGCCGCGAACTTAAGTGTTAGATATTCTTAATTCTCCGGAAATAATATAAGTCATTTTTAATAAAAATCATATTATTACAAAGCGTGTTGAAACACAGAGGTAATATTTGGTTTCATTTTTCGAATTCATTATCTTATGACCAAATATTAATAATTCATTTTCATTTTTCATTCTCTAAAATATATTTTTCGGAGAACAATTTTTATCTCTATTAGGAGAGCGATCGAATAAATAAATAAATAATTATATATGTATATATATATATATGCACACTCGCTCTCAATTTTTTTAAAATTGACGCACTCGCGCATTCGCACCCACATCATGTGACTTAGCTTTGAAGTACATTCTTAATTCAATCGCCTAACCAGATTGGATATTCTTATCAACTGATACCATACTTAGATTATCCAATGACAGACACCGTTTGGTACACTTGATGAATGTGAGATGAACCATAATTTTGTAATTATTAATCTCTCATTTATCGTATCATATCTTTTGTACCAAACGGTTTCTATATAGTTGGTGCTCCCGAGTGCTAAATATTTGCTCTGCCGTGTAGAAATTCTGAAATGCTGACCGGTCATTTCCGACGTCTGGACACTTGAAACTTTTCCTAAACCTTTTCTTAATTGTTCGTTCTTTTCTACTGCCTGATGTGATCAATATTACCCATATTTTCAAAAGTTTTGGGTACTATAACACAAAATCCGGGCACTCACAACTCAAAATTGACCAGAATCCACTTACGAACTTATTTCCAAATTATTAGTACACTTTTGGGGTTATCAATGATAAAATGTGCTACATATAAATTTGTGAAGTTGTAAGTGTACTTTTTTTGTTGGTGTTGAGAGGGCAGGAGTTAAATATTTTTTCGCATACCATGTGACTTGAACTCGAGTTTCCCCAAAATGGAGATGAATCTGACCAACTGGGCTAGGCTCATGAGCTCTGTAAGTTACATTCTCATCTCGTCAATTGTTGTATTTATATATATATATATAGCATGTGTTCAGATTGTTAAACCCATTGTTTATATTTCTGTTCTATGATGTAAGAATCAAGTATAAATAGAGCAATTTCGCAAGGGCAATCTTATTAGATTAGTTAGAAAATTTGAAATTTAGTTTTTAAGAGATTAGGACAACGATATGTAATTTTGGGGGTGCTAACTACACATTCTGCTGGTTGCACTTTACTCGTACAAATTTCAACAAATACATATATTATCCTTGATGATGCTTGATAGTTAATATTCCAAGCTAAACATATTATTTATTGGGAAATAATAATTGTAGCGGCTAGGAGGGCGATCGAAAAGTGGCACTTGGACCGATATACTATTTAAAATATTTGAGTTGTACTCTTACCACTAGCTAACTTTTTTTGTAAAGAGACATGGTTTAATCATACAATTAGTATCAGAATCAAGATCATGTGTTTCTCATTAGCTGCAAGATAATGCAATTATTTGTAGGAAAATTGTTGAGAAACAATAATTTTACGTGCTAGTTGAGCGATTGAAACACAACGTTTGAGTTGCTGCATGATTTAAAATATTGGAGTTGCACCGTTATTACTAACTATAACTTTTGAAAAAACGACAAACATTTGATTCTACGATGTTAATTTAAAATAACAAACTTATTGATATTCATCCCTTTTTCTAAGATATTATGATGAATTTAAAAAAAAATATATATTCCTGTTTAGTTAGAATAAATAAAGTAAGAATATGTGAGACAAATAATTTTTTGAATGCTTTAAAATTTATTTTATAAAATAAAGATAATTATATTTTCAATTTTTATTAATTGGATTTAGTTATATCTTTAAGATATATCTTTTTCATTTATTTTCAGAATAATACAAATATTATGTGTTAAGTATACTAATAATAAAAAAGTAAAAGCTTTTAATTTAATTCCAATATAAAATTCATTCAGTAAAGTTGCCAATAAAATTAAATTACAAGTAAGATAATATTTTTTTTATCGAAATAAACAATTGGTGATACTAATAAAGATAATATTTTAATTATTAAAATAAGATATATGTGTGATATTATTTTGAAAAAAAATATAATTGTTCTTCTAATATTAAATTATATTAGAAATTATTTTTGAAAAATAAAATTATTAGTGTTGGCCTCACTTTATTTTAGAAAATGCTATTGGATATTGATTGTCGGGGACAATAATTACTCATACTAGGAAAACGATCGACATGTAACGCTTGAACTGTTGTATAGTTAAAAAGATTGAATTGCATTTTACCACAAGCTATAACTTTTGATAAAAGCAGCAAACGATTGATCATATAATTGGATTGGAGTCAATGTCACATGTTCAATTTCGACTGATTGCAATAGTGCAATTATTGAGAGAGGATTACTGGAGATCAATAATTGTTCATGCTAAGAGAATGATCGACACGTTGCACTTGTTCTGCTGTACGGTTTAAAAGATTTAAGTTACACCGTTATAACCATCTATATTTTTTGGTAAAACGACAATCACTCTATCATACATTGACCCACATCATAATACAAAATTTTAACATATTATCTTTGTGGTTATTATAACGTGTTTAATATAATATCATAATAGACTGTTTTGAAAAAAAACATGTCAATTAAAAACAATAATTATGTTATTAGAGGATGTTAGTGGGGGAAAATATATTTGGAATAAAAGAATGAAAATAATAAAAATAATGTTTACTTGACTTTGTTTTGATCAACAAAAAAGCTAATTTTTCAAGACTCCACTTTAACTTTCACAAGTACAGACACATGTACATATGTATATATCGTCTCTCTGTATTTGTGTACGTATTCATAGTACCTTAGCACAATTGGAGGTAACAAGCTTAGTTAAGAAGAACGATCATACGATTTTTTGGAAAATGAAGCGACTTTGGAATAGCATGAGTCAACCTAAAGAAACCTTTCATTTTCCAACTTTTTCCTTCTCCCAATGTTATTTTTTTAGTACTATAATTCGAATACTTTTTTCCTTTCATTGATTATATGACTTACTCATTGCTGTTCATTTTCTTTTATCGTACCAAATTCGCCCCTTTAATCTTTAATCTTTTAGTCTTCACTTAGTCTTGAGTGGGGATTGCTGACAGTGCTGTGTGCGGAAGTTTGCCGGGTGCATTTTTTCTTTCCATTTTCCTTCGTCTTCAAGAAAACTTACCTGTTAAGGGTTTTATTGTACCTCCACATTCGATGTATTGGACTTGAATCTCCATGCATGGAACAGTTTCGCAATAATTTTGTCTGGGATAGTCTCTGTTTTCCGGAGTATTTGTTAAAAGTATAGCGAAAAGGAAAGGAACGAAGAAAGTGATCAGTACAACACTAAGTGCAAAAGGACAATGGCGGGAAGGAGATCGTTGCCTAAAGATGAGTTCACTGAAGTGGTCCTTTCATGGTCTTTTGAAGAAATATTTGATGATAATCTGTACAAAAATCAGGTCTTTGTTCATTAATGGAAGCTTCATATGGTTTGATTAATCAATACGTTGTTCATTAAGTATTCGAATACATTCTTGATAATAATATTATGGAGGTTGATATTTTTTTTTTTGATGATTTATTTTAGACCTCATGCAGTCATATGAACTTGAGATTTTAGACCTCACGCAGTCGTATGAACTTGTGCATCAAGTACCTTTCAGATACCAGTACGAATTTTTCTTGTTTGTTTGCTAGATTTACGGATAAATGAACATTGAGCTGTCTTTCTAACTTGACTGTACTTTTTCTTTGCGTTAATACGAGATAGATTAACTCGAGACAACATGCTTAGTGGTTCACATTAAGTTTTTAAGAGATTTAAGTGCCTGAAGTTACCTTCTTGGGACGTTGAAGTTATTATCTGACCCATTGTCTATTTATTTGAATTTTGTAATATCGAATTCATTTTCATTTGTCCAATACAATTTTATATTTGCCATTTAGGTGGAGAAAATTCCTCAATCATTTGAAAGCGTTGATCAATATCTTGGTTCATATGTCTTCCCCTTACTGGAAGAAACCCGAGCTCAACTTGCTTCAGCCATGGAAACAATTTACAAAGCTCCATTTGCTGAAGTGACTTCTCTAACATTGTTGAGAGATGGAAAGTTTTTGCATTCAGTTGAAGTCGATTTCTGGAGAAACAGGATAACTGATCGTGGTAGGGAGCCTTACAGAACCTTGCCTGGTGACATTGTTCTGCTGTCAGATTTGAAACCTGAATCTCTTTCTGACCTTGGTCGTGTTGGTTGGAAGTTTGTTCTTGCATCTGTGACAAATATATCAGAGGATGAGAACAGTGATAATAGTACATCCACGGGATTCAAAGTGAAAGCGGGGATGAGCATTGATGTTGGAGAGATACAAAGCAAATCATTTTATGTTGTTTTCTTAATGAACTCGGCAACAAACAGAAGAATATGGAATGCATTGCGCTTGCGCAAAAATCTGAGTATCATTGAGAAAGTCTTGTGCAAGAATGAGTTGGTAAGTTACTTTACTGATTTGAAGAGGCATATATTGCAAACAAGCAAATGTATGGCCAGAACAACATTACTGCTCTTTGCTATCTCCATCAGCCCTGCTTTGTGTCTGCTATTCGATTCAGTTTCTGTCATTTTCAAAAATTACTTCCACTGTCGACTTACTAATAGCAAATGGTAACAAATACATTGTGTGTTTTTGTATGTCGAATCTTGAAATCTTGTCTTCATTCTATGTGAAGTATGTATTTAAATTTGAAAGATCTCTGAAGGTTACACAAAGTGCATTCTTGAACAATGTTTTTCTCAATTTTTATGCCTGTAGGATATGGACAAGGACAATTGTGATTCTTGCCCAATCGAGTTTCATTGTCAAATGGAGGTAAACTTTGAATCAACCCTTTCATCCCGGTTAAATGAAGCACAAAACAATGCAATTTTGGCTTCTCTATTTAGAACTGGATGTAACCACAAGGCTTCTGTGGAACTCATATGGGGTCCACCTGGGACTGGAAAGACAAGAACAATAAGTGTTTTGCTTTGTAATCTCTTAAGAATGAAAGTCAGAACCCTCATATGTGCCCCAACAAATGTGGCAATCACGGAACTAGCGTCTCGCGTCATAACCGTATGGAGAGATTCATTTCAAGATGAACATGAGATGTTTCTATCTTGTCCTTTAGGAGACATGCTCATCTTTGGGAGTAAGGACCGTCTGAAAATTGGCTCTAACATTGAGGAAATTTTCCTTGACTATCGTGTTAATAAGCTTGTAGAATGTTTGGTACCACTAACTGGTTTGAAGCACTGGATTAGTTCCATGATTGATTTTCTTGAAGATTATGTTACTCAGTATCATATTTATGTTGCCAACGAGCGAATCAAAGTTAAAGAAAATCATGAAGGGGAAATTCAGCAATCTGAGTTCAAAACAATTTTGGGGTATGCTAGAGATCGGTTTAAACACATAGCACCTCCACTCAGAGAATCCTTGTTAACATTTGTTACTCATTTACCAAGAAGTTTTGTTATTGGGCAGAACTTTCAGAACATGGTCCAACTTATGTCCCTTCTTGACTCTATTGAAACATTGTTGTTTGAAGTCAGCTTGACATCTGATGAATTGGAGATTATACTTTTAAATCAGGAAATGATTAGTTCTCAGTCATCCTTCGAGTATATGAGAAATGAGGGTTTATCTACTCTAAGATCTCTTCAGTCTTCTCTCCAAAAACTCGACCTTCCACTTGTGACTAGTAAAACTAAGATTTCAGACTTCTGTTTCCAGAAGGCTTCTTTAATATTTTGCACCACTTCATCCTCATACATGCTACACAGGGTGGATATGGAACCGCTTAATGTAGTGGTTATTGATGAGGCTGCTCAGGTGAAGGAGAGTGAATCAATTATAGCTCTACAGATTCCAGATGTGAGGCATGCTATTCTGGTCGGCGATGAATGGCAATTACCAGCAACAATTAATAGCAAGGTTAGTAAGGTTACTTACCCTATAAGCTAGTAGTAACTCAGAGGAAAGCTTGTCTAATGGTTTGTTTCTTTAACATACCTTCTTAAAATTTACAGCTCTCTGAAGAAGCTGGCTTTGGAAAAAGTTTATTTGAAAGGTTGAGTTCACTAGGTCACTCTAAGCATCTTCTTAATATGCAATATAGAATGCATCCATCAATAAGTCAGTTTCCAAATTCAAATTTCTATGGCAACCAAATATTAGATGCACCTAGTGTCCTGACCGAAAGCTATCAAAGATGCTATCTTCAAGGTCAAATGTTTGGTCCCTATTCTTTCATTAATATTCTTGGAGGAAAAGAAGAGGTGGACGATGTTGGACACAGTAGAAGAAACATGGTTGAGGTAGCTGTGACATTGAAGATTGTGCAGAAACTCTTCAAAGGTATGCTAAGGATATGCAAAGGAAATGTTAATGCCCAAATAGTTGATGTCTAGAGGTCTGTATGATTTTTTATGCCTTTAAAATTCAGAGCAATCTGTTTGCATGTCAAATAATCTTCTTTTGCATGGAAAAATGTGTACTTTGCTTTTGAAAGATTTTTTTTGTAGGATTTCAAATCCATAAAGTTGAACTTTAAAATTGAACTAAAAGATAATTAAATGACTTACCAAACAATCTAATCCCACCATACTTGGTTTCTATTCAAAACATGCATGCATTGTTACTTAGGATCTGACATCCCTTGGTCTAAATTATTTAATCATATGAACTCGAACTTATTATATTAAAATAGGTTGATTTTAATGTTATATGCATTGAATTACACCCACGATCAGAAGTAATCCTATATCCATGACACATGGAAAGAAGAAGAAAAAAATTGTTATGTTAAGTCTTCCTCTCTTTAACCTCCGTACTCCATTTTGCTTTTGCTTTTTTTGCATAAAATGACATTTACTGGATTCTTTGGAAACAACATGAAACCTTGCCTAAATTGTAAATTATGGACAGTTAACTCACTATCTCATTTGACACCTTGCATTCTATTAGTTTTTTAATTATTTTAGGGTGAGGGTTCTGGGGGTTGATACTTACTTCCGTGATCATCCATATGTTGATGCATATCTTCTTATATGTTGTCTGTGTCTATGTATTAATAGCTTGGAATGGCTCAAAAGAGAAGCTCAGCATTGGTGTCATATCTCCCTATGCTGCCCAAGTTACCGCAATTCATGATAAGCTTAAACAGAACTATGAAAACCTTAATAGGTTTACGGTTAAAGTAAAGTCCATTGATGGGTTCCAAGGTGGTGAAGAAGATATTATTATCATATCAACTGTAAGGTCTAATAAAAGTGGATCCATTGGCTTTTTGTCTAACCTGCAGAGAATCAATGTTGCCCTGACAAGAGCTCGGTATGTGATCATGTAAAGTTTCTCTTAGTTTTTAGTGATATCTTGTTTGATTAAAAAATTGATTCTTGTGGGTTTTATTTCTTTTAGTCATTGTCTCTGGATCTTAGGAAATGAAGGAACTTTGAGTAAAGTTGATTCAGTTTGGGAAGCATTAATACGCAATGCGAAGCACCGTCAATGTTTCTTTACAGCGAATGATGATTGTGACATTGGTAAAACTGTTATAGCTGTAAAGAAAGAGCTAGAACAACTTGATGATCTACTCAACGGGGAGAGTATAATTTTCAAATATGGGCGATGGAAGGTATTCTTTGTCTTAGGCTACTATTTTCAGTGTGTATGATTTGACATGAAAATTCTATAGATTCTGGCAGACCAAATGATTTTGTATTATCTGAATTTCTTTTCTCTAGTTTTTTATTAACTGCAGAAAAAGATCTGTTCAATCTAGGAGTTAAAAAAGTTCAATTTCAGAATATTTAATTTAAGAATTTAATAAACTCTACCCATCTATTTTGTCCATAGATCAAATTATTTCGTCAATTGGCTTGATGCATGCTAAGTAGAAGTTTTGCTAATCTCTCTCCTTTGTAAATTTAACTCCATTGGTGATATATGTGTATTGATATAGTTTAGATGCATTCTTATTTTATAGTCTCCATCCTAGAAATTTTGCTTGTAACAGCACATTCGACACTGACTTAATGTCTTAAGTACTAGTTTTTGACATTTGTGTAGGAAAACAAATTATACCACTAAGAAATATTATTTTGTGATGCTTTTTTCAGGTAACATTCAGTGATAACTTCCGAAAATCTTTTGGAAAATTGAAACCTTCCAAAATAAAGAAGTTGGTCATAAACATATTGCTTAAGCTTGCTAGTGGGTGGCGACCAAAGAACATTGATGTGGATTTGAATTGTAAGAGCTCTTCATATGTTGTGAAGCAATTCAAAGTTGAAGGATACTATGTTTTGTGCTCCATTGATATAATGAAGGACTCCATCTGGACTCAATTTTTGAAAGTTTGGGACGTATTGCCTCTAGGGGAGATCCCAAACTTGTTGAAACGACTTGATAGCATATTTGCCATGCTGACAGACGATTTTATTACTCGCTGCAAGGAGAAATGTATAGAGGGGTATGCATTTTTTATTGTATTTTGTTAAGTTTGATATATATGTTCTTTTATCTGCTAGATCTTATGTACAAGAAATGGTAACCATGTGCTAGATCAGTTTCTAAAGCAACCTTGTAGGCGTTGTTTATACATCTCGTACCAGTTTTTTATCACCTTTTAGTTCAATTTTTTGACATTTTTGAAAACAAAATTAATTCTAGAGAATTCACTTTTGTTTCAGAAATTTGGAAGTTCCAAAGATTTGGTCAAGTTCTGAAGGAGTGGTCCGATTTAAGAATCTCAATTATACCAAATTAAGCATAAATTCAGCCAGTGACTGTAGAAGTTATGCTGAAAATTCCAGAGTGAGTGAAAGCCTGCTTTTAATGAAATTTTACTCCCTGTCTACTGGTTCTGTGAACCATTTACTTTCTGACCAAGAGGGTAGAGAAGTTGAACTCCCATTTGAGGTCACTGAAGAAGAGCGAGAAATAATATTATTTCCCAGAAGCAGCTTCATACTTGGTAGATCTGGCACTGGAAAAACAACTGTTTTGACTATGAAGCTGTACCAGAAGCTACAGCAGTACTGCATTGCTTCAGGGGGTTGTATAGCAACTCCGAACAAAATGTCTGCATGTGAGATAGTTGACGACATACATTGCCAAAGTCAATCTACCTTGCGTCAGCTATTCGTCACCGTGAGCCCAAAACTTTGTCATGCTGTCAAACGACATGTATCTCAGTTCAAAAGGTGCGTTGTGTAAAGAAATTAGCTTTGTCATTGTGTTTTCCTTTTATGAATATTTCCTTAAATCTTGTTGCTACTATGACAGCATTGCAGATTTTAGTTCCGTCACAGTAAATAAGTATTATGTATTGCTATTCAAGTCGGTATCTTTCTGACATATTTTGTACATAGATTTGCTAGCGAAGACTACTCTGCCAATAGCAGTTTCACTGATACTGATGATATAGAAGAAATTACTGAATTTAAAGGTATTCCAGACACATTTGTTGGCATTCAACCTGAAATGTATCCGCTTATTATCACATTTCATAAATTTTTAATGATGCTTGATGGTACTCTGGGCAATTCTTATTTTGAGAGATTTCTTGACGTAAGAGATTCCTCTCACTATGAAGGTAGAAGTTTCAGATCCATTGCTCTCCAGACTATAATGAGGAGAAACGAGGTTACTTATGACCGTTTCTCATCCTTCTATTGGCCACATTTCAATACAAAGCTAACAAAAAACCTTGATCCTTCTCGAGTTTTTACCGAGATTATGTCTCATATCAAAGGTGGTCTACAAGCAGGGGAAGCATGTCATGTTAAGAGAAACATGCAGGACTATGTTTCATTATCTGAGAAAAGGGTATCCACTTTAAGTGCCGATAAGAGGGAGGTGATCTACGATATATATCAGGATTATGAGAAAATGAAGATGGAGCGTGGTGAGTTTGATGTTGCCGATTTTGTAATTGACATACATCTTCGGCTGAGCAAGGATAATTTAGCAGGGGACAAAATGGATTTTGTTTACATTGATGAAGTGCAAGACCTTAATCTGAGGCAAATTGCTCTTTTCAGACATACCTGCAAAAATGTTGATGAAGGATTTGTTTTTTCTGGCGATACAGCACAAACAATTGCCCGAGGGATTGACTTTAGGTTTGAGGATATCAGATCTTTGTTTTACAATGAATTTGTCATGAAATCTGAAAAATCTGCATCTGCAGGAAGAGAGGAGAAAGGCCTTATATCAGATATTTTTAGAATGTGCCAGAATTTTCGTACTCATACTGGAGTGCTTAGATTAGCTCAGAGTGTCATTGATCTTCTTTACCATTTTTTCCCACTATCTGTTGATTCATTGGCTCCTGAGACCAGTTTTATATATGGTGAATCACCTGTTGTACTGGAGCCTGGCAGCGATGAAAACTCAATCATAACAATTTTTGGATTTAGCGGAAGTGCGAGTGGGAAATGGGTAGGTTTTGGTGCTGAGCAAGTCATACTAGTTCGTGATGACTCCGCGAGAAAGGAAATTTCTAAACATATTGGTCGTCAGGCTCTTGTTCTCACTATAGTTGAGTGCAAGGGCCTTGAATTTCAGGTAATTAATATGATTATGTTTGAATTCCATGAGAAGCAGCTTGGGTATGGTAATTATTTATAATTCAGCATATTTTCATTAGTTTCTCTGTCGGAGACTAGGGAATCCGTGGTTTTGGGGTTGGTGAGATTGATGGCAGTCAAAATAATTGTCATCTTCATTAATCATTTTCTATCTTGGAACTCAGGTTCTTTTCATTCCTCATTTGTTTTATTCCTTAATCTTGTATGCCAGGATGTGCTGCTGTACAACTTCTTTGGCTCTTCGCCTCTAAGCAGTCAATGGAGAGTTTTGTACGAGTTCTTGAAGCAAAAAGATCTGTTTGATCCAAATTTTCCAAAGTCCTTTCCAAGTTTTAGCCAGTCTAAACATAGTATATTGTGTTCCGAACTGAAACAATTATATGTGGCAATTACACGAACGAGACAAAGATTATGGATCTGTGAAAACAATGCAGAGCTCTCCAAACCTATGTTTGACTACTGGCAGAGATTGGGACTCGTGCAAGTCAGGAAACTAGACGATTCTCTTGCGGAAGGAATGCAAAGGGCAAGCAGCCCAGAGCAGTGGAAATCACAGGGAATCAAGGTTGGGCTGCTCTTCACCTTGTTTTGGGTGCGTTTATTTCATTATCTTGTGAAGTTGATGTATTGTGCTTTTGTAGCTCTTTTGGGAAAAAAACTACGAGATGGCAACCATGTGCTTTGAAAGAGCAGGAGAGGCAACATGGGAGAAAAGGGCCAAGGCTTCTGGGCTTAGAGCATCTGCTGATCATCTTCGCATTTCAAATCCCAGGGATGCACAAATAATGATTAGAGAGGCTGCAGAATTATTTGATTCTATTGGAAGAGCTGCTTCTTCAGCTGAATGTTTCTGCGATTTGGGGGAATATGAAAAAGCAGGTATGATCGAGACAAAAAATTAATTTACCAACAAATCTACGAGATCTAACTTCTGTGATATATTTTAGGGAAGCAATCACCTTTTGCTTCGTCCCGTTTCTAATGTGTCTCTGGACATCAGGTGGTAGCTTTCTTCAACATTTTGGATTATCTTGAGAAGAGTTGCTCTATAAACTAGTAGTAGCATTATTATCGTTGATCTGAGTCCCCCTTTATTTCTATTTTCAATTATTCTATTTGCGTACATGTGTGAACTAGAACCAATGGAAGCCCCCTTCTTGGTTCTTCTTGGACTTAATATAGAAAAACCTTAAGTTCATTCTCTCGGACTATAAAATCATGAGCAGTTGTGTGGGGTTACTTGTATTAAAATCTGTAAGCTATCAAAACTTTGAGGTAAGGGAAATGTTGAAGTTGTTTTGACCTGGAATCTCATTGGTCACTCCTTTAGCAGAGTTTTTCTTATTGATTTCTATTAGGTCAGATGCTGTTCTATTGTTTTTGTTGAACTTTTGCTGTTACAATGTATATTGAAAAACTATGCTCCAGGAATGATTTACCTACACAAATGTGGTGCAACGGAGTTGAGAAAAGCTGGTGAATGTTTCACATTAGCGGGGTGCTATGACACTGCAGCAGATGTATATGCCAAGGGAAATATGTTCATCGAGTGCTTGTCAGCTTGCGCCAAAGGAAAACTTTTTGACATGGGTTTGCAATATACAGAGTTCTGGAAACAGCAAGCACCTTGTAATACTGAAATTAAGACAAAACTAAAGGAGATTGACAAAATTGAGCAGGAATTTTTGGAAAGTGGTGCTTTGGAGTATTATAACACAAAAAATAATTTATTGTTTATGAAATTTATTCGTGCTTTTGGTTCTATGGAATCTAAACGCAATTTCTTGAGGTCTTTAGATTGCCTTGAAGAACTTATAAGTTTGGAGAAAGAGTCTGGAAACTTCAGGGAGGCAGCAGATATTGCGAAGCTGATGGGAGATATTCTTATTGAGGCTGATCTGCTTGTGAAAGCTGGGAATTTCGCTGACGCCTCCATGCTCATCCTTGCTTACGTGCTTTCAAATTCTATATGGGTATCTAAAAGCCAAGGTTGGCCTTTGAAGTCATTTCCACAGAAGGTGGAACTCTTAAGTAAATTAATGTCCTTTGCTGAGAAGGTTTCTGAAAATTTTCATGCATCAATTTGTATGGAGACCAAAATTTTGTCACATGAGCGTATGAACTTGGCTGATTTGATGCAAAGTTACATTGCTTCGAAACGATGCAAAACTCGCACAGGTGAAATTCTCTCCGTTAGAAAACTACTAGATGTGCATTTTGGAATCCATGCGGCAAAATATGAATTGGATCATGAATTGCCCGTTGATCTAAAAGATTACTCAGAGGAAAAAGTTTTGAGGAACCAAGTCTCTGTCAGAACTCTTGTTTATATATGGAATCTGTACAAGGAAAACAGTTTGGAGATCATAGAATCTCTTGGTTATCTTGAAAAGGGCAACATCCACGAATTCAAAGGTACCATAGAATTCTGTTTGCACTACTTTGGGGTGAGGTTGTCACGAGATTTAAGTGTCACCTGTCTTTTGATGAACCCTGATGCTAAATGGGTTGAAAATGTGCACAAGGCATTTATTCATCGGAAGGGAAAGGTGGCGACTCTTCATGCTAGTCATTTTGTGTTAGCAGCTCGAAAATACTGGCGCCAAGAGTTAGTTGTTGTTGGACTTCGAGTTTTGGAGGCACTTCAGTCATTGTTTTTGGTGAAACCCTCGTCCAAGTACTGCCAAGGCATATGCTTAACTTTCATTTTTGATATAGCAAAGTTCTTGAATGAGTCAAAATCACTTGACTTGAAGAAATCTGAGGACTGGAAGCTACGAGAATTCTTACAACTATCTAACAAGTACTTTGAAATTGTTTTCCCTTTAGACCCTCGACAGTCTTTATCAGCAAACATGATCATTCTTAGGGAAACTGAACTTTCAAAGACTTTACTGGAAGAAGCTATCTCTCGAAATATGAGCACAAAATGTGATCCTTCCTATGGGCAAATAGGAAAAGTGGTGATGATATGGCTAGGGTCTGGCAAGCCAAAAAAGCATCTTTGTGAGAGAGTGGCTGAAAGTTTGCCTGAGAACTCGCATTGGAAAGCATTCATCGAGATCCTTGGGGGCATCACTAAGCCAGAATCTCCTATGGCGTCTGCCTCGAGCAATATGGCATCACAAGTTCTCCCTTATACCTCTGTAGGGCACGGAATCATACAATCAGGAAGTATGCATAATTCTCCGTCAAGCAGCTCCACAGAATCTCTGAGTCACAGATTTCATAAAGCTCTTGAAGAAACTTATAGTTCCAATTGGAGGGTACACAACTATATATCACCGAATTGTTTCTTATATCTTTTGGAGCGCCTTTTGATTTTGGCACCTCATCCTCGTGGTTGTTTTTTCACCTCAAAATCATCATTTGTGGAATGGATTTTATGTCAACAATCGGATGCTAATCCAAGTACTGCTTTTGCCAGAGACAAGGAATCCTCTCCAACGAGCATTATTAATTTCACAATCGGTGTGGTTCATTACTTTCTTTACGAAAATATCCATACAAGAGAATGGATTCGCCGTTCCAATATTGATTGCAACTACTATTTTCCAGTACTGGTACTAAGATTGCTAGTGATTCTATGTTTGGTGTGTCTAAACTCTGAAAGGTCCCTAAATACAATCTTTGCGATGTTGGCCAGACCCGAAATAAGATTTAATCTGCCAAAAGAATTTTATGAAGCTCTTGTACGTGGAAAGAGAAGAAATAATTCACCTTTAGCTACGGTTGCTGCAGCACTCAAAGCTATTGAGGACCCTATTGTGATTGTGACCTTTGGAGAAAATAATTTCAAGTTTGTGTGTCCTGATGCCATTTTTCTAGACCTCAGGTTATATTCATGCAAAAACAACGTCATTAATGTGTTGTTTCCGAGAAGCACTGGAATATCAAATGTTCTTGTCACTACCGTTGATGGAAATGCGACTGAATCTGGCACGGGGCTTCCTCAAACTGGTCACGATAAAGGCAAGAGTGATGCTATGCAATACTCAGAAATGATGCCAAAAACTGATTCAAACTCGAGTTCAGAGAACTCAAAATTTCACCTGCAAATGAGGTGGGGATTTCTCGGGGACATATCGGACATGTTATTGTCTCGTAGAAGTGAAAATTACGGTAACATGAAAATCATTGCCCTGAAAAAGAAGGTAACTCTAAAATGGTTTTTATCTTGTAGCTTATTGACTGATAAGAATTGTCTAATTTTATAATCTGCTATCTTTTCAGGTACATGAGCACATGAACTTCTTAGAAGCCGCATCGTTCCAGCTAACTGAGCAGAAATCTCCTAGTGTAACAGATGTAAACATGTGTGAAATCATAGACACGATTGAGGAATTGAAGCAGCTTTCATCTTTGCTAGATACGAGGTTAGTTATCTTAAATTGGCAAAAGAAAAAAAAAATCATATACATATTAGAAACACACCAAAATCCAAAATATTTTTTTCTTCTTTTTTTGTCCTACTTAGAGTGTCACCCGTGCCAAATCTCTTCATAGTTTTTGTTAGAGTATGTAATTAAATAGTTTTCTATAAAAAAAAATGCTTCCATCACATAAATTTCAGAGATCACTGCATGCATATTGATTTCTTTTGCCATGAACTCAATAATATGGTAACGGTGATCTGGCATTATTGCAGTAACTTGGATGGTCAAGACTTGTCTAAGATGGGAGAATTTTTGAAGAGTTTGGAGTCGAGAAGGCATCGACTAGAAGACTTGTTATCAACTGTGCTTGACACAAACTCGAGTGTTGTCTTGAGTGAACTGAATGATGAGAAAACCTACAGCAGCAACCTTGAAGATTCTGCAAAATCTGAAGATTGTACTGTTGATAATGTAAAAAAGCCCAGCAATCAGGTAACCGAACCGGTCACTCGGGGAAAAGGAAAGAAGAAGAACAACAATAAGGCGAAGAAAGGGAAAGGAGGTAAAAAAAAGTAAGCCAACCTACGTAAATATTTCTCCTTATCTATTCCCACCTTGATGCATAATCAGAGGGTTTTGATGTATTTGGCGACAAAATTATCCTTGTTGGGCTGATAAACTACCTCTGTAACTTTCCCATTTTTGATCATGGGATTCTTTCTGAAGAATCTATGTTAATGAAACCTATTTGTGAGATATTTCTTGGGGAAGCTTGCTGATTTTTGGGAAGCTTTTGTATAAAAAATGTGTGGTAAGAAAAGTTTTCTTTCAATTGATAATTGAATACCAATACAGCTTACATAATGATATCATTCTCACTACATACAAACTGAGTTTACAGCCACCACTTTGGAGTCCCGAGTTTTAAGACTAAGTTGGGAATGATATGAACATTACCAAGCTTAATACAAAACATGTGATTTACATATTTTAGAATTGATGATGCCTTCCCAAAATCTTTGGGTTGATCATATTTATTTTGACAATTATACTCATCAATGTTTATACCTGACAAAATAATCCTTATAAATAATGGAATTGTAATAATGGCAATGATAACAATATTAATATTAATGATAAAAAAAAGTAACAATAAAAATGATATTAATGATGTAATAATAATATTAATAACATAACATTAATAACAATTGTTATTTTAAATTTTTTTTTATTAAATGATGTATTGATCATTAAAATAAATTTCATTCTACATATCATTTATTGAAATAATCATTTCCATCATTTTTGGTTCTTTATGATACCAAATATAGAATATGGTAAATACTTTATCATTTGTTTATCCTTTTTGTTCCATTTCAAGGTTGATTTTATTTCTACCTTATTCTATTTATATTTATGTATACGGATCATGGCATTAGAGGGGTTTGGTAGTTGCTACCCCACGGATTCCTTTGTAAGACCCCGCATACACTAAACAAAATACTCCAATAATGCAAGGTTTTTTTTTTTTAAAATTTTGACAATTATCTCAACGTGATTTAGACCATCCAAATTACACAACAAATAAATAAATCTTCAAACAATAAGTCTCACAACTAACTGTAATCATAAAACGTCTATCCAATCAAATGACACTGGATGATTACAGAACGACATACATATTACAAATCCCATATGAAATGTAATTGTAATACCCGTGTTCCACATTGGTTGTGGATGAAAATTTAAAGTGGTTTATAAAGGCTTACAATGGACTATTATAGCAACTTGGGTTAACCATTTTCGTAGAGCGAGGACGGATACAAAGTAGTTGCTATAAGAGCCTATTGTGCAGTCGCACTTGCGCGGGCCTGGGCCCGGGGCGTGACAGTAATGAACAAAGGAAACACTAAAACTAGTGTACTAACTCAACTCGACCTTACTAAGTCTCTGACTCAGCAACTCTGACACCTCGAGCTCTCTGACAGCTACCCTGACACCTATTTTCAGAGAGTTATACACATGTTATAAATGATAAATAGTTACTCCCTGAGTAATCCACAATGCGTAGAATACTATCTACTACCATTAGCTCAAATATACACATGTTATAACAACACATCTTACCAAAAATACTACGATCTCATATACGTCTGTCTGTGACAGTAAATTCACACGTCATTAGTATCACACTGATTGATATCTCAAAATCCCTGCAAATGCTCGGACTCAAGAGGTCATCACATTCAGAACTTTGCTCTTATTGGACTCAAGAGGTGAGTGACTTACATGTATGTAGCACTTTGCTCCTTTCGAACTCAAGAGGTGACTCACATCACATACAACACTTTGCTCCTATTGGACTCAATAGGTGATTCACATGTATGTAGCATTTTGCTCTTTTTCGACTCAAGAGGTAACTCACATCACATGCAGCACTTTGCTCCATTTCACACATATACCTCAATTATCAAATTTATCATATCACCACGCACGTTCAACAGTAGCAGCATCACAATTCATCGCACGCTCAATAGCGGCATCACAATAATTCATAGAACCATTCGTTGGTGCCCTCAATACTTGACAACACATTAATCAATGATTATAAGTATTCAATACTTGTACGTCTCTACGTACTAATTCAAAACACAACATGAATATATTATCCATTGTACACAACAATAACACTTTTATCTATGCTTGTACGTCACACGTACCTTATAGTCAAATTGCAAGAGCCACTCATTGCCTTCGCCCCGAGATCTGGTGAATTATTCGCTACACACAATCAATAATTCACAATCACTTACGTGCACACAATCACATACTCAAGCACGTACTCAACCTCCATATATTATCATCCAATCATGATGATTAATCACATAAAAGACTCGGACAAAGCATGCGACGACATCTCAACAACAAAATATTTTTCAATAATTTGGCCTGACGATCGATCGCTTATTGGCTGGCGATCGATCGCCAGCCTCACAAAATCAGGACAATCTTTCGACCTTTGCGATCGAACTCCAAGATCCTCGCGATCGATCGCGATATCCCGCGATCGATCGGTCACTTCCTCGTAATCGATCGACCGCACAGTACATCGCCTCCAAAATTCCATTAATCTTTGCGATCGATCGGCGTGAGTGCCGCGATCGATCACGACCTGCGATTTTTCCGTAAAAACTTCATTTCAATGGCGATTTTCGAACCCAACCCAAATCCAACTCAACCAACACCCACAATACATCACAACCTCAACAAAACTCAAATAAATACCTTATTACCCAACAATAACAAGGCCAAACAACAATTCCCAAAACCCAAACGTAACAATCAAACCCCTAATAAATCAAACCCAAACTCTACAAAAATACATTCAAAACGAAGATAAACGAGAGGGGAAGAAGGTTACCCAACGATTTGCTCAAGAATCTCGCCCAAAATCGAACTCCATCGATTTTTCCTCCAAGAAAAAGAGAGAGAGAAAGAAAATGGGGGAGGGAAGAGAGAAGGGGGGAGGAGGGAAGAGAGAGGGTGAGCCGTGAGAAAATGGTTGAACACGAGTCCACTTGGTATATATAGTACCAATGTTCCAAAAAAACTCGAGTCTCAAATACTTGCACCAAAACTCTTAAATTACAAAAGTGTTCACTAAATTATCTCTCACTCACTTAATTACATCTCAAACCTCAAACCAAAGCTCCCCAAACTCCAAATCTCACTACCAACACTATTTCAAGGTTCAACAAGTCAATGAGAATAAAATCTCGAACCTTGAATTCAACAATTACAACACCGAATATAATCCCCTAAAATCTCAATTCAGTAATTATATCATCATTACCACAATTAATTTCCGGATATCACACTCTGGTTGAGAATATACTTTTACAGTGGTTGATCTGCCCTTAATGATAGTGTTCTTAGTGCCCTTAGGGAAACCATCAATTCAACCGCATTAGAGAGAGTCTTGGTTGGTATATCTGGACTCAATCTTAACACCCATGTAAATTGAGGAGCACTTCACTGTTTTCAATTGCTTATCTAATGAAAGTAATTTATCTGTTTAGTAATGAAAAATGGTATTCTTTGGCATTGCAATGGCAGATTTGTTATCTCAAAATGATTCCATACCTTCACTTTATTTCATTAAACATCAAGGATAATTCTTCTCGATCAAATGCCTTGAAATTTTGCGATCCTGGCCGAAGCTTATTTGTCTTCTACAACGGATGAAGCCACAGTTTGTTGCATCATTGAAGCCCAAGAAATGTGTTTGAACCAAGAGAGAAAACATAACCAGAAGTACTTTGCATGTCATCCTAAAAACTAGCTCAGTCACTATCATGGCATCCCTTTTAACTTCACTATTAAAAATGTCAAAATTTGATAATTGGTTGAACAAGAAAGTGATGTTAACACCATCATTATGCATTCCTATAATACATCTTGAAGCTGAAGCCATCCAAGAGTATAAATGTCGTTAGATTTGGGTTAATTTAGTGGATACTTTTGGTATAATTTATGGAAAATAGGGTGTTGGAATGTCGTTGGCACTGCGCAAGACACGGTGCCAGATGTCAGACTATTTGGTCTTTGTTCTCTAGTTTAATGTTTTTAAAGTGTATTTGTTATTGTCTCTGTAATGTTTAAGATATGATCGAGTCTAGACAATGCCAAATCTAGGAATTTGACCAATGGGGTGCAAAAGTTAATTGCATAAAAATTAAATCAAAAGAATCTCATTTGTTTCATACCTTCGATTGATCAAACACGTCTTCAATCTGTAAGTGGGCTTTTGTTAAGTATTCGTTTCGTTTTCAAAAATACTATGTATGTTTTTAAATTCTCAATCGATATATATTATGTTGAAATTATGAAAGTATATTTTGTAAGCACGTTAAACTCGAAATCTAATTGGATTTGGATCCCCATGACCCTGATGCGGTGGGGTGTAACCGCTAAAAGAACCTTATACGGTGGTAATCCGTTGTTTCTGGATTATCCAGACCCTTTATTCATGGGTTAGTCGATGTTATGACCTCATCTCTAGCAGGGATAAGTCTAGAGACTCATATCAGTACCAGAAGAGAGTAGAATGCTTTACTGTGCTTAAGTATATGAAAATTATGAAACGATATGTTATGTCATGGCTCGTAGGGGCAAATCAAGTATGTTAAGATATATTCATATCGGTTTATGCAAGTTTTATGATCCAAGTTTATGAAAATTATGTATATGTTATGATATCGATTGTCCCCCACTTGCTGAGTGTTTTCCAAAGCACTCAACCCCTTACTCTACATGCCTAGATAAAGCCGAAGAAGAATTAGAGCAAGAAGAAGAGCACCAATTTTGGGGTTGGTGAAATCAAGTCCGCTGCGTAGATCAAGATCTTTTATGTTTTAAAGTTTTCCAGTTTTAAGACAATTTTATTTATTCAGTTGTTAAGTTTTTAATTCCGCATTTCTTTATTCATTGTAAAGACAATATGTTTTTATTTTTATGGAAAAAGACTGGCTTTTCAGTAGTTATGATATTAGGAGGCTTATTGATTTCAAATTGTTTATGGAAATCAATGCCGGTGTTAGTGACCCTGATCTCGGGGCGTGACATTTAAGTGGTATCAGAGCTAGCCAGGTTCCATAATCCCGCTGGGAAAAGATCGATTCACGATAATTACGATAATCGGAAGTTCAATCTGATTGATCACGTGAATAACGATTTTTCTGTTCCTAAGAATTTTTTAAAAAAAAAAAAGAAAAAAAAAAGAAAATTCGAAACCCTAGCTAAACCGTCGCCGCCGCCTGCCGCCACGATAGCCGTCGACGAGTATACCAATCGAAGCGTCTCTTCCAGTCGATCCTTCTGCCAAAATTTCATGTCGATCGGACTGCGTTTGCCCGATCAATTTCTCATTCGAAGCTCAAGAACCCTAATCCCCAAATTATTTCGTTTCCCGATTTTCAGATCGTATCTTGATCGTTTTTGAAATCAAAATTTTTTGTATGATCTTCCGAGCAAGTCGATCGATAGCCCTCTGTCAATTTCTGATTTCGAGCATCGATTAGGGAGAATTTCGAAACCCTAATTTTCGAACTATGAACCATAATTTCAGATTTAAAAAAAAAAAATTATTTCCAGATTGCAAAAATCGAAGATTTATGCTCTTATTTTTTTATCCTTGTTTTAAAATGATTTTGTCAAGTATTTCATTTGACTAAATTAGTTCCGTATTTGGGTTTAGGTGATGACAACCCGAGCCCAGACTGTCAAGATCCTTAGCCTGGAGCAAGAAGTTGAAAAGCTGAAAGAAGCTAGATCTGAACTACTTGAGGTAGTAGACCACCTACGTGGCGATGTTCATAGACTCGGCTACTATCACCATCAAGCCGACGAGCAGAGTGAGGAAGCTAACAAAGAAGCTGCTCGATTGGATGAACTCCATCGGACTGCTGCCGAGAAATGCGTAGTGCAAAGGCAACAGCTGGAGCAAATGGCGGAGCGAGTTCTCTCACTCCAAGCTACGAACCATCGCTTGACAATAAGAAGCAATGGATACTGGAATATCATCACTCACCTCCAGAACGTCAATAGTGATCTACGGGAAGCCAATGATCACATGCGAGACATCCTGGACGTGGTAGATTCAGATGAAGACTCGGATGAAGACCCAAATGAAGAACCAATGGAGGAAGATATCGTAGAGGAGTTAGGAAGTGGAGACGTTATAGATCCATAGTTTCCTAGAAAGCTTTGTTTACAAGTTTTGTTTTTAAGGATTATTTTGATGTTAAGCATTTCCTTTCCGTTTTGTTTTGATAAACATTTTCAATGATTAATAAAATCGTCATTTCTGTTTATCATGTCTTCTTTATCTTTCCGCTATCGTTATATCTCTGCGCAAAGATTTTTAGATCTATATGTATTGTAGGAAATGGCCGGACGTCCTACTCGCAGCAATCGTAATCCCAACTATGATGTTCCTCCCAACTCTAATGAGGAGAGAACGGATGGAAATCAGAATCCTCCACCTGCACCGCCACAACCCCCGAGGGTGGGACTGAGTCGTGAGGACTTGGCTGCAATAGCCACCATTGTGGCCACGACATTACAAGGCTTAACTAATCCTGCTGCTAATCAGCCACATCCGCAGCCAATGCCACATCCGCAGGGAGTGAAGTACCACTATGAATCGTTGCGGAAGAACAGAGTTCCAACCTTTGATGGCAACTCAGACTCGGAGATGGCCCAGAACTGGCTGAAGCAAATAGAGAACCACCATAGACTGTTGGAAGTACCGGAGGATATCAAGGTGGAAGTTACCACGTCTTTTCTCATCGACCAAGCAGGGAAGTGGTGGGAAAACGTGTCGCCATTAATGCAAGAAACGGGACCAGTTACATGGCAAAGGTTCCGGAGCACATTTCTGAAGCAGTACTTTCCAACTGCGGTCCAGAACCAGAAGCTGCGAGAGTTTGAAAGCCTGACACAGACTACAGATATGACAGTGGTGGATTATACCGCAAGGTTTAACTCGCTGGGAACGTATGCACCGAGTATCATGGCAGACGAGTCCCTTAAGCTACATCGCTTTAGGATTGGACTGAACAGTCGAATCCAATCCGCCCTGGCAATTTTCGAGACAACCAATTTCGGAGATTTAATGGGAGCCGCCATCAGGGCTGAAGCAGATATCAAGCGTCGCGAGGAAGAGTTTAAGCGCAAGCGACCCTCCACCAGTCAGCATACCTCTAGTAGTCAAAACTTCAAGAGGCGTAGTCCGTCCAGCAACCAGCAAAGGGGACCCACAGTAGGCCCAACTCAACAGATGTAGGGTCTTCCTACCTTGACATCGTCTTAATCACCTATTAGGGACTAAACATGCATTTAATACGTCTTAGGGTTTCAGTTGTAGCTTAGAGCTAGTAAAATCATGGGCCGAGAATGAAATTTTAAAGGCTAAATAATTACATTCACAAAATGAATGTTATGGCGATAGGATTATTCTACTCCTAGAGTAGATACTATCCAAAAGTTCTTGCATCCTAACTTCTTCCATGCTTCTCAAAGCTCACTGCCTCAACCCGGCCCTTAGTCCATTAGTCCAAAGGTGTACCTACAGGAACAACCCATCATGAGCATATACATCTTTACTTAATAATCATAAGGAAATGACATATAAATAAATGCATGAAAGTAATTGATAACATATACTTCCTGGTTAATCGTATTAACCCTCTTTGGTTGTCCCTGTTTCATAGTCATGCATAAAATCATTAGTTCTTGCCATAAATGATTAAACATCATACTTCACATATATGCTCACAACGAACTATGTTAATTAGAAATGGGACTGTCCGGGTTCCATTATGACAGCGGTATAATTGGCCCCCTCGCTCGACATAACGCATCATATGATACCCATCGCTACACCTTGATAGCGGATGTATCTCTTTGTTCAGCGGATGATACCCCTCGCTACGCCTTGATAGCGGATGTACCCCCTCGCTTAGCGGATGATACCCATCACTACACCTTGATAGCGGATGTACCCCATCGCTCAGCGGATGATACCCATCGCTACACCTTGATAGCGGATGTACCCCATCGCTCATTTATGTGAGCGGCAAGACCTTCCTCGCTTGCCCATAATAACCACCGGACATTCAACCATTCTTAAGAACATAGTTTCATATTCATCATAAACATCATAGCATCTTATAAACATCATCATCTTGTAAACATCATTATCATATAAGCATTATCATCTTATAGACATCATCGTCTCATCATAATCGTTATAGTAACGTCTTATCATCATCATTTATCATAACATAATCTTGTCATCTTTATTCATCATAAAATCATCTTTATTCATCATAACATCATCGTAAGTATCTTATCATCTTGATTCATTATCAAATCATCTTCATCATGGACTTACTTATCATAACATCATCTTAAACATCTTATCATTTTTATTCATTATGTACACCATCATGGCATCGTAAATTCTTATGCAATCATAGTATGATCATAATATAGGAGTATGGCCTCTTGCCATATGGGCATCTTACCCCGTGGCATCTTACCACATAATAACATCGTATTCCATCATCATAAACTTACTTATCAAAATCGTCATCATAAACTTCATCATCATAATCATCATCATCATAACTTACTTATCATAATCATCTTTATAAACATCGTATCATCTTCATTTATCATAACATCATCATCATAAACTTGCTTATCATAATCATCATTATAAACATCGTATCATCTTCATTTATCATAACATCATCATCATAAACTTACTTATCATAATCATCATTATAAACATCATATCATCTTCATTTATCATAACATCATCATAAACATCGTAAATACTTATGCAATTAATGCATAGTCAGAGTTAGGAGTGTGTTACCGTCCGATGCCCGTACGCTTCTTACGTACCTTAATTCCAAAAGTGGAGAAATTGAAGAACTCTATCTTCTCGATGTTGTTGGCACCTGGGATGGTTCTACACAACCATACAAATCGATATTAGAAGCTAAACAATAGCCAAATACCAAAAATTCAACAAAAAACATCATTTGCCATGTTTAACACAGCGGCGATCGATCGCTACTTGAGGCGATCGATCCTCGCTCTTTTGTCTTGCGGCGATCAATCGCTTAATTTTAGGCGATCGATCGCCTAACACGTGAAATGGCTACTGCCTCTCGGCGATCGGTCGCCTCATTTTAGGCGATCGATCGCCTCCCTTGAGAAAATGGTACTGCCCTATGGCGATCGGTCGCCTCTTTTCAGGCGATCGATCGCCTCGCACAGAGTCGCGGTTTTTCACCATTTTTGTACATTTTCCAAGTTCAATGCCATACCATTCAAACCCAAACTTTCCAATCACACTAACATCATCATAACTTGTTAAAACCCACATAAAACACTTCAAAAATCATACCCAAACAACATACAACACATACCCCAAACAAACCCACATAAATCACTTCAAAATCATCCCATTTCAAATCCAAACTTCATAAAAACTTTAGGAAGGGTTCCATACCTCTTGAAGACTCCAAATCTTAACAAAGATCACACAAACACAAGTTTTGTGGAGTTTCCTCCTTCCTCCTTTGAGGGATTTCGAAAATGGGGTGAGGTTAGGGCTTTGGGAGAGAATTGGGGGTTTTTGAGTGGTGGGGAAGAAGTTAAAGGAAAAATGGGATAAAAGGGGAATATAGTGGGGTTATTAAAATTGTACCCCAAATTAACATGATGTATAAAATACCCCAACATGGTATTTTAAAAGCATTTACAAAGATGCATTAAACTTCCACTAAATCATGTTTTCCTCATAATTCCCAATCAATACAATTAAATCATGTTAACCCCATATCATATCATACATAACATGCACCTTGAAACGTAACTCCCCTCCCGGTCATGCCTATCATGTGACTAAGCATTTCGTCGTGGTAATTAATTTCAACACATAAATCAATTATCCACATAATTAATCACATAAACATAATTAATGCTTTAATTGTAATTACTCATTTCGGGGACATCACATTACTCCCCTACTTATAAGATTTCGTCCTCGAAATCGCATGCACTTACCCCAAAAGAAACTAAACATAAATCACATACCAGGAATAGTTCCGGGTAGTGCTGTACCATACGCCGCTCCGTCTCCCACGTAGCCTCCTCGACACCCCGACGATCCCACTGAACTTTGACCATCGGTAAAACTTTACTTCGTAGTCTGCGATCCTCACGATCCAGAATTCTGACCGGTCGTTCAACGTAGGATACCCCTGAGTCCAACTGCACTTCAGTAGACTGTAATACATGAGACGGGTCTGGCTCATACTTCCGTAACATAGAGGCATGGAAAACATCATACATCCCAGATAAAGACGGCGGTAGAGCCAAACAGTAAGCCAAAGTACTGGTACGCTGCAATACTTCATATGGCCCAACATACCTCGGGGATAACTTTCCCGCATACCAAAACGAACTACACCTCTGGAGGGTGAGATTTTCAAGAAGACCCTATCTTCTACTTGGAATTCTAGCGGTCATCGCCGCTTGTTGGCATAGGCTGCTTGCCTATCCTGGGTCACCTTCATCTTGTGGCGTATCAACTTAATCTTGTCTTACATATCCTTAATCATATCCGGTCCTCCGATCGCTTTACTAGTCAAGTCCTCCCAATACAGCGGTGACTTACATCGTTGTCCATAAAGAGCTTCAAAGGGCCATTTGAATGCTCGCCTGATAGCTGTTATTTAAAGGAGATCTCTACCAGTGGTATAGAATCTTGTCACGAGTATCAAACTCCAATACACATGTCCTCATCATATCCTCGAGTGCGAAGTAAACCTTGGGTCTCTGTCAGACACCATCAAGACTGGAACACCATGTAACCTCACTACATCCCGCACATGTAATTGGCCATCCTTAGGTATGTGAAAGGCACATGACAAAGGATGAAGTGCGCTACTTCGTCAGCCTATCCACGATCACCAGATCGTATCGAATCCAGAGGCCGCTCTTGGCAAGTGGGTTACAAAGTCCATAAAACATGCTCCCACTTCCATTGGGGGGTACTTCCGAGCTCTTCAGCTCGCCATAAGGCCTCTACCTTTCTGCCTTTACCTGCTGGCAGATCAAACATCTTTTGACAAGGCCATAACATCACGCTTCATACGTCTCCACTAGAAGCGACCACTTAGGTCCTTGTACAATTTTCTTCTTCCTGGGTGGATACTGAACCGGCTACGGTGAGCTTGCTCCAAGATTCCTTTACGCAACTCCGGCGTATTTGGGACTACCCATCGGTGGCCCAATCTCAATGAATCATCTTCTGCCACTCTGAACTTTGATGACCCTCCTTGAAGTACTATAGATGACCATCTTTGAACCTCATCATCCGATCTCTGGCTTTCCTGAAAACCTCAAATATGTCTGGCTCGGCCAACAAGATCGATACTAGCACCGGCGACGTGTCCACATCAATATCATAGCCCGGACGGCAACAAGAGGTCATCATCGCTGATAACACATAGCGTTCTCAGCAGTACACTTCACTTCCAACTTAAGGCGTCTGCTATCAAATTTGCTTTACATATGTAGTCCATCTATCTTCTTTGTTGCCTATTCAACACAGCGTGTGTGGACAAAACTTCAGGTTCTTATAGTCCGTATAGATGGTAACGACGTACCATGCAAGTAACGCCTCCAAATCTTTGAGGCAAACATAATGGCTGCCAGCTCCAAATCATGGACTGGGTACCTATCCTCATGTGGTTCAATCGCCTCGATGTATAAGCCACCACATGCTTATCTTGCATCACACACAGTCCAAACCCTGCAGTGATGCAGTCGTGTACATAGCAAACTTCTTATCCTCAGAAGGAATTACCAATATAGGTGTCGTAGTCAAACGACGCTTCAATTCTTGGAAGCTTTTCTCACAAGCTTCGGACCAAAAGAATGGGACTCCTTCCTGAGTCAACCGTGCTAGCGGCTTAGCGATCTTGATATAACGTGATCCAAGAATACTACACTGCTCGACCAGAACTCGTACTTACTGGGCTTTGCATGCAACTGATGATCCCTAAGGATCTGGAGTACTGTTCTCAAGTGCTTTACATGTTCCTCTTCAGTTCGAGAGTAAATGATCATATCGTCAATGAAAACTACGACGAACTGATCCAAATAGGGTTGGGGTACCCTGTTCATCAGGCTCATAAAAACAGCTAGGGCATTCGTCACTCCAAAAGGCATGACTAAGAATCCGTAGTGCCCATATCTAGTCCTGGAAGCTGTCTTCTATACATCATCCTCTCGAACTCGAATCTGATGATACCCCGATCTCAGATCGATCTTACTGTAGAGCCCCGTACTCTGCAGCTGATCAAACAAATCGTCGATCCCCGGAAGCGGATACTTATTCTTCACTATGGCTTTGTTCAGTTGTCTGAAATCGGTGCACAACCGCAACGAACCATCTTTCTTTTCGACAAATAGGACTGGTGCATCCCAAGGCGATATGCTAGGGTGTATATAGTCCTTGCCAAGGAGCTCTTGCAACTGAACCTTAATTCCCTTAACTCCGCTGGTGCCATCCTATACGGGCACGAGGAATGGTAGGCGTCCCTGGTAGTAACTTAATCCCAAACTCGATCTCTCTCGTCGGTGGGAATCCGGGAATCTCTTCCGGAAATGCATTAGGAACCACCGCCATTACGGGCACATCCTCAACCTTTAACTCTTTCCTCTTTCAGTAATAACCACAGTATAGTTGAAATATCCTTTGTGGTCTCGTTCCAATAACTGTGCCATCTTGACAACAGATATGAACGGAATCCTTGAACGGAAATCATCCCCATAGAATATCCATCGGACTCTCATATCAGACCTGAATCGGACAGTCCTTGTCTGCAGTCCACAACTGCCTGACACCTGTTCAGAACATCAATGCCTACAAACTGACATCCCCAGAACAATCAAGTCTGTCCTCAGTTCGTTACACTCAAAATAAATGAGGCCGTCAAAATCAATCTGATCAGTTATCAAACTTCTTCCAGCGGGGTCGAGACTACAAGAGGTGTGGGCGACGGAGAAGTGCATATAACATCGTATCACTTACTTCTGCATTTGCTGCTATGCTGCAACACAAGGGTTAACAACGATACCCAAAAGCAGTTCATATAATACATCCTTAGAGAAACAAAACATGTTAGTACAACATCATATCCTTCATATGCAACATATGCATAAAACATGTTAAAAGTAAGCACCTAGCCAACTTATTGTTAAGGCTACCCTTCACTCGTTCCCGGGTTATCTAACCTGGCTCTGATACCACAAATGTAGGGTCTTCCTACCTTGACATCGTCTTAATCACCTATTAGGGACTAAACATGCATTTAATACGTCTTAGGGTTTCAGTTGTAGCTTAGAGCTAGTAAAATCATGGGCCGAGAATGAAATTTTAAAGGCTAAATAATTACATTCACAAAATGAATGTTATGGCGATAGGATTATTCTACTCCTAGAGTAGATACTATCCAAAAGTTCTTGCATCCTAACTTCTTCCATGCTTCTCAAAGCTCACTGCCTCAACCCGGCCCTTAGTCCATTAGTCCAAAGGTGTACCTACAGGAACAACCCATCATGAGCATATACATCTTTACTTAATAATCATAAGGAAATGACATATAAATAAATGCATGAAAGTAATTGATAACATATACTTCCTGGTTAATCGTATTAACCCTCTTTGGTTGTCCCTGTTTCATAGTCATGCATAAAATCATTAGTTCTTGCCATAAATGATTAAACATCATACTTCACATATATGCTCACAACGAACTATGTTAATTAGAAATGGGACTGTCCGGGTTCCATTATGACAGCGGTATAATTGGCCCCCTCGCTCGACATAACGCATCATATGATACCCATCGCTACACCTTGATAGCGGATGTATCTCTTTGTTCAGCGGATGATACCCCTCGCTACGCCTTGATAGCGGATGTACCCCCTCGCTTAGCGGATGATACCCATCACTACACCTTGATAGCGGATGTACCCCATCGCTCAGCGGATGATACCCATCGCTACACCTTGATAGCGGATGTACCCCATCGCTCATTTATGTGAGCGGTAAGACCTTCCTCGCTTGCCCATAATAACCACCGGACATTCAACCATTCTTAAGAACATAGTTTCATATTCATCATAAACATCATAGCATCTTATAAACATCATCATCTTGTAAACATCATTATCATATAAGCATTATCATCTTATAGACATCATCGTCTCATCATAATCGTTATAGTAACGTCTTATCATCATCATCATTTATCATAACATAATCTTGTCATCTTTATTCATCATAAAATCATCTTTATTCATCATAACATCATCGTAAGTATCTTATCATCTTGATTCATTATCAAATCATCTTCATCATGGACTTACTTATCATAACATCATCTTAAACATCTTATCATTTTTATTCATTATGTACACCATCATGGCATCGTAAATTCTTATGCAATCATAGTATGATCATAATATAGGAGTATGACCTCTTGCCATATGGGCATCTTACCCCGTGGCATCTTACCACATAATAACATCGTATTCCATCATCATAAACTTACTTATCAAAATCGTCATCATAAACTTCATCATCATAATCATCATCATCATAACTTACTTATCATAATCATCTTTATAAACATCGTATCATCTTCATTTATCATAACATCATCATCATAAACTTGCTTATCATAATCATCATTATAAACATCGTATCATCTTCATTTATCATAACATCATCACCATAAACTTACTTATCATAATCATCATTATAAACATCATATCATCTTCATTTATCATAACATCATCATAAACATCGTAAATACTTATGCAATTAATGCATAGTCAGAGTTAGGAGTGTGTTACCGTCCGATGCCCGTACGCTTCTTACGTACCTTAATTCCAAAAGTGGAGAAATTGAAGAACTCTATCTTCTCGATGTTGTTGGCACCTGGGATGGTTCTACACAACCATACAAATCGATATTAGAAGCTAAACAATAGCCAAATACCAAAAATTCAACAAAAAACATCATTTGCCATGTTTAACACAGCGGCGATCGATCGCTACTTGAGGCGATCGATCGCCTCGCTCTTTTGTCTTGCGGCGATCAATCGCTTAATTTTAGGCGATCGATCGCCTAACACGTGAAATGGCTACTGCCTCTCGGCGATCGGTCGCCTCATTTTAGGCGATCGATCGCCTCCCTTGCGAAAATGGTACTGCCCTATGGCGATCGGTCGCCTCTTTTCAGGCGATCGATCGCCTCGCACAAAGTCGCGATTTTTCACCATTTTTGTACATTTTCCAAGTTCAATCCCATACCATTCAAACCCAAACTTTCCAATCACACTAACATCATCATAACTTGTTAAAACCCACATAAAACACTTCAAAAATCATACCCCAACAACATACAACACATACCCCAAACATACCCACATAAATCACTTCAAAATCATCCCATTTCAAATCCAAACTTCATAAAAACTTTAGGAAGGGTTCCATACCTCTTGAAGACTCCAAATCTTAACAAAGATCACACAAACACAAGTTTTGTGGAGTTTCCTCCTTCCTCCTTTGAGGGATTTCGAAAATGGGGTGAGGTTAGGGCTTTGGGAGAGAATTGGGGGTTTTTGAGTGGTGGGGAAGAAGTTAAAGGAAAAATGGGATAAAAGGGGAATATAGTGGGGTTATTAAAATTGTACCCCAAATTAACATGATGTATAAAATGCCCCAACATGGTATTTTAAAAGCATTTACAAAGATGCATTAAACTTCCACTAAATCATGTTTTCCTCATAATTCCCAATCAATACAATTAAATCATGTTAACCCCATTTCCTATCATACATAACATGCACCTTGAAACGTAACTCCCCTCCCGGTCATGCCTATCATGTGACTAAGCATTTCGTCGTGGTAATTAATTTCAACACATAAATCAATTATCCACATAATTAATCACATAAACATAATTAATGCTTTAATTGTAATTACTCATTTCGGGGACATCACAACAGAGGTACCCTAAGTGTTCGAACTGTGGATTCAACCATCTAGGAGAATGTCTCAGAGGAAAAGGTGCATGTTTCCGATGTGGGAAGACAGGCCACCGAATTGCTGAGTGTCCCGAACCTGATATGAGGGGGACAACTGTAAGGAATAACGGCCCTCCTAGTAAACCAAAGGAGACTAAGCCGAACGCCAGAGTGTTTGCTATAACGCGAGAAGAGGCCGAGGACGCAAACGACGTTGTGGCAGGTACCATTTATTTAAACTAATTACCTGCGTATACATTGTTTGATTGTGGTGCCACGCACTCGTTTATATCTAAGAGGTTTGCTAAGAAACTAGCCCTTAAGCCTGAACTGCTTAGTGAACCATATAACGTAGCAACACCAGCCAATAAGACCCTTATAGTACATAGCATACATCGAGATTGTAATCTTAGTATTAACGAAATCAAGTTTAATGCTGAGCTAATTCAACTCAACATGGTGGATTTTGATGTTATATTGGGAATGGATTGGTTATCCAAACATCATGGAGTAGTAGACTGCCGCAACAAGAATGTTAAACTACGAACTCCAGACGAGGGAGAGATCGTATACCACGGCAAAACTAAGGAACGAAAATTCCTTCTGTCGGCAGCACAAACGTGGAAAGCCGTGAAGAACGGTGAAGAAGTTTACCTAGCTACAATAAGCGAAGTAAAAGAGGAAGAGGGACCCAGAATAGAAGACATAGCCGTTGTACAAGAATTTCCGGATGTCTTTCCTGAAGAGCTGCCCGGTTCTGTTCCAAACCGAGAATTGGAGTATGAAATCAACTTGGTGCCAGGCGCTGCACCAGTTTCAAAGGCACCATATCGAATGGCTCCAGCCGAATTGAAAGAACTCAAGGAACAACTTCAGGATCTCTTAGACAAGAAACAAATCAGACCAAGTGTATCCCCATGGGGAGCTCCAGTGTTGTTTGTAAAGAAGAAAGACGGGAGCATGAGATTGTGCATCGACTACAGAGAGCTGAATAAGATCACAATCAAGAACAAGTACCCTCTTCCAAGGATAGATGACCTATTCGATCAACTCAAATGAGCTAAAGTGTTTTCCAAGCTCGATTTAAGGTCAGGCTATCACCAACTAAAGATTAAAGCAGAGGACGTGCCGAAAACCGCATTTAGAACACGGTATGGGCATTACGAGTTCACGGTAATGCCATTTGGCTTAACAAATGCGCCAGCTGTATTCATGGATTTAATGAAATCGTGTATTCAAGCCATTCCTGGACGACTTTGTAGTAGTGTTCATCGACGACATACTCATTTACTCGTCGAGCAATGAAGAACACGAACGACACCTTCGTCTTACGCTCCAGACACTACAAGAGAAAGAACTCTACGCCAAGTTTAACAAATGTGAATTTTGGCTAGAAAGTGTATCTTTCTTAGGTCACATAATATCAAAGGAAGGCGTATCAGTGGACCCTAAAAAGGTAGAGGCAGTTTTAGATTGGCCTAGACCAACGATAGTGACTGAAATCCGAAGCTTCTTGGGATTAGCCGGTTACTACCGGAAGTTTGTCGAAGGATTTTCGTCAATAGCAGTACCTCTTACCAGGCTCACACAAAAGAAAGCAAAGTTCATATGGAGTGAAAAATGTGAGAAGAACTTTGAGACTTTAAAGGAAAAGCTCTCATCTGCACCTGTACTGGTATTACCAACTGAAGACATGAGATCCACTATTTATAGTGATGCATCTAAAGAAGGACTAGGATGTGTACTCATGCAGGAAGGAAGAGTGATTGCTTATGCTTCAAGACAGCTCAAGCCCCATGAGCAAAACTACCCTACGCATGACCTCGAGTTAGCCGCAGTAGTGTTCGTCTTGAAGATTTGGAGACACTATCTGTATGGCGCCAAGTGTGAAGTGTTCACGGACCATCAAAGCCTCAAGTACTTGTTCACTCAAAAGGAACTCAACATGAGGCAGAGACGATGGATCGAACTTTTAAAAGACTACGATCTCACTATTAGCTACCACCCCGGCAAGGCAAACAAAGTAGCAGATGCTTTGAGCCGGAAATGCAAAGGAAAAATAATCTTAGCTACGGTCTCAGCTCAACCTTGTCTTCGAGAGACCATCAAGCTAAGCCAAGATCAAGATCCGAGCCTAACCAAGCTAAAAGAACAAGTCAGGGAGAAGAAAATTACTGACTTTGAGATCGATAACAATGGAATTCTGTGGATGAAAGGACGATTGTGCGTGCCAGATGTGAACAACATAAGACAAGAAGTAATGTCTGAAGCGCACAAGTCAAAGTTTTCAGTCCACCCTGGGAGTACAAAGATGTACAAGGATCTGAAGGAAAGTTTTTGGTGGAACGCAATGAAAAAGGACGTAGCTGAATTTGTTGCCCGATGCTTAGTATGTCAGCAAGTGAAAGCTGAGCATCAGAGACCCGGAGGACTTCTTCAACCTCTGGAAATCCCGGAATGGAAATGGGATCACATCTCCATGGATTTTGTCGTGGGACTACCAAAGTCAAAGCAGAGCCATGACGGAATATGGGTAATTGTTGATAGACTAACCAAGTCAGCACACTTTCTACCAGTCCGCATGAACTACAACTTAGATAAATTGGCAACACTATATATGGAAAATATAGTGAGAATGCATGGAGTCCCAGTAAGCATACTATCGGACCGAGATCCCAGATTCGTGTCGCGTTTCTGGAAAAGCTTTCAGCAAGCTATGGGAAGTAAAGTAACTCTTAGCACGGCTTATCACCCACAAACTGATGGCCAGACGGAGAGGACTATCCAAACCCTCGAAGACATGCTAAGAGCTTGCGTATTAGACTTCACAGCAAATTGGAGCGAGCTTTTACCGCTAGTCGAGTTTGCTTACAATAACAGCTACCACAGTAGTATTGGGATGGCGCCATACGAAGCACTATATGGGCGCAAATGCCGATCACCATTGTATTGGGATGAAGTAGGAGAAAGAGCTATCACAGGACCGGAGTTAGTACAAGCTACTATTGACAAGATAGCTATTATCAGAGATAGACTTAAGACAGCTCAGGACCGACAGAAAAGTTGGGCTGATCTGAAAAGGAGACCCGTGGATATAGAGATTGGCGAGAAAGTCTATGTAAAGATTTCACCAATGAAAGGGTAATTAGATTCGACAAAAGGGGAAAGTTGAATCCAAGATACGTGGGACCATTTGAAGTTTTAGAAAAGGTGGGAACGCTAGCATACAAAATAGCACTACCGCCAAATCTGTCGAGAATTCACAATGTCTTCCACGTATCACAACTAAGGAAGTACATTGCCGACCCAAGTCATGTACTTGAAGCAGAACCCCTAGTAACTCAAGGGAACTTAGACGAGACATTGAATTATGAAGAAATCCCAATCCGTATTCTGGATACCAAGGACCATTCCTTACGTCAAGGTCCAACGGTCAAACCATACGGAAAGAGAAGCTACTTGGAAAATGGAAGAATCAATGCGGGAGAAATACCCCTACCTTTTCCAAGATCAAGTTGACTCGAGTTTCGAGGACGAAACTTCCAATAAGGAGGGAGGGATGTAAAGACCCGGATTTGAGGCTATCCAACAAGTGAGTAATTGATGCAAGTTAAACTCTTTTGTTATCAAATAAATGATTAGGTGTTAATCTTTGAATTAGAACTCTAATTGAATCAAGATGGTTTAATTAAGTGTCCTAGGGGGTGTCAAATTCTTGTTGGAAGAATTTGCAAATTTCTAAACTCTAGCATAGAGTTTCAATACATCAAGGAGTCCCTAACCAAATCAAACTCCTTCCATTTAAATCGAAATTCAGCAACATGGATCGACCAAAATCTGGTAAACTTCATCCGAAAACTTCACCCTTTTGTTCCATGAGTTACCAAAGCATCAAACACCTCCAAGGGACTTTCAAGACTCTCGAGATCTCACCTCTTCTCAAGCCACATACCTCAGCCTTCGAAAGACTCCATCCGAGACGCAATCAAAGATCAAAACAGAATCTGTTCTTCCACTTCAAAGATTGCAGAATCGGATCCCTTCGATTTCGAGTTAGAGTCCAACTCAAACTCCTAAAGTTTGGTCCAACCATCACCTATAAATATAAGTGCCAACCTTGAGAAATTTACATCACAATTTCCCTTCCTTCTCAGCCTCCAAAAGCCGAGAACTCCAATGAAAATCCTGTCCAACAATTCGAAAGAAATTCCTTCAACCATAGCCGAAGCTTCTGCACTTTTTCCAGCCTTTAAACTCGAGGATAACATCCACTCTCAAGCCATACTTTCTACGGTTATTTTACAGAAACTTTTCAGAAAAATCAAGCCTTGATTCTGCGTCCTCTTCTCGAGATTTTAACCACCAAATTTCAGTTATAAGTCTGTCCGATAATCACTTCCGGTTAACAGCGAGTTTCGAGATCTAAACCGACTGAATCTTAGCCAGAATTTAGCAACCTTAACCGAAGAGTCAAGCAACAATTCTGTTCGAACTTGTTCCATCGATTGTTTCCAGCAATCCGTTCGATATCTCCTTCTGAAATCCAGTAACCATCAGCCGAGAAGTTGAGTTCCGTGTTGGTTAACTTTCGAAAGACCAAGCCTTGTTCTGCATAAAATTGTTGATACCTGAACCATCGATTGTTCCAGCACTTGTTTGAATCAAATCCTATCAGAAACCAGTTCAAGAAAGGCTAGGAATCTCGTCCTTGTTGTTCGGATAGTTATCGAAAGCCAAGGAAGGAAATAATCTCATTTGTTTCATACCCTCGATTGATCAAACACGTCTTCAATCTGTAAGTGGGCTTTTGTTAAGTATTCGTTTCGTTTTCAAAAATACTATGTATGTTTTTAAATTCTCAATCGATATGTATTATGTTGAAATTATGAAAGTATATTTTGTAAGCACGTTAAACTCGAAATCTAATTGGATTGGATCCCCATGACCCTGATGCGGTGGGGTGTAACCTCTAAAAGAACCTTATACGGTGGTAATCCGTTGTTTCTGGATTATCCAGACCCTTTATTCGTGGGTTAGCCGATGTTATGACCTCATCTCTATGAGGGATAAGTCTAGAGACTCATATCAGTACCAAGAAGAGAGTAGAATGCTTTACTGTGCTTAAGTATATGAAAATTATGAAACGATATGTTATGTCATGGCTCGTAGGGGCAAATCAAGTATGTTAAGATACATTCATATCGGTTTATGCAAGTTTTATGATCCAAGTTTATGAAAATTATGTATATGTTATGATATCGATTGTCCCCCACTTGCTGAGTGTTTTCCAAAGCACTCAACCCCTTACTCTACATGCCCAGATAAAGCCGAAGAAGAATTAGAGCAAGAAGAAGAGCACCAATTTTGGGGTTGGTGAAATCAAGTCCGCTGCGTAGATCAAGATCTTTTATGTTTTAAAGTTTTCCAGTTTTAAGACAATTTTATTTATTCAGTTGTTAAGTTTTTAATTCCGCATTTCTTTATTCATTGTAAAGACAATATGTTTTTATTTTTATGGAAAAAGACTGGCTTTTCAGTAGTTATGATATTATGAGGCTTATTGATTTCAAGTTGTTTATGAAAATCAATGCCGGTGTTAGTGACCCTGATCTCGGGGCGTGACAAAACACCCATCTCGCAAAAATCAATAAACCATTTGAAAGAAAAACCGAACCTTGTTGTGCAAAACATCTACTATATTGCCGAGTGAAATATTGTGAGATGCGAGTGAAATGGAAGAAATTTAAAGAACAAATGATAACCCTACAAACAAATAAATGAGTTGGCCAAGAAAAGGGTGAGGTCCCAAAAAAGTGTACCCAGCCCAAATCAAGTAAAATTAGTCCAAACTAAGCACATAATTTATCTACAATATAAATATGCAATATAAGTTTGTGATTTAATCATTTAACATGGTCTTATATTAAATGATACTCCCACTATTTTGTTAAAAAAATATCAACCCTCGAAACCTTTAGTGGGCCAAGATCCATATTTCGCCTAATCTTGAGTTAGCTTTGGCTAATCGCCCAAGACTCGATTATTTAGGTAGACAACACTTTGTCAATTACATCACATGTAATTCTTGGATAGTTGGACGAACAACACTTTGTTCAATTCATCAAATGAATTATAATCCAACCCATGCCTCTAAGTTCCCAATCCTATTGAGATAACCTAGTTAAGTCGTACCCAATTTCAAGTATAACGGATATCACTTTTATCCTTTCGCGCCTTACTAAGATTGTGGTAGCGTTTATCGTGTACGCTCAAATTAACCCTTCTTTAGTTAATAGCAAAAATATGTAGTAGTGGAAGTAGGGATCGATCTCACAGGGAAGGTAAATTTATTTCGTGCCAAAAACGAATAGTAACAAGGGGGTTTTAGGATGAATGATTACTACTAAGCAAATTCTAAAATTAAACTAATTAACGAGATTAACTAAGATGATTTAAACTTATGAGAGTGAAGCGATCTTGGTTTCCAGGTAACCGTACTTTTGGAAAATTATCTTTTAGTCATCAAATCAAAACATTCGAATTCTTTCGATTATCTATCGATTGGAAAATTAATTCCTACTCATCTTATTCGTAGTTAAAGAGAAAACAGCATTCAATTTAACTCTTACCAAATCTCTAATCACCACTACAGCCGTTAATGATTAAATCAATGATAGTTTTCAAAACTAATGAGTTCGATAAATCTAATCAATGAAAACTACAGCCGTTAAAATTGATTACTCAACTGTTTCTCCTAAGAATTCAATAACACCTACAACCGGTTAATTATTGATCTTAGTTGTTTCTTGACAAACTATCGATTATGCAATTGAATATTAGGTGATCGGTCTAATACACAAACACAACAATCATGGAATTTGAAATTTGAGAAACAAATTGAAATCGAAATCTAATTCAACAATCAAACCAAATTCTCATAAAAGATTTAAATCCAAAAGTAGGTATCCCTTCAACCAAGAATCAAAGGGTTTTAGCCTAGCATAATTAAATCTAAAATCAATAAAAATTCAATGGAAAACATTAAATAAATAAAGGAAAAGAAATTACTAATATAAATCACGAATCCGGCTTGTCGATTCCGGTTCCGTTCTTCGTTGTTCTTGAAGAAAACTTGAAAGAAAATTAATCTAAAAAATCTCTAATTATTCTAAAGTATGGAATATTATGCCTAAGAACTGAATTCATTTTTCGAGTTATGGGGGTTGGTGGCTGATAAAATAGGTTACAATCTTCTAAACATGGTAAAAGACCTAATTTCCTAATTTTCGGACTCTTCGGCGATCGATCTCCTTGAATGTGGAGATCGATCGCTGCATTATTTTTTTTCGAAAAAACCCTTGAGGCGATCGATCTCTATAAAGTGGCGATCGATCGCCGAGCTCCAGTAGACTTTGGCGATCGATCGCCACTTCTTCACGATCGATCGCTGACTCTTCAAATTTGATGAAAATGTTTCTGTCCATAGGCGATCGATCTCCTCTTCGTGGCAATCGATCTCCTCCTTCAAAATTACATTTTTGCCCTTTTCTTGATCAACTTTGAGTCCTTGTCATGTCCATGTCTCTTCTCGGTCTTTACACATCATTTTTAGCTCGTTTTCTTCGATTGTACCTACAATTACACAAATATACGATTAGGTAGCATACGTATCAATTTATCCATCAAAACCTACCAAATCGTAGACAATTAAGCACTAAAGATGTGTCTATTTCTAGTCACATCAAACTCCCCCATACTTACTCTTTACTCGACCTCGAGTAAACAAACAAAACTACAATATTTTTGGTTGGCTCATAGATCCATAACAAAGCAACTTGTCCTCACTTTAATGCCTCAACAATTTTAACATGCATAATAATGAACGGCGGTGAAAAGTTAACAGTGGAACAAGTTCAATCCCTAAACATTTCGTACCCAACGAAGTAGTGAACGTGTGTGTGTGGTCATAAACAAGTGTTGTGTACAAATTATAGATCCAAAATATGCAAAGCCATAATAGTTCAAGTCATACACTAACACAAGTATAAGCTCACTTGCACACTCTTCTCCACTATCTTAGCTACTTTGCTAACACAAATCAAGTAGATCTTTATTAGCTTGTAGCTTGGCCTAGGTATTGGCTTATGAAAGAAAGGGTAAGGATATTCAAACAAGAGAGTATGATGAAATGCACACTAAAAGCTTATCTTCTTGTATGAATTTTTCAACTTTGCTCTTTTTCACAAGGTCTATTTCAACACTCTGCTTCTTTTGTGCCTTGGCTCCCCTTGGAGTCATATTTTTATCTATTTTTTCAAGGCATCCCTTTTTCTTTCATGCATTCCATTCTTTTGACAATTAAGCTCACAAATATACTTCAATGATTCCCAAGTGCATTTGAATGAAATACATCATAGTCCCTTAAAAGGTATGGATCAAAATCACATTTAGGCTTAAAGGGCAGGATGATAAGCTAGTCAAGAAATGTTGAATGGGGGTCTTTAGTATGCTTAGCATACTACCATTCTTTTACATTTAAGGCTCAAAATAGGTACTAGAGAATGATTTTGTTTACATGGTAGGCCTGAAAGGCTCAAACGCATCAAAGATTGCCTATATCACTTTCATGTTTGCAAGTAGTCTAGACATACGCCTCAAAGAGCATGTAGTTAAGTTCTAGCATGTATTAGAGACTTCTTAAGACTATCACAAAGTTCACACAATCTTCACTAAGCTATGCACACTTCACAAGTCATGACAATAATGTGCTCTAAATATTCAACTTACTAAGTCAAAGTACACTTTGCATTAGAGTTCAAAGTGTTCCAAGGTTAACAATTCACCTATGTTCAAAAGCATGCATGATATTAATTAGGTTTCATCATGGGCTAGTGATTCTAAGCATGTGTTCATTACTAGCTATGAGCTCAAAATTTTCAAATTTTTCAAATTTTTTTGTATTTTTGCAATAAGAAAAACAATAATACACTACTAATCCCTCCACCATACTTAAATCTTACATTGTCCCCAATGTAAGGCAAAAATATAAGAAAAGAGAAAAGTTAAAACTAGAAAGCAATAAAACGAAAAAGGTAAAAGGGAAACTAACTCCCCTTGGGTTGCCTCCCAAGCAGCGCCTCTGTTTAACGTCGGTGGCCCGACGCCAGTCCTCTATCAAGGTGGTTGATGCAGTGTTGCTCTATCCTTCCTTAACCACCTCAATATCTTCTTCACTCCGCGGTATCTCGGCTTGTTGCTCTTTGAGTGGTCGTCCTCAGTCTTTGTTACTCCTCCAGCATTTGTTGCTTGCTTTGGTCGATCCGGAGGGTGCTTCTTTCCAATTGTACGATCCTGCAAGTGAGAAATAAGAGGATCAGAAGTATCGTGAGCAGACAGAGTAGCAATCATATGAACAGTAGGAAAAGAGCTCGAATCTATACCTCTCTTATCGTTAAGGCCATCAGTAGCCTTTCCCATTTCCCACAACTCATCATTATCAAAATCAGAATCATAATCATTATGTACATCAATAGCGTAACTAGAATGCTCAAGAGGTTTAATGGGTTCATACATGTTGAATTTTTCAATTTCACCATTAGACTCCATGGTTATCAAACCGCTACTCATATTGATTACTGAGTTTGATGATTTCAAGAATGGTCTTCCTAAAATAATTAGACTAGAAGGGTCACCATTTCTCATGTCTAAGACATAGAAATCGGCTGTGAAGACCAAGTTCTTTACATGCACCACTACGTCCTCTACTATCCCCTTGGGTTTGACCGTGGATTTATCAGCTAAGTGAATAACTGCGCTATTTCTTTTTAAAGGTCCCATTTTCAGTTGAGAGTACATTGAGTAAGGCATGACATTTATGGACGATCCTAAATCGAGCATAGCCTTCTCAATCCTAATACCTCTAATCTAACATGGGATAAAGAACATACCTGGGTCCTTGCATTTAATGGGGATGCTTCTTTGGGTATCCGCCGAAACATTGTCATTGAGCTCGACCTTGGGCTGCCCTTTGTGTTCCTTGCTTTGATCCTCTTTCACGGTCTCATGCAATGGGGCTTGCTCTTTGCAGCGTGTACTCATCTTGTAGAGCCCTTTGAGTCCGGCACCTTTCATATTGTCCTTCAATGCTTGGGGGAAAGGGGGTGGTTCTCTATATTCAGAAAGTTTAGGGAACTCACCTCGTGGTTCCTCCCCTTGCATTGGCTCTTCAACATCTGTCTCTGTCTCCGTCATCTCTTCTTTTTGGGTTGGCGTCGGTACCACCTTTTCTTCAGCTGCATCTTCATTCACATTCACTGTGATAGCACTCACATTTTCCCGGGGGTTCATCTCTGTTGTGATGGCAGACCATTTGAAATCCTTGCTTCGATCTTGCTGATTGAAGTTGCCAATTGTCCCATCTGCGTCGTCAAGCTCTGGATGCTTGCCCTCGTCTCCTGTTGAAATTGTAAGCTATTTTCAGCAATAATTTTAATGCTATGTTCTAACCTGTCAGAAGGAGGGTGCACTGGAGGTGGTGGAGGTCGCTGATATGGTGGTCTGTAGGGTGGGGGTTGGTGCATCTGTGGGTTCCCATAGCCTTGGTTCGGATGGTCCCTCCACCCTTGATTGTAGTTGTTTGGTGGATGGTCATAATTCCTTTGTGGTGGCCCTGGGAATCCTCCTGCAGCATTTACGTTCTCCGTGGTTGTCTCTTGTAGTGAGGGGCATGCGTCTGTGGAATGGTTCGCAGCCAGACAGATTCCACACGACTTTGTCTTTCCTACATTTCCACCTGCCATACCACGCACAAGAAAAGTGAGGTCTATCAGTTGTTGTTCTAAGTTTGATACGTTTACCTCTTTTCTTTGCAGTTGTCCATGGCGCACAGATCCGAATTGTTGGGAGTTGGCCGCCATGTTGGCTATCAACCTTCTAGCTTCCGCTGTTTTATCTATAAATGCTCCTCCGCTTGCCCCATCCACTAAGTTCCTGTCAGAAGAAAGTAAACCTTCATAAAAGTATTGGATGAGAAGGTGTTCACTTATCTGGTGTTGTGGACAACTTGCGCACAACTTCTTGAATCTCTCCCAGTACTCATGTAGTGATTCCTCGTAGAGCTGCTTCACACCATATATCTCTTTCCTCAAGTTCGTTGCCCTTGAAGCTGGGAAGTACTTTTCTAGGAATACTCTTTGTAAGTCAGTCCACGTGGTGATCGATCCGGATGGTAAGTAGAAGAGCCAGTCTTTTGCAGCGTCCTTTAGAGAAAACGGGAAGGCTCTTAGCTTTATTTGGTCCTCAGTGATTCCGGTCGGCTTCATGGTAGTGCACACCACGTGGAACTCCATCAGATGCTTATGTGGGTTTTCTCCTGCAAGACCATGAAAAGCTGGCAATAAGTGAATTAAACCAGATTTAAGTTCGAAGTTTACGTTATTGGCCAGAGCAGGGAAACTGATTCAGAGCGGTTGTTGATCCAAGTTAGGATTCGCCAACTGCCTCAAGCTTTGATTTGCAGCCATCATGGATCTCTCTTCTTCTTCAAGCAGCCTTGCTTATCTCCTTCTCTGATGTAGCGTTCTCTCAATCTCAGGATCGTAGTGAAAATTATCTTCGTGATTGAACGATCCACCTGTACTCATTAACAAACCAAAGTAGTAATGCGGGATAAAATTAAAAAAATAATCGACACAAAATAAATGTTGCCTTCCCCGGCAACGGCGCCAAAATTTGGTAGCGTTTATCGTGTACGCCTAAATTAACCCTTCTTCAGTTAATAGCAAAAATATGTAGTAGTGGAAGTAGGGATCGATCTCACAGGGAAGGTAAATTTATTTCGTGCCAAAAACGAATAGTAACAAGGGGGGTTTTAGGATGAATGATTACTACTAAGCAAATTCTAAAATTAAAATAATTAACGAGATTAACTAAGATGTTTAAACTTATGAGAGTGAAGCGATTCTTGGTTTCCAGGTAACCGTCCTTTTTGAAAATTATCTTTTAGTCATCAAATCAAAACATTCGAATTCTTTCGATTATCTATCGATTGGAAAATTAATTCCTACACATCTTATTCGTATTAAAGAGAAAACAACATTCAATTTAACTCTTACCAAATCTCTAATCACCACTACAGCCGTTAATGATTAAATCAATGATAATTTTCAAAACTAATGAATTCGATAAATCTAATCAATGAAAACTACAGCCGTTAAAATTGATTACTCAACTGTTTCTCCTAAGAATTCAATAACACCTACAGCCGGTTAATTATTGATCTTAGTTGTTTCTTAACAAACTATCGATTATGCAATTGAATATTAGGTGATCGGTCTAATACACAAACACAACAATCATGGAATTCGAAATTTGAGAAACAAATTGAAATCGAAATCTAATTCAACAATCAAACCAAATTCTCATAAAAGATTTAAATCCAAAAGTAGGTATCCCTTCAACCAAGAATCAAAGGGTTTTAGCCTAGCATAATTAAATCTAAAATCAATAAAAATTCAATGGAAAACATTAAATAAATAAAGGAAAAGAAATTACTAATATAAATCACGATTCCGGCTTGTCGATTCGGTTCCGTTCTTCGTTGTTCTTGAAGAAAACTTGAAAGAAAATTAATCTAAAAAATCTCTAATTATTCTAAAGTATGGAATATTATGCCTAAGAACTGAATTCATTTTTCGAGTTATGGGGGTTGGTGGCTGATAAAATAGTTTACAATCTTCTAAACATGGTAAAAGACCTAATTTCCTAATTTTCGGACTCTTCGGCGATCGATCTCCTTGAATGTGGCGATCGATCGCTGCATTATTTTTTTTTCGGAAAAACCCTTGAGGCGATCGATCTCTATAAAGTGGCGATCGATCGCCGAGCTCCAGTAGACTTTGGCGATCGATCGCCACTTCTTCGCGATCGATCGCTGACTCTTCAAATTTGATGAAAATGTTTCTGTCCATAGGCGATCGATCTCCTCTTCGTGGCAATCGATCTCCTCCTTCAAAATTACATTTTTGCCCTTTTCTTGATCAACTTTGAGTCCTTGTCATGTCCATGTCTCTTCTCGGTCTTTACACATCATTTTTAGCTCGTTTTCTTCGATTGTACCTACAATTACACAAATATACGATAGGTAGCATACATATCAATTTATCCATCAAAACCTACCAAATCGTAGACAATTAAGCACTAAAGATGTGTCTATTTCTAGTCACATCAGATTGCCACGGTGCTTTGCTTTGGCAAACCCACACATGTACAATCGAAGTTTTTGACGAGTACTTTTAATTTTGGAAGGCATCTAAAACTTAATATTTTAGAGGGATTTATTGATCTCATGATTAGTTTGATAATTTAAAATATGTCCACTACATATAGTTGTATACATATCTACATATATGTGTAATACAATTATCAATATAAAACATAAGATAAATCATGCATCAACATACATAATTAAACTTGACATGGTTATAGCCCCTACTAACGATTTTCTCAAGCCAATGAGAAAATCCTAAGAGTCAACCTAAGGTAACTTCACAAGCACCTTCCATTGGCTCCAATTTTTGAATGGCCTCCTCATCCCGACACGATGCTCCATCTTCATTGATCACCATCAACAATAAAACTATACTATTTACAAGATATAGAATACCTCGATTCACATTCGAGGGGAACATAGGGGAGGGATAACATTTAGAATAAAATAGAGAAGGCACGACACGCAGGTCGTATTAAAAATTACAAACATCCACAAATCCTATCTAATAGGTTAAAGCTATAACCATGCACCATGCTCAAACAACACATAAAGCATGCTTTAACATTTAATTAATTAAATTCTAAACATTTTAAATTTAATTCTAATTAAAACTGTAAAATAAAATTTTGAAAAATATCATACGCTCGGGACATCACATGCCACGTACTAAAACGACTAAACCATGAACCATCATGGTTCGAACCATCATGGACCAATCATGGGCCTAGGTTTCGAAACCCTAGCCCACGGCCGAGCCATAGAGCAAGCGGCGGCGGCGCTAGGGTCTAACCTTAGCCGCCTTGCTCTTACTTTGTTTCTATCGGTCCAACCATGTACGGTTCATGACGGTGGCGGCTCAACCATCTCGAGCCAAAAGGTTCAAAAACCCTAGCCCTCATGTGGTGTAGCCGTCGTCCCTCACAATTCCGTGGACCATGATCGAACCAACTTGCACCGCCTCAATACTTTATCGAGCCAATAGAATTCAAAACCTAAGCAAAGGGGCGATGATGGCCGAGCCCATGCACGGCTACTAGGGTTCGAAACCCTAGCCGTCATGAGCTAGCCGTCACGAGCCATTGGGTTCTAAACCGTAATCAAGTTTTGACACTTCCATGCACAATTATTAGCCACAACGGCTAAACCATCTCGAGCCAAGGGTTCGAAAACCCTAGCCCTCATGTGGCTAGCCGTGTGTCATTTGTGATGGTGATGGCCGAACCCACGTGATATATGGTTCGATTTTAGCCTTCTTGTATCATATACAATAATTCGCCAATTTATATCAAATATAATATCATGACAATTTCACAAATTCAATTTAATTCATATCATATATGAATTATACAGTTTAAAGCATGCAATACAAATCTAAATATGATTAAACTATTTAACCACATAAATCCGATATGAGCCTTATACACGGCTCTGATACCACTGTTAGTAATCCAATGAGCATACAACGCAGCGGAATTTAAAATTTTGGATTACTAGACACCGGATCTATACATAGGGATTCATATCGGATAAAGGAATCAAAAGTCTCACCCTTGTAGCGTGTTTGAGCAGGTTCCACGGAGCAGCACCACGTCCAACGCCTTCTTCGAGTCACAAGCAAAACTTATCAAGTTTTGCCTCAACGGTATCCACACGATCAAATCGGGTGAAGGGATAGTTTAAGAACAAAGTGCTAGATTTGTTCTTAAACCAACAAACGAAGCACACTCGATTCACAATCGAAAAGATGGCTGGAATCAAAGTCTCTCTTCGATTATTTAAGCAAAAACCGAGAGCAACTTTGAGTCCTATGAGGCGGCCGTGTGTCTTCTTTTGTTTAGGTTGGAATGATATGAATTATCCCTAAACAATTAATCATAACCTTGTATTTATATTATAAGATTTAATTAAGGTTTAAGGCTTTCTCAAAGCCTCATGGGCCCAAACCCATGATTTAATTAAATCTTTATAATCTTTTAATTAAGACTCTTCTTAATTAATTAATTCAACCAATGAACTTAATTTCCCTTCTCGATTTAATCTTTTGTGCGACCCGATAGGATCTTGTAATGTTGGCAGTGACATAAAATCTTATTTTACGTTACAAGCAAGGAGCGGTGTCTAGCAACACATCGAGGCTACCCAAATTACAAGAATGTCAATGACTCGACATTACCTTTAGAACTTGTGATAATATTAACCATGTAACTTAATCCCTTTGTCCTTTGTGTTTAGATTGAACACGAGTCATGGAATAGTCATACTCGTATATTCAATCTTTATTTCTTGATCCCCAAGTAGAACTAGAATAAACGAATAAGCTCGATATCTCATATCGACTCATTCGAGCATGGCCATGCATTTTAGTTCTCACTTGATCAAGGGCCAAACACATCTCCTGTTATATAGGAGGGACAAATCCTATCTCGACCAGTCAACATCCCTCTACATAATTCGTAGTGTATCCAATAGTCGCCTTTATAGTTTACCCTGTTACGGGTAACGTTTGACAATATCAAGATACATAACTCCTTATGTTGGGATCTCTCATGATCACAAGTCGTAAAGATTACATACCTTATTATCACTATGAGAATTGCATATGACAATCATATAACTATCCATGTTGCATTCTCATGGTGGGTCTGTCCAGTACATCGTTCTCTAACATGTACCCATGTGTTGATTTTGTTGGGATATGCCCTAAGACAAGTCATTAGATGATTGTTTAAGACATACAATGTTTATGGATTTATGAATGGCAATTCATTATTATATATTATTCTTTTAACTGTGCATTGTGAATTAATATATATGTTAATGTCCTTAGAATAATATTGTATTATTCTTAAAGATGTCCCTAGTCAAGTATTATCATGAATATGGATAATGATAACACGTAGAGACTAGTATATGTTGATCGATGAATTGTTCATTGATATGAGATATCAAATCAACATATGGGTACATGTTAGAGAACGATGTACTGGACAGACCCACCATGAGAATGCAACATGGATAGTTATATGATCGTCATATGCAATTCTCATAGTGATAATAATGTATACAATCCTTACGACTTGTGATCATCAGAGATCCCAACATAAGGAGTTATGTATCTTGATATCGTCAAACGTTACCCGTAACAGGGTATACTATAAAGGCGACTATTGGATACACTACGAATTATGTAGAGGGATGTTGACTGATCGAGATAGGATTTGTCCCTCCTATATAACAGGAGATGTGTTTGGCCCGTGATCAAGTGAGAACTAAAATGCATGGCCATGCTCGAATGAGTCGATATGAGATATCGAGCTTATTCGTTTATTCTAGTTCTACTTGGGGATCAAGAAATAAAGATTGGATATACGAGTATGACTATTCCATGACTCGTGTTCAATCTAAACACAAAGGACAAAGGGATTAAGTTACATGATTAATATTATCACAAGTTCTAAAGGTTATGTCGAGTCATTGACATTCTCGTAATTTGGGTAGCATCGATGTGTTGCTAGATACCGCTCAATGCTTGCGACATAAAATGAGATTTTATGTCACTGCCAACATTACGAGATCCTATCGGGTCGCACAAAAGATTAAATCGAGAAGGGAAATTAAATTCATGGGATGAATTAAATAATTAAGAGGAGTCTTAATTAATAATCATAAGGATTAATTAAATCATGGGCTTAAGCCCATGAAGCTTTGAGAAAGCCTTTAATTAATTATATAAAAGTGATTACAAGGTGTTTAATTGTAAGACACAATTCATAACATAAAAACCTAGCACAAAAGAATCACTCTCGGCCGCTACCATCATCTTGAACTTTCGGCCACTTCATAGCCGAGTAGTTCTTGGCGATTTTGTGCCAATTTGATTGTGAATCAAAGTGTGGTTTTTGGTTCCGGTTTAATATCTTGTCTAGCAACTTGATATTAAACTATCCCTTCACTCGATTTGATCGTGTGGATACCGTTGAGGCAAAACCAATCGAGTTTTGCTTAGTGACTCGGAGAAGGCGTAGGACGTGGTGCAGCTCCGTGGATTCGGCCTCAAACACGCTACAAGGGTAAGACTCTTATGTAATTCTCTAATCCGATATGATTCCCTATGTATAGATCGCTGGTTTGTAATCCCAAATTTTTTCCGCTGCGTTGTATGCTCATGGGGTTACTTACAGTGGTATCAGAGCCAGGTTCAAGGCTCATATCGGATTTTATGTGGTTAAATAGTTTAATCATGTTAGAATTTATATTGCATGCTATTTAAAACTGTATTTTCATATATGATATGGAAAAATCAATTTTGTGAAAATCATCGTATGATAATATATATGATATAATTGACGGATCGAAATATATGATAATTCGTGATCAAAAACCGGAACATTGGCTCGTGTAGGCTCACGGCCGACGCCACCTAGGTGCTAGGGTTTCGAACCCTAGTCACCATGGCTCGGCCGCCGCATCAAAGAGGCTAGGGTTTTTGAACCCTAGTCAAATAAGCCTCTCGGCCGCCGCTTGAGAGCTAGGGTTCGGACCCTGGCTCGAGCATGGGTCAAGCCGTCGCACTATCTAGGGTTTTGAACTCTATTGGCTCGATAAAGTATTGAGAAGGTGCAAGTTGGCTCGATAGAATAAACATGGTGCAAGGCGGCTAGGGTTTGGAACCCTAGCAGCGCCGCACCCAAGCCGCCGCATGGACCATGGCTCGGCCATGGGCTAGGGTTTCGAACCCTAGGCCCACTATTGGTCCAGCCATGGGTTTTGGTTCGAACCATGGTGGTTCGTGTTTTAGTCGCTTTAGTTCGTGGCATGTGATGTCCCGAGCGTACGATAATTTTTCAAAAATTATATTACAGTTTTAATTAGAATTAAATTTAAAATGTTTAGAATTTAATTAATTAAATGTTAATGCATGCTTTATGTGTTGTTTGAGCATGGTGCGTGGTTATAGCCCTTTGACATATTAGATAGGATTTGTGAATGATTGTAATTTATAATACGACCTGCGAGTCGTGCCTTTCTCTATTTTATTCTAAATGTAATCCCTCCCCTATGTTCCCCTCGAATGTGAATCGAGGAATTCTATATCTTGTAAAATAGTGTAGTTTATTTTATTGATGGTGATCAATGAAGATGGAGCATCGTGCCGGGATGAGGAGGCCATTCACAAATTGGAGCCAAAGGAAGGTGCTTATGAAGTTACCTTAGGTTGACTCATAGGAGTTTCTCATTGGCTTGAGAAACTCATTAGTAGGGGCTATAACCATGTCACGTTTTAATTATGTATGTTGATGCATGATTTATCTTATGTTTTAGTTTGATAATAGTATTACACATATATGTAGATATGTATACAACTATATGTAGTGGACATATATTAAATTATCAAATTAATCATGAGATCAATAAATCCCTCTAAAATATTAAGTTTTAGATGCCTTCCAAATAAAAGTACTCGTCAATAACTTCGATTGTACATGTGTGGGTTTGCCAAAGCAAAGCACCGTGGCAATCTTAGTAAGGCGCGAAAGGATAAAAGTGATATCCGTTATACTTTAATTGGGTACGACTTAACTAGGTTATCTCAATAGGATTGGGAACCTAGAGGCATGGGTTGGATTATAATTCATTTGATGAATTGAACAAAGTGTTGTTCGTCCAACTATCCAAGAATTATATGTGATGTAATTGACAAAGTGTTGTCTACCTAAATAACCGAGTCTTGGGCGATTAGCCAAAGCTAACTCAAGATTAGGCGAAATATGGATCTTGGCCCACTAAAGGTTTCGAGGGTTGATATTTTTCAAACAAAATAGTGGGAGTATCATTTAATATAAGACCATGTTAAATGATTTAAATCATAAACTTATTTTGCATATTTATATTGTAGATATCCATGGCAACTAACAACGTTACTAGCACTTTATCACTGCGATCGGTCCTTGAGAAGGACAAATTAAATGGGACGAATTTCCTAGACTGGCATAGGAACTTGAGGATAGTCCTCAAACAAGAAAAGAAACAATATGTTCTAGAGGAACCCTTGCTCGCTGAGGAACCTCCCCTAACAGCTACAAGAGCTGAAAAAGATGCTTACAAGAAGCATCAGAGTGACGCACTTGATGTTGGGTGCCTCATGCTTGCCACTATGAACTCTGAGCTTCAGAAGCAACATGAGGAAATGGAGGCGTTCGATATGATCGAACACTTAAAGCAGTTGTACCAACAGCAAGCTAGACAAGAGAGGTATGACGTCTCTAAAGCGTTATTCCAGTGCAGGATGGTAGAAGCAAGCTTAGTTGGAACTCATGTGCTCAAGATGATTGGGTACATTGAGAATCTGGACAAGCTAGGTTTTCCATTGGACCAAGAGTTGGCCACCGATGTGATCTTGCAATCGTTGCCGGAGAGCTTCAGTCAATTTGTAGTAAATTACAATATGACTGATATGGAAAAGACTCTGCCCCAGTTGCTTGGTATGTTGAGAACATATGAAGCAAATACTAAGAAGACTAAGGCCACAAATGTCCTTATTGTGAATAAGGGCAAAGGAAGGGCCAAAGCTAAAGGCAACAAGAAAGCAAAAAAGGTCTTTGCTAAATCTAAGCCAAAGTCTTCTGCACTGAAGCCAAAGGGAGGGATAGCAAAAGAAGGGAACTATTTCCATTGCGGTGAGACCGGCCATTGGAAAAGAAACTGCAAAGTATATATGGAGGATCTAAAGAAAGGAAGTGTGACTTCCGCTTCAGGTATTTTTGTTATAGAAGTCAATTTATCTACTTCTTCATCATGGGTATTAGATACTGGATGTGGATCTCACATTTGTGTAAATGTGCAGGATCTCAAAAGGAGTAGGACATTGGCAAAAGGTGAAGTTGATCTCCGAGTTGGAAATGGAGCAAGAGTTGCTGCATTAGCTATAGGAGATTATCATTTAGCTTTACCTTCTGGTTTATCGTTGATTTTAAAAGACTGTTATTTTGTGCCTTAAATTACTAAAAACATTATTTCTATTTCTTGTTTAGACAAGTATGGTTTTTCATTTATAATAAAGGACAATTGTTGTTCTATTTATTTAAATGATATGTTTTATGCTAGTGCACAAATGGTGAATGGTCTTTATGTATTAAATCTTGATATGCCTATCTATAACATAAATACTAAAAGGATTAAAAATAATGATTGTAATCCGACTTATCTCTGGCACTGTCGCTTGGGCCACATAAACGAGAACCGCATATCTAAACTTCATAAGGATGGAGTATTAGATTCATTTGATTTTGAATCATATGAAACATGCGAATCTTGTTTAATGGGCAAGATGACTAAAGCCCCTTTCAAGGGACATGTTGAAAGGGCAAATGTTTTATTGGGACTAATACATAGTGATGTATGTGGACCAATAAGTACGCAAGCTAGAGGTGGTTTTCAATACTTCGTTACATTTACTGATGACCTCAGTAGATATGGGTATGTGTACCTAATGAAACATAAGCATGAAACCTTTGAAAAGTTCAAAGATTTCAAGAATGAAGTACAAAACCAACTTGGCAAAAGTATCAAAATCCTTCGATCAGATAGAGGAGGAGAATACTTAAGCCAAGAGTTTCATGACTATCTAAAGGAGTGTGGGATAGTCCCACAACTCACTCCTCCGTATACTCCACAATGGAATGGTGTATCCGAGAGGAGAAATCGAACCTTGTTAGACATGGTTAGATCAATGATGAGTCATGCAGATCTTCCGATATCATTTTGGGGACACGCTCTAGAAACAGCAATTTTCTTACTGAACCGTGTTCCATCTAAATCAGTGGAAAAGACACCATATGAGATATGGACTGGGAAGCGTCCTAGTATGTCTTTTATGAAGATTTGGGGTTGTGAGGCTTTCGTTAGACGTCACGCCACTAACAAACTTGGACCCAAATCTGAGAAGTGTTTATTTGTGGGGTATCCTAAGGAAACGAAAGGGTACTATTTCTATTATCCCACCGAGAACAAAGTAGTTGTTGCTCGGACTGGTATATTTCTTGAAAGAGAATTTATTTCTAGAAAAACCAGTGGGAGAAAAATAGAACTTAGTGAAGTTCAACCACAAGAAAACACTGAACCTGAAATTGAGATGGAAACAGAGCAGGCACCACAAGCTGTTGTGGAAGAAGCACCTGCTCAAGAGACACAAGCCCAGCATAGGTCTGTAAGAGAACACCGGGATCCACAGAGATATGGATTTCTTGTGACTCAACAAGGTGACTTACTACATATTGATGAGGATGAGCCGTCATCTTATCAACAAGCTATAATGGGTAATGATTCTGAGAAATGGCAAGAGGCCATGAAATCTGAGATGGAATCCATGTATGCAAACCAAGTATGGACTTTGGTTGATCCACCTGAAGGGGTACGACCCATAGGGTGCAAATGGATTTTCAAGAAAAAGACCAATATGGATGGTAACGTACAAACCTATAAAGGTCGGCTGGTTGCAAAAGGATTCAAACAAATTCATGGTATTGACTATGATGAAACCTTTTCACCAGTGGCCATGGTTAAATCCATAAGGATCTTACTTGCAATAGCTGCATTTCATGATTATGAAATCTGGCAGATGGATGTCAAAACAGCTTTCCTTAATGGAAATCTGCTCGAGGATGTGTACATGACACAGCCCGAGGGTTTTGTCGATCCAAAGGATGCTGGAAAGATATGCAAGCTACAACGATCCATTTATGGATTGAAGCAAGCTTCTCGGAGTTGGAATCTTCGTTTTGATGATGCAATCAAAGAGTTTGGTTTTATCAAAAATGAAGATGAACCTTGTGTCTACAAGAAGGTCAGTGGGAGCGTAATCATTTTCCTAGTGTTGTATGTAGATGACATACTTCTTATTGGAAATGATATCCCTGCCTTGCAATCTGTAAAGATTTGGCTAGGGAATTGCTTTTCGATGAAAGACTTAGGAGAAGCCACCTATGTGTTAGGAATCAAGATCTATAGAGATAGATCGAGAAGGCTTCTTGATCTAAGTCAAAGTACATACATAGACAAGGTGCTTAAAAGGTTTAGCATGCAAGAATCCAAGAAAGGATTCGTGCCTATGACACATGGTATTTATCTCTCGAAGGAACAGTGTCCTTCAACACCAGATGAGAGACAACGCATGAGTAAGATTCCATACGCATCAGCTATTGGATCTATCATGTATGCCATGATATGTACTCGTCCCGATGTATCGTATGCTTTGAGCATGACGAGCAGATATCAAGTTGATCCAGGTGAAGGTCACTGGATTGCTGTCAAGAACATCCTGAAGTACTTGAGAAGGACTAAGGATACATTCTTGATTTATGGAGGTGAGGAAGAGCTCAATGTAATGGGTTACACTGATGCAAGCTTCCAAACCGACAAAGATGATTTTCGATCGCAATCTGGATATGTGTATTGCCTGAATGGAGGTGCTGTGAGCTGGAAGAGTTCAAAGCAAGAAACAGTAGCCGATTCTACAACGGAAGCTGAGTATATTGCTGCCTCGGATGCAGCAAAGGAAGCTGTTTGGATGAGGAAGTTCATTTCTGAACTTGGAGTGGTGCCTAGCATTAAAGATCCGATAGAACTCTATTGTGACAACAATGGAGCGATCGCATTGGCTAAGGAACCAAGATCTCACCAAAGATCCAAGCACATACTTAGGCGTTTCCATTTCATTCGAGAAATCGTTGAAAGGGGAGATGTTAAAATATGCAAAGTACCAACAGATGATAATGTATCTGACCCATTGACGAAGCCACTGTCACAGCAGAAGCATGATCGTCATACTAGATCTCTAGGCATTAGGTATATGTCTGAGTGGTCTTAGTGCAAGTGGGAGATTTGTTGGGATATGCCCTAAGACAAGTCATTAGATGATTGTTTAAGACATACAATGTTTATGGATTTATGAATGGCAATTCATTATTATATATTATTCTTTTAACTGTGCATTGTGAATTAATATATATGTTAATGTCCTTAGAATAATATTGTATTATTCTTAAAGATGTCCCTAGTCAAGTATTATCATGAATAGGGATAATGATAACACGTAGAGACTAGTATATGTTGATCGATGAATTGTTCATTGATATGAGATATCAAATCAACATATGGGTACATGTTAGAGAACGATGTACTGGACAGACCCACCATGAGAATGCAACATGGATAGTTATATGATCGTCATATGCAATTCTCATAGTGATAATAATGTATACAATCCTTACGACTTGTGATCATCAGAGATCCCAACATAAGGAGTTATGTATCTTGATATCGTCAAACGTTACCCGTAACAGGGTATACTATAAAGGCGACTATTGGATACACTACGAATTATGTAGAGGGATGTTGACTGATCGAGATAGGATTTGTCCCTCCTATATAACAGGAGATGTGTTTGGCCCTTGATCAAGTGAGAACTAAAATGCATGGCCATGCTCGAATGAGTCGATATGAGATATCGAGCTTATTCGTTTATTCTAGTTCTACTTGGGGATCAAGAAATAAAGATTGGATATACGAGTATGACTATTCCATGACTCGTGTTCAATCTAAACACAAAGGACAAAGGGATTAAGTTACATGATTAATATTATCACAAGTTCTAAAGGTTATGTCGAGTAATTGACATTCTCGTAATTTGGGTAGCATCGATGTGTTGCTAGATACCGCTCAATGCTTGCGACATAAAATGAGATTTTATGTCACTGCCAACATTACGAGATCCTATCGGGTCGCACAAAAGATTAAATCGAGAAGGGAAATTAAATTCATGGGATGAATTAAATAATTAAGAGGAGTCTTAATTAATAATCATAAGGATTAATTAAATCATGGGCTTAAGCCCATGAAGCTTTGAGAAAGCCTTTAATTAATTACATAAAAGTGATTACAAGGTGTTTAATTGTAAGACACAATTCATAACATAAAAACCTAGCACAAAAGAATCACTCTCGGCCGCTACCATCATCTTGAACTTTCGGCCACTTCATAGCCGAGTAGTTCTTGGCAATTTTGTGCCAATTTGATTGTGAATCAAAGTGTGGTTTTTGGTTCCGGTTTAATATCTTGTCTAGCAACTTGATATTAAACTATCCCTTCACTCGATTTGATCGTGTGGATACCGTTGAGGCAAAACCAATCGAGTTTTGCTTAGTGACTCGGAGAAGGCGTAGGACGTGGTGCAGCTCCGTGGATTCGGCCTCAAACACGCTACAAGGGTAAGACTCTTATGTAATTCTCTAATCCGATATGATTCCCTATGTATAGATCGCTGGTTTGTAATCCCAAATTTTATTCCGCTGCGTTGTATGCTCATGGGGTTACTTACAGATTTGATATCTCATATCAATGAACAATTCATCAATCAACACATACTAGTCTCTACGTATTATCATTATCCCTATTCATGATAATACTTGACTAGGGACATCTTTAAGAATAATACAATATTATTCTAAGGACATTAACATATATATTAATTCACATTGCACAGTTAAAAGAATAATATATAATAATGAATTGCCATTCACAAAATCATATTACATTGTATGTCATAAACAATCATCTAATGATATGTCTTAGGGCATATCCCAACATATATGGTCGACATGCGTATAACTGCATTGAAGTCATTGAAAGAATCACTGTGCTATTTAAATTGTTTGATAATCAATATCATATAGATATATCAAGATTGTTGTTAAATGATAATTTCTATTAAACACTCGTGTGAGGTAATAGAATAACATAGGATTCTTAGCTAGTAAACTAGAAGAACAAGACATAGTGGATAGTTAAGTGAAGTCAAAACTCTAGAATCTGTTCTCATTGATTTTGTCCACTTAAATCTTCATCTTGTTAGTTTATTTTAGTTAGTTAATACTTTTGCTAGTAATTATCTAGATATAGTTAGGGTTATTCTAATTACAGTACTTGGTATAATTTAGTTTCAATCCCCTTATGTTCAACATCCGTACTTTAATTTTCTATACTAAAACTTGACACCGTACACTTGCGGTAGGAAATAATCAAGTTTTTGACAACGTTGCCGGCGATTCATTTAATTTTGTTTATACTATATTGTTACCAAGTAGTCTTGATTTTAATTTATAATTTTATTTTTAGTTTTAAATTTTTGATGATATTTTTCTTGTGAGGTACTTGGAGATGATTCATCAACAGGTCTTCACAAGCTTTGTCCAACAACAGTCTGAACACTTATATGCATCTTGGGAGAGATTCAATAATGACTTTTCAAACTACATTTCTCTTTGATCTTTCTACAATGGATTGGATGCAGAAACACAAGAATGAGTATTTAATGGAGCATTGGCAACTGGTACTCCCATGTTTAGTAGAGATGAAGACAGTGTGTTGCACATGTTTAACATGGTTTACTGCTGATTTTCGATCAGAAGTAAGTTTTTTGGTATTTTTTGTCACGTCTTGTATGAATCCAAATAACTACTTGGTTTTGTGGACTAAAAGGGTGCAAAAGCTTATCAAAATGGTGTATTTATGTCAAGGCTTCAATTTTTCCATTCAAAAGACAGGCGTAAATACGCCTATCATGGGGCGTAAATACGCCCTAACAATGGCAATCAAATTGTTGAAGAGTTAACGCATGCATAACTACGCTAGTTTGAAGCATAAATACGCGATATCGGGCATAATTATGACAGCATACGAGGAGGAAATATGCTAGCTACGCGGGAGGCCAGGATTTTAGCACATAAGCGGCGTAAATACGCCAGTATCACAGGCGTAAATACGCCGCCAGAATTTTGAAAATTTTTCCTACCTTCCTTATATGATGCACTCAGACTCTAGGGTTTTTAGGCACCAGAAAAAAGAAGAAGTTAGGATTGAATAGGAGAAAAAGAGAGGACGACGCCTCGGAGCAAAAGTGGAGATTTCATCACGAGACGGAGGCATTCATCTGAGAACGAAGAATAATTTCTAAATCGTCTTTGTATTTCTAACTTTTATTTGGTTTTATGGATTGTTTAAACATGTCATGTCTATGTGTTTATTTCATTCTATCATGAACTAACTTTATTTTCTAGAAGAACGATGTAGCTTGTTTTAAAACTACGCTTATTATGATTTGATTGATATATTTGGAGTTCCATATGGTTTATTTGTGTTTCCTTGTTCTTAATGCTTTTGATCTACTGGTCATAGATTGCATGATGATATCTTTGTATTCTATCACTCGAGAGAGGGATAAAAGGGATTCATATCGTGGAAGATTATAGAGTTTGAGAGGCCTATAACTCCATATAAGTCGTTAAAGGAATTACTGCACAATTTCAGTTGTTTGATATTTAATTTTAGATAGATATATCAATATTGGTATTAGATGATTACTTCTGCTTAACAAGAATGTGTAGAAAATAAATAAGAATTCTCGGCTAGTAAACTAGGAAAATCCATAATATTGATATTAATGAACAATAAGTACAGTGGATAAACAAGTGAAATTGAACTCCTAGATTCGTCTCTAATTGATTTTTCCAACTCAAACTTGATCATTCATAGTTTAATTGATTTTTTATTAAATTGCATAAAACAACTCAACCGTTAGATTTTCTAGATAAAACGAATATTATTTTAATTTAGTACTTAGATATAACTTTATAATCAATCTCTGTGGGTTCGACATCTTTTTATATTAAAACTTGACAACCGTGCGCTTGCGGTAAGAAATGTCTCATCAAGTTTTTGGCGCCGTTGTCGAGGTTTCTTTTATTTAGTACAATCTGACACTGTACCAATTAATCTTGCTTTTTTAATTTAGAGGTTTCATTTTTTTTTTTTACTTTGAACTGATTGTCATTTTCTATGGGCTTTTGAAGTGTATGCAAAAATATACAACTCCTGAATCACTGTTGTTTGATCTTGAGATCGAGAGAACTGCAAGAAGATTGAGAAAAGCGAGAAGGGAAGAGTTAATAGCAGTGGGTGAGAACAGAGAGAACAATGAACCACCTCCACTACCTCCCCATTGGCCATCAGGGACTACTTCAAACGATGGTCAATAACAATTATTCTGGGATCGCTCGCCAGACTATCAATGCCAACAACTTTGAACTTAAGCTTGCATTGATAAGTATGGTGCAGTAGAATCAGTTTGGTGGTTCCGCTGTTGAAGACCCCAACTTACATCTGAGAATGTTTTTGAATATAGCTGATACTGTGAAAATGAATGGTGTTCCAGAAGACACTATGAGGCTGTGTTTGTTCCTTTTCTCTCTTAGGGATCACGTAAGGAGCTGGCTACAATCTCTTCCCGATGGTGCTATTTGTACGTGGGCAGACATGGCATCAAATTTTTTGTCAAAGTTCTTTCCGCCAGCTAAGTCAGCCCAAATGAGGATTGAAATCAGTACGTTCAGAAAAATTGATTTTGAACAACTCTATGAGTCATGGGAGCGATTTAAGGATCTATTGAGGAGGTACCCACAACACAACTATGAGAACTGTGTGCAAATCCATTTATTTTATAATGGTTTGAATGGGCCAACTAGGATTATTGTGGATGATGTAGCAGGAGGAACACTATTTGCTAATATCGTAGTGGATGCTTTTGATTTGCTTGAGAAATGTGAGCCAACAGTTTCCAATGGCCAAGTGAGCAATCATGGTAAGGAACTCATAGGTATGTATGAGGTTGATCATTACACTACATTTTCTGCACAATTATCTGCACTAACGACCCAGGTAACAGCCCTGAGCAAGCAGGAAGCACAACCCACTATTGAATCAACTAAGCAGACCAAGAACAAACCTAGTTCATAAACAATCGGTATCCCACCAACAATAACAACTACCGGAGCAACCAGTACCAGCAAGGGTTCCGCAACAATGATAAACTGTCATATGCCAACAACAACACCTCATTGACTCCGCCACCTGGATATGCTCCACATAAGAATGAAGGTAAACCATCACTTGAAGATTTGGTAGGTAACTTTGTTCGAACCTCGTCAGCGAGGTTTGAGAAGACAGATCAAGGCTTGACATGATTGGGTCACATGAATAACATGGGTGCTACGATGAAGTCTCTTGGGGTTCAAATTGGGCAGCTTGCTAATGCCATGAACAACCAACAAAGAGGAAGAGTTCCTAGCAACACTGAAGTGAACCCAAAAGAGCAGTGCAAGCCCGTGACATTGAGAAATGGCAAGGAATTTTGGGATACAGAACCAACACATGTTAATGAGCAACCAGTTGATGAGACTCAAATTCCGGTTGAAATCCCTAAAGAAATTGAAAAGGAGAAGCAAGTCACTCAACCTGAAAAGCCTCCTATGTTCAAGCCTACACTTCCATATCCTCAACGCTTCAGGAAAAAGACCATAGATGACCAGTTTGCAAAGTTCTTGGAGATTTTCAAGAAAATCCACATTAACATTTCATTTGATGATGCTTTGCAACAAATGCCTAATTACGCAAAGTTCATGAATGACGTAATGGCACAGGAGAGAAAGCTCGATGAATTTGAGACAGTGAATCTCACATAGGAATGCAATGCTATTCTCCAGAAGAAGCTACCACAAAAATTAAAATATCCACGGCAGTTCTACATTTAATAAGGCATTATGTGATTAAGTACAAGCATTAATCTAATGCCTTTATCTATTTTCAGGAGCTTAGGGATTGGAGAAATGAAGCCTACTACCATTACCTTGCAATTGGTGGATAGGTCTCTTACAAATCCTTGAGGGATAATTGAAGATGTACTTGTTATGGTGGACAAATTTATCTTCCCTACAGATTTTGTGATACTATATATGGAAGAGGATAGAGATGTCACATTGATTTTGGGGAGACAATTCTTAGCAACAGGCAGGGCACTTATCGATGTTCAAATATGAGAACTATCCTTGAGAGTTGGAGGCGGGGAAGCCATGTTTAATTTTTACAAGGTCCTCAAAGGACCTGACGAGGTAAGCACTTACAAATTTTAGATGTTATTGAATCATATATGCATAATTTTAAAGTAGGAACAATAACTGTGGATCCATTGGTAAATTGCATGTTCAACTCCATTATGCAAGTGGATGCAACTGAATTTGATCTTTTTGAGCAAGTTGAAGCACTTAAGGGCTTGCACAAGGACAAAACCACTGCTGCAACAAAGGAAGATGTACATGATACATCAGTAGAAGAGGTTATGAAGGCGAGCTCGGAATTGAAAGAACAATCTACCCACCTCACTTATGCCTTCTTGGGTGAGAATTTGACATATCTGGTAATTATATCTTAATCTTTGTTCTATAGAGAAAGATAAATTACTTCTTGAGGACATTTAAATCTGCTTTGGATTAATCGATTTCTGATATAAAATGGATTAGCCCGTCTTTATACATGCATAAAATACTTATGGAGGAGTCATTCACTCCCTCAAGTGATCATCAAAGGCGGCTGAATCCGGCAATGAAAGAGGTAGTAAAGGCAGAAGTGCTTAAATTGTTAAATACTGGGATTATTTATGCTATTTCAGATAGTGCATGAGTTTCCCCAGTACAGGTTGTGCCAAAGAATGGAGGAATGACTATGGTAAGAAATAAAATAATGAGTTGATCTCAACTCGAACTGTGACGGGTGGCAAGTTTGCATTGACTATAGGAAACTCAACAAGGCCACGAGGATGGACCACTTCCACCTTCCATTTTTTGATCAGATGCTTGACAGGTTAGCAGGTTATTGTGATTACTGTTTCTTAAATGACTATTCATGGTACAATCAAATTGCCATATACCTTGAGGATCAAGATAAGACAACATTTACTTGTCCATATGACACTTTTATTTTTAGAAGAATGCCTTTGGTTTATGCAACGCACCTGCTACCTTTCAACGGTGTATGGTGGCTATATTTTCATATATGGGGGATGAGATCCTATAAGTCTTCATGACCACTTTTCAGTATTTGATTCTTCTTTTGATCATTATTTGCATAACTTACCTCTTGTTTTGCAGCGATGCCAAGAAAAGAACATTGTGTTAAATTGGGAGAAATGTCATTTTATGGTGCAAGAGGGTATTGTCTTTGGCCATAAGGTGTCAACTCAAGGACTTGAAGTGGATCAAAAAAGTGGTTGCATTGAAAAGCTTCCACCTCCGAACAATGAGAAAGTTATTACGAGTTTCCTTGGCATGCCGGGTTTTATCGACGTTTTATTAAGGATTTCTCTGAAATAGCTAAGCCATTATGCAATTTCCTAGAAAAAGACTCACCTTTTATCTTTTATGATTCTTGTTTGCAGGCATTTGACAGGCTGTAGAAAGCACTAATATCAGTAGTGATTATCATAGTACCGGACTGGAAGGAGCCATTTCTGTTGATGTGTGATGCCAGTGAATATGTTGTTGGAACAGTACTGGGGCAAAAGAAAGACAAGATCTTTAGGGCAATTTACTATGCAGGCAGAACACTTGATGGAGCCCAACTGAATTACACCACAACCGAGAAAGAGATGTTAGCTGTGGTGTTCGCCTTCGACAAGTTTAGAGCATATCTGATTGCGACGAAACTCATGGTTTACATAGATCATGAATCTATTCTTTATCTATTTGCAAAGAAAGATAAGAAACTCCGGTTGATTCGGTGGATTTTATTGCTACAAGATTTTGAGATCTTGGATAAGAAGGGTGATCACAATGTTATTTAAATAGAAAATTCCTTTGTGGCGCGGTTATACAGCAAGTAAACGGTGTCAAGTTTACTATAGTAGAAAACAAGTAGGGATGTTGCACCCACAGGGACTAGTAAGTAAGTACCAAATTCGAAAAGATTAACTATATTTAACCAATGATTAGTGAATGATTATTATACTAAAATGACTAATAACACAATATTTAACCTAAGCAATGAGAGAAGATAAAGAAATTCGATCGAAACAATTATCAAGACTTCGGTTCAACCATGTAATCCCCCATAATTCATCTACTAATTAAGATTTAATATCCGACATTCTAAGGTGACGAGTTTTTTTCATACATTTGTTATACTATGGTCAAGCTATAACAAGTCTAATATTAATGTTACAATAAGCCACTCTCGTATCCTTATTGAACAATCAATATCAAAAAACGATTTATAAAAACTACTAGCCTTCGATTTTGGTAAATCTATTGCTATCACACGTGTGCTAGATTTTACTTGGTCCGTCTCAATCTAAAATCCACGGCCTAATTTACTATGTCGTATCGCAATATCGTATGGTCGAGTCAATCACGATTACCAAAATCATTCAAAAGGTAGCTAATCTTTTTAAAAGCATTAAACACATAAATGATGCTCAAAGTTCATAAGAATTCAATCAAAAACTTAATATTAAAATCATGGGTTCATACACGGCATCCCCTGGTCTTGATAAATAAACTAGCCAACAATCATAATCAAATAGCAAAGTTTAATCATGTCTACAAACATCATAAACATCAAAATTTGAATATAAATAGAACAAGTCTAGAAATCCGAATAAACGAGGTAGCGACTCCGTGCTTTTCTCCGTAGTTCCGTCTCTTGCGTTATTATTGCTCTTCCAAAGTTTTGAAGTGTTTGGAATATGAATGGAGGTGTGAAGGCTGCTTCTAGGTCTGAAAATAATGAGCCAAAGTCCCTAATTTGCACCCGACAAGTCCTATAAATAATGGATGAGGAATCAACCTTTTTTATGGACAAAAACTCTTCAAAGGAATAAAATCTTGATTTTTCCGTGTTCGGCGATCGATGGCCAACTCTTCACTGGTCGGTCGGGCGTTGAAAATCAGTGTTTTTAAAAATCACGTCTTTTGGCGATTGATCGCCACTTTCCCCGCGATTGTGGCGATCGATCGCTGTATTTCTCTGGATCGATCGCCAACTTCATAATTTTGTTGCCCAAAGCTCGTCACTCCCCGGTCAATTGCCCACTTCATGAAGATTGGTCGTCGAATGTAATTTCTTAAGTCCCGAGATTTTGTCATTCTTTCAACATATGCACTCGGTTTGGCATTTTCATCGTTAATTAGCTCAAATCCTCTACTTTCATGCACTTTTACCTAGATGCTTGAAATCAACAATTATATACCAAAAAGCGTAAAATCGTCTAAAAATCAATACGAAAATCAATAGAAAATCGCAGCAAAATAAGTGTGAAAACGACACTTATCAACTCCCCCAAACTTATCATTTGATCGTTCTCGAACAAAAATGAGATTCAAAATGTAGAGTTCACCCTTAATACTTTAACAGAATTAACTTAGCAACTCAAATGTAAATCTCAGAAATCTCACTAATACACCAACAAGAGTCAATGATACACCAACAAGAGTCAATGATACGACCATCGAGATTCAATGAGACGCGAGAATAGTATTTCAAAATCTTGTTTTGCCAAGGACTTAAAAATCAAGCAAAGACGCGGAATTAACTTAAAAAAACAAATTGTTGAGCACAAAATACAAAGAATCAAACGACTCAACTGACAAGATGAACCCCGACCCATTGCTTATCCAAGCAAGAACCTCGGTATATGATTCGGCCTTAACCCGTTGCCTATAAGTGAGACAAGAACCTTGGTATGTGAAATCGCACATCGACTCATTACTTATAACAAAACAAGAACCAAAAGTATCCACATGCACCTTGACCCACTACTTAGAAAAGTAGGAATCGGTATCAACATGACGCACATTGACCCACCACTTAGAAAAGTAGGAACCTCGGTATCAAATGATGAACACCACAAAGAATACTCCTTGATAAGTTCCAAGAATGGGATCACTTGGATCCATGAGAGAAAACTCTCCACAAGGCAAAAAAACCACGTTTTTTTGGCTGAATAATGTTCTATATCCCCTTTCAAAATGATTGAATACTAGTATTTATAGGATTCCTTGATTTTCCATGACCTAATGGGCTCATAACAAGCTAAATACAACATTTTTCTTTGTCCATCTAGCAATAATTCAAAAATAACATTAAAAACTTAAATAAAAGCCTACTATCTAATTATCTCAAACTAGCCCAATCACTAAATATGGATACAATGATGGCTCAAACATTATGTAGAATCCATGCTCTTGATTTTGGACTTGCATGTCTATTTGAAGCTCTTCATGAATCTCAAATCATTCTCTCTTTCTTTGAAAAAGATTTGTCCACAAATCTTGTTTACCCTTCAAAATCTTAGCCTTAAATAAGAAGAATGAGATCATAACAAAGTGGAATTTTAGGGACCATATTGCACAATAAATTTAGAGTGACCTATTTGTAATTTTATGACCCAATTGGATAGAAATTGAAAAAATCAAAGCTCTAGGTACCTAATTGCAATTTCGGACAAAAATTGACACAAAAAGGGGAGAAAATAATATTAAGATATGATAGGATAATATGTGATTAGATTAAAGAAAAATCTAATATTTAGGAAATATAGAGTCCAAAATAAGAAAAAAAATCAATCAAAAATCTTATTTGCAGTTAATAAGATTTATGATAGAGATTTCATACTCAAAACTCTTCAAAACCCTAATTTCATACATTAAAAATATCACATATTTCTTGGAAGAAAAATTGACTTTGTTTTTCTTTTTTTGGAGTTTTGACTTTTTTTTTCGATACGAAACACAAATAACAAACAAAACGAACTAAAGGATGAATCAAAGACTCAAAGAAACAAAGATTGTAAGAAAAAAATGATGACAAGAAGACTCAAGAAGGAGCTTGATATTTAAAAACCAAGGCTCTGATACCAAATGATACGACCCTCGAGATTCAATGACACGTGAGGATAGTATTTCTAAATCTTGTTTTGCCAAGGACTTAATAATCAAGAAAAGACGCGGAATTAACTTAGAAAAACAAATTGTTGAGCACAAAACACAAAGAATAAAACAACTCAACTGACAAGATGAACCCTGACTCGTTGCTTATCCAAGCAAGAACCTCGGTATATGATTCGACCTTAACCCGTTGCCTACAAGTGAGACAAGAACCTTGGTATGTGAAATCGCACCTTGACTAATCACTTATAACAAAACAAGAACCAAAAGTATCCACATGCACCTTGACCCACTACTTAGAAAAGTAGGAACCTCGGTATCAAATGACGAACACCATAAGGAATACTCCTTGATAAGTTCCAAGAATGGGATCACTTGGATCCATGAGAGAAAACTCTCCACAAGGCAAAGAGCCACATTTTTTGGCTGAATAATGTTCTATATCCCCTTTCAAAATGATTGAATACAAGTATTTATAGGACCCCTTGACTTTCCATGACCTAATGGGCTCATAACAAGCTCAATACAACATTTTTTCTTTGCCCATCTAACAATAATTCAAAAATAACATTAAAAACTTAAATAAAAGCCTACTACTATCTAAGTCATTTCAACTAGCCCAATCACTGATTATGAATACAATGATGGCCCAAACATTATGTAGAATCCATGCTCTTGATTTTGGACTTGCATGTCTATTTGAAGCTCTTCATGAATCTCACATTAGTCAATCCAAAAAGCAACAAGAAGTGTTGTCTGCTAAGCCAAGCAATACATCGCAAACTTGGAACTTGGGTGTGCTATTGTCTCTCAAGCTTCAAACATGTTTTCAAGATCAAATAATGCTAATAAACTCAAAGTAAAGATTACTATCAAGCACTTCATAGGCCTACTTTTCAAACAATTATCCACTAATGTAATTATTCCCTAGACTTGGATCAAAATATCTTTTAAGCTTATAATGTTAGGCCTTTGGTGTCGGTTTCAAAGAAAAGGCAGGATAAGCACAAAGAAGAGAGTATAATCATATAAAGTTCATATTTTTGCACCTCTCGAGCTTCTCTTCTTTTTTATAGCCTTGGACACTTTGGGTCTTATTATTCTTTTCTCAAGGCTCTTTCTTTACATCCTTTTCTTTTTCTCATTCATCAATCTTTTTCAATAAGTTCATCAAGATATAACATTTCACGTGCATCGAATGAGACTCATTATACTCCCTCAGGGTAGGGATAAAAATTCTTTCCAAACTCATATAAGGGTAGGTATAATGAGTTTATCAACAAAAAATGAATGATGGCTAATTTCCATTCTTTTCAAGTAAGCTCAAAAGTGGACACCAGGGAATGATTTAGTCAATGTAAGCTTGAAAGACTCAAACGTTTCCAAGATCCCTAAATCATATCCAAGTCAAGTTCATAACTATAAAATTTCGCCTCAAAGTGCCATCAAATAGGTTCTATAGTACTCTAAGAAGCTCAAGACAAATCATAGTTTACAAAAAGTTTCACTATCCAACATGTAATCCACAAAACCATGACTGAATATGCTCAAATTATTCCTCAATTTTGAAGTACTAACTCAACCAAGGATATTCACATACATGTCAAAATTTTCATGACTCAAGTTGAGATGTAAAGCGAGACTAGTATCATCATGTAATACAGTTCTAATTCAATTATATCTTAAGGTCGAACTCATTTCAAAAAAAAATCATTGGTGCTCAAGAAACAACAATAATTCTAGCATAATTAGCTCGTTGAACAAGAGACGGTAACAACATGCAACAGTGATAACCTACTCCACCAAAATTTAATTGTGTATTGTCCTCAATGTACTAAGCGTGAAAAATAAGACAAGCACTTACCTTTGACAACGACCGCCAGTGGTCGTCGTCCTCCTTCTCGTCAGCTATTGGAGAAGATGGTTGGGAAAAAAAATATGAACAACGCGCATGAAGTCATTCACCAAAAAACAATAACAAAATGGAAAGAACTAAAGAATTCAAAAACGAAGATAAGGGAAAAGAGAAAGTTCTTGATTTATAGTCCCAAGCTGGACTTTTTACCAATTTCGTCTTCAAGTATCAAAAGTGACAGTGGTGTACGAAGTTACGTCATCCACGTGGTAGTGCTTCAACCTCTTTCCCTTTACCGTGAATAATGCCCCTTTCTTGTCTCTCACCTTTACTAGTATCAGGTGGTAACACATTGATCATTTTGAATGGTCCAATCCATTGTGAGTTCTACTTCATTGGAAATAGTCGTAGTTTGACTTGATTCATAGATACCATATCTCCCTCACAAAACTTACTTCCTTTCAGATGGGGTTTTGACGTGATCATCACCTTCTTCTTCTTTCCATTATCTTTGTCCATTTTGCTCTTCACCTGCACCACATCAACATACAATAGATCAATAGTATTTACTTTACAGCACACGAGTTCGTTGTGTAGGTGTGTCAAAGTTTGAAACGTATTAAAAGTAAGATCCTCTTATATACGGAGGATCAATTTCCCTTCTTGGACATTGATTAATGCTCTTCCCGTTGCTAGGAATGGTTTTCCTAGGATCAATGGCATGTCCATGTCTTAATTCATGTCCAAGACCAGAAAATCCATCGGGATGATGAATTTTCAACCTTGAGTGGTATGTCCTCGATTATCCCTTGTGGATATGTGATGGACTTATCCGACATTTGCAAGGTAACCATTGTAGGCTTAAGCTCCCCTAATTCAAGCTTCCTGTAAACAGACAAAGGCATCAGATTCACACTTGCACCCAAATCATACAAAGATTTATTAAATGACATAGGGCCTATAGTGCAAGGTATCGTAAAACTCCCTGGATCCTTATCTTCGGAGGTGAATTTTTCTAAATGATAGAAGAACACTCTTCAGTTCTATCATCTCATGCTCTCCCATTTTCAGCTTATTTGATAGTATCTCCGTTAAAAACTTAGCATAATTCAGCATTTGCCATATAGCATCAATAAAAGGCATGTCAATATGGAGATTCTTAATCAAATCAAGAAACTTAACAAATTTAGCATCTAATTTTGCTCTTTTATATGCAGCGGGAAATGGGAGGGGGATATGTACCTTAGCAGGTGGTGTGATGGGTGTAGTGGTCTCAGTATACTTACTTTTGTCGCGTGCTTGATCTCAATTCTTCTCAGCCAGCTCATCCTTCTTACTAGCATTCTCCTCAGCAACTTCCTTTCAGCTCCTCAGTGTTATGGCATTAGCTTGCTCTCTTGGATTCTTCTCAGTGTCACTTGACAGTTTATTGAGCTCGTCCAGCTATGATGGTTGCTAACTGCCCCACTTGTACTTCCAAATTCTTTATCGACACGCCTTTATTTTGGAATATAGACTCCGTCGGTGTGATGAATTTGGTCATCAGCTCCTCCATACTCGGTTTTGGTGCATACCTCGGTGATGGTTGTGAGTTCAACACATTGTGCTGATTGGCATATGAGAAGTTTGGATGGTTCTTCATCCCCGGATTGTATGTGTTCGAGTACGGGTTGTACTGATGTGACCTATTTCCTACATAATTAATAGCTTCATTAGTTTGAACAAACGGGTTACCTGCTTGGCATTCAATGCTCAGATGTGCTCCTTGACATAGTTCACAGGTAATGGCTTGTACTTTCATCATTGGTGCTGTCAAGCGTCAATTTTTTTTGTCAAGACTTCCAACTGAGCCTATATCTCTGTCACTTCATCAACTTGATGCACCCTTATTGGTCTCTTTGGCATGTTACTCTCGGACTGCCATTGATAGCTATTAGTAGCCATCTCCTCCAACAATGTATAAGCCTCCTCAGGTGTCTTCCTCATAACAGCACCCCCTGATGCTGCATCAATCATAGAACGGTTATCAGAAAATAAATTGTTATAAAAAGTTTATGCCTGAAGCCATATATGAAGTCCGTGGTGTGGGCATCTCAATAAATCATTGAAGCGTTCCCATGCCTCGTACAACGTCTTCGGATCGTGTTGAGTAAAGGTAGTGATGTCATTGCACATCTTTGCAGTCTTTGATGGTGGGAAGAATTTTGACAAGAAACTTGCACCATCCCATCCCAAGTAGTAATAAATCATGCAGGAAGGGAATGCAACCAACTTTTAGTCGTAACCTGATGGCGTCGTCAGTAACGCCATTATGTTTAAGGTGTCACAAATCTCCAAGAAGTTGCAGATATGAGCATTTGGATCACCAGTAGTCGCGCCCCCAAATTGGACTGAATGCTGGATCATTTGAATGACAACAAGCTTGATTTTGAAGTTATTCGCCTGAATGCTGGGTCTAGTGATACTAGACAATGATCCATGGAACGAGGGGTGAGCATAATCCATGAATGATTGTCTAATAGGTACCTCCTTGTTCTGTCTTTCATCCTCTCCGTCCCTTTCTTGGTTGTTTTCCACCATTGATCGAGCTTCTTGTAGTCTCCTAAGAAAAGTTCTCTCAATTTTCGGATCAAAAAGCCGAAGTCTAGGCTTGCTACTCTTAGCATGCACTAAGAATCAACCTACCGCAGTAGTGGAGAAAAAATAAAAATAGAAAAAACAGAAAAACAGAAATAATAAAAAAACATGGATAAATTAAAGTCAACTAATCTCGTCTGATATTACTTTAAACTAATCCCCGGCAACGGTGCCAAAAACTTGATCTAGATTTTATTTAAATAGAAAATTCCTTTGCGGCGTGATTATACCGTAAGTGCACGGTGTCAAGTTTTTGTATAGTAGAAAATAAGTGGGGATGTAGTACCCATATGGACTAGAAAGTAAGTACCAAATTCGAAAATAAACTATATTTAACCGATGATTAGTGAATGATTATTATACAAAAATTGCTAATAACACAATATTCAACCTAAGCAAAGATAGAAGATAAAGAAATTCAATAGAAACAATTATCAAGACTCCAGCTCACCCATGTAATCCCCACACTCATGCATTTGTTATACTATGGACAAGCTATAAAAAGTCTAATATTAATTGAACAAACAATATCGAAAAACGATTTGTGAAAGGTATTAGCCTTGGATTTTTGTAAATCTACTGATATCACACATGTGCTAGATTTTACTTGATCCGTTGATAGGGATGAATATTACGTGTATTTTTGCAATATTACGTGTAAGTTTTAGTGTTGATTCCTGGATGATGTTATGATTTTTGGTATTTATTTGGTTATTTCAGGAATCTAGGTGGGAAGTGGAAGAATTGAGCTAGAAAGAAGAAAACGGATCAAACCGAGGCAAGAAATGAAGAAATTAGAATCTGACATAAACAATCGATTGGAAGTGGAGCGTGATCGATAGAAGGAGACAGAGTTTTGGCCAACAAGAAAAAAAGGAGCTCGATCGATCGGTAATTCATCTCGATCGATCGAGCATGGCAGAGATTTATCAAGCGAGATTGAAGAATGCTCGATCGATTGGAAGTTGATGCTCGATTGATCGAGCGAGGCAGAAAAAGTCAGGGACGAGAAATCAGAGGGCTCGATTGATCGAGACAAATAACCGATCGATCGAGCAACAAAATTTTCAGAAAAAAAAAAGACTTGATTGAGTTTGATCTATTGGGAACACTTCCATCCACCTCCTCTTCTATAAATAAGAGACCTAGGGCACAAATTGAGGAGAACCAATATCATATCATACACCATAAATCAGCCTCCTTTCATCCTCCAACATCCATACAAATTAAGAGAAAAAGCCTTTGAAGTGCAAGGAAAGAAGCAAGGGAAGAAGTAACGTTTCAACGCACGGATTCAACTCCTACGTTATCGTACTTCTAAACTTTATTTATTTTGATTTTCGAATTTATTGATGTTTATGAGGTTGAGAAACAATTATTCATCATGTTAGTTTGATTTGAAAATAAAATAATTTTATCTCATCAAGGTTAGGGAAGATTGTGATTTATTGATTTGAATGTTGTTTGAGTGGATTAATTCATTTGTGTATGATTTATACTCTTAATCCTATCAAAGCCTTGCTACCGTTGATTGATTTGTGAATTATAATTGAGATCAAGAGATAAAATTATAATACGCTACAATAATTCATGTTGTATGTTAAAGATTTAGATCGAGAGATTAAATCACATACGTGATCACTTTGAATTGAAAGATTTAAAGTTAACGATTTTCATCGAGATTTATGCAATATTAAATTGGTTTAAGTGAACGAGAGTTACTTATTTCAATTTAATATTAGTTTCAATATAGCTTGAGACATTGTATTGATTATTTGCGGGAATCCGTCACCTTATGAATTAATTGGTTCGTAATTGTTTTTACAAACAAATCATTGACGATAACACAAGTGAACCAACATCTCTTGATAAATTTCTCAAGTGGAATTCCTTCGCATCTTCATAGGAGTTGATTTAATGTTGAGTTTTTAAGTTTTTATTTTAATTAGATAATTATTCATATATTTCGTAGGCTAAATATAATTGTTTCTAATTTTATTTGGTACTTATACGTTAGTCTCCGTGGGTACGATCCCTATTTCTAAATCACTATACTAAAACTTGACACCGTGCACTTACGGTATAAAATCGCTACACTGAAATTAATTGTTTAAAATAAAAGCGATCAAGTTTTTGGCGTCGTTGCTGGTGTCGTTGCCGGGGACTAAGTTTTATAAAATCACTATGAGATTAGCCATTTTTTTGTTTTTGGTTGTCAATTTTGATTATTTGGTTTACTACATTTGTGTTTCTCCTTTTGGGTTGATTTTTACAGGTAATCATCTTCTTGGTGAATGCTAAGGAGTAGCAACCCCACACTCGAGCTTTTGACCCAGAAATTGAGCGAACGTTTCTAAGGAAAATAAGGGAAGCTCGAACAATGGCGGATAACAGTCAAGAAAGAGGCGCGAATAATGAAGCACGAATCCAAGATCTATGATGGACTTTGCTCAACCAGCTTTCCATGGATCACTGTCAACCAATACGAGGCCAAGTATTCATGCCAACAATTTTGAGATAAAGCCTGCAATAATTCAGATGATCCAGCATTCAGTAATGTTTGGGGGAGTAGCCACTGATGACCCTAACGCTCACATCTCCAACTTCTTGGAGATTTGTGACACCTTCAAATTGGGAGGGGATGACTCGAGCATTCTTGTCTAAATATTTTCCCCCTTCCAAAACTGCGAAGATGAGAAACGATATCACCACGTTTGGGCAATATGATCCTGAAACTTTATATAAGGCATGTGATCGTTTCAAGGACTTGCTTAGGAGATGCCCACATCATGGTCTTCCTATTTGGCTCCAGGTACAAACCTTTTATAACGGTTTATTTTCAGCTAACCGTTCTATGATTGATGCAGCCTCAGGAGGATCCATCATGTGAAAAACACCGGAAGCAACTTATGAACTCTTGGAAGAGATGGCTTCTAATAGCTACCAATGGCAATCAGAGAGGAATGTGCCAAAGAAACTGAGTGGAGTTCATCAAATTGACGAGATCACCGCTCTTTCGGCACAGTTGGAAGCATTGAACAAAAGATTGATAGCATGAGCATGACAGCGATGCAAGCTCAAGTTATCACTTGTGACTTATGTGGAAGCATTCATCCAAGCATCGAATGCCAGGCAGGTAATCCATTTACTCAGTCTAATGAGTCTACTAATTATGTAGGAAACAGGCAACCCAATAACCCGTACTCAAACACTTACAACCCGGGATGGAGGAATCATCCAAATTTGCAATGGTCCAACCAAAACAACGTGTTGAACCCACAACCACAATCGGGATATGTACCTAAGCCGAGTATGGAGGAGTTCTTGACCAAATTAATATCATCGACAGAAACTAGGATGCAAAATCAGGATGTATCTATAAAAAACTTGGAGGTACAAGTAGGGCAACTTGCAGCAATAATTCATGGACGAGCTCAAGGGACACTACCTACTGATACAGTGAAAAACCCGAAGGAGCAAGCAAAATTGGACCACCGAGAAGGAGGTGGCAGTCCAGCTTGGGACTATAAATTAAGAACTTTCTTCTCTCTATATCTTTTTTGTTTTTAGTTCAATTGTTCATTTTCTTTCTTGTTATTTTAATTTTTTGAGCCTAACTCCGTGCGTTATTTTTCAGATGCAGGAAAATGGAATGAATCAAATTGGTGGGGCGGATCGAACATTGGAAAAAAATTTGGTGGGAATTGTTTAGTTGAGTAGCTAATTTTGGGGAATTGAAGTGTTGGTTGGTTATTGTCGGTGAGTTCTTGTTGTGGTTGGGATTGAAGTAGTGTGAATTGTGAAATGATAAATGGCTCCCAAGAAAAAACAGAAGCAAGGCGAAGCCTCCAGTTCGTCTCAAGATTATGATGAGCTTCGATTTGTGAATTCTGTAGCGCCGGAATTATACCCCAGTTATCATCGAAAACCCCTCAGTCGCGAAAAGAGAATGAGTATAGAACGAATTGAACAGCCTATTGATGCGATGGTCCCCGTTGTGCTGGAATTCTATGCAAATTTAAGGATTGACCACCAAAATTCAAGGGAGGTTGTGTTTGTACGGGGTAAGGTGTGGAGTTTGATCAGTTTAAAATTAATGCAATTTTTCGGATGCCGTCAATAAAGAACAGTGAGTACAAAGCTTTCAAAAAGAGCCAAATCAACTATGATGTGGTACTCTCTGTAATCAGTGTTGAGGGAACTGATTGGCAAAGGAACAACAATGGAGAGCCCTAGTTGGTCCTAAAGAAACATTTGAAACCAGAGGCACAAGCATGGTTTTCCTTCATAGCCTCCCTGGTCATGCCATCGACCCACACTTCGAGGTCACCAAGGAGAGAGCTGCCATGGTATTTGCCATACTCATTGGGCAAACGGTGGATTTGGGGTACATTATAAATGACCACATCAGTGACATCAGCATGAGTCCGCCCACCTCCGCATTACCTTTTCCATCTACTATCACTGCTCTTTGCAAGAGATGTAGAGTGAAGTGGGGTGCCGATGAAGAACTCCTACCACCAAAAGCACCAATAGTGGTAGATGGACCACCACCGCCTACAGGCCGACGTAGGGCCGAGCCACGACCTTTGAGCAACAGACTTGATGGGCTGTCCTCATCTTCCGCTGCAAAGCATTCATCTATCACCTTGTACTCCCTCCACAGGGATCTCCAAGATATACGCCTGGAGCAGCAGGGCATCCGAAATTTGCAAAGGGAAATACGGTGGGACCAAGAGCAGATGAGTTAGCGACATATGGAGTTCATGCATTATCAGTATGCATGGAACACTGCCTTGGCCCAAGGTTTCCCAGCTATCCAGTTTCCACCTGAGGCACACTTCCAGCCATACCAGCCATACCAACCACCATCACCTGATTATCCGCCATATCCACCGTACCAGCCAGAGGAGCCTTATTACCCCGTACCCCCATCAGAGCATGATGAGGACGACGATCACTGACGATCGTCGTTGAGGTATGTGTTTTGCTTTGGCGCTTATTGTTTACTTTACATTGAGGGCAATGCATGTACTAAGTTTGGGGGTGTTTACTGGTACCTGCTGTTTTCTCTAGTTACTTATCTTGCATGTCGAGTCTATCATGAGATTAGATTGTTTTTTAGCACATAAAAAAAAATTGAAAAAATGAGTTAATCATTAAGAAATAATGAATTAAACTTGAAACGGTATTGCATGATGATATTAATCCCCATATAGTCTTGAAGATTTTTGACTTGTTTGTGAATATCTGTGGTTGAGTTAATATTCCAAAATTGAAGAACATCTTGAGCACTTTTGAGTCATGATTGAGGAAAATATATATGGGAAAGATTTTGTTAACTATGATTTGTCTTGAGCATCTTAAAGCACTCTAGAACCTATTTGAGGGCACTTTGAGGCGAAAATTTATAATTAGGAACTTGACTTGGACATGATTTAGGCGATCTTTGGAACATTTGAGCCTTTCAAACTTACCATGTATATATCAATCTCTAGTATCCCAATTTGAGCCTGAATGAAAAAAGAATGGCATATGTTTAACATACTATTAGCCCCCATTCAACATTCTTTGGCAAACTCATTAAACCCACCTAATTGAGCCTAAAATTGAATATTTTTATCTTTACCTAAAGGAAGTATAATGATTCTCATTAGATGCACATGAATTGCTACATTTGGATGAGCTTATTACTGGAAAAAAATGATGAATGAGAAAAGATAAAAGATAGATATAAAGCCTTGAGAAAAAAGTGACTAAATAAGATCCAAAGTGGCCAAGGCTAAAAGAAAAAAGAAGAGAAGCTCAAGTTGTGCTAAAAAATTACATTTTACATGATTATACTCTATTCTTTGTGTTACCCTGTCTTTTATTTGAAGCCAAACATCTAGGCCTAATATTACAAGCTTTAAAAGACCTATAGATCCAAGTCTAGGGAATAAATATATTAGTGGAGAAGTGCTTGAAAAAGTAGGCTTATAGAGTGTTTAATAGTAATCTTGACTTTGAGTTTAATAGCATTATTTGATCCTGAAAGTATATATGAAACTCAAGATTGACATTAACACACACGCACGTTCCGATTTTGTGATATATTGCTTGGCTTAGGAGAAAACACTTCTTGTTGATTTTTGGATTGACTTATGATTAATGCATTAGTGGGATTTCTGAGCTTTAACATTTGCGTTGCTAAGTTAATTCATTTAAAGTATTGATGATGAACTTTGCATTTTAATCTTAATGCTTGTTCGAGGACGATCTAAGTTTGGGGGAGTTGATAGGGATGAATATTACGTGTATTTTTGCAATAATATGTATAAGTTTTCGCGTTGATTCCTGGATGATGTTCCGCTTTTTTTGTATGTATTTTGTTATTTCAGGAATCTAGGTGGGAAGTGGAAGAATTGAGCTAGAAAGAAGAAAACGGATCAAACCGAGGCAAGAAATGAAAAATTGGAATCTGACATAACCGATTGATCGGAAGTTGAGCACGATCGATCGAAGGAGACAGAGTTTTGGCCAACAAGAAAAAGAGGAGCTCGATCGATCGGTAATTTATCTCGATCGATCAAGCATGGCAGAGATTTATCAAGCGAGATTGAAGAATGCTCGATCGATCGAAAATTGATGCTCGATCGATCGAGCGAGGCAAAAAAAGTTAGGGACGAGAAATCAGAGGTTCGATCGATCGAGACAAATAACCGATCGATCGAGCAACAGAATTTTCAGAAAAAAAGAAGACTTGATTGAGTTTGATCTACTGGGAACACTTCCATCCAACTTCTCTTCTATACATAAGAGACCTAGGGCACGAATTGAGGAGAACCAATATCATATCATACACCATAAATCAGCCTCCTTTCATCCTCCAACATCCATACAAATTAAGAGAAAAATCCTTTTAAGTACAAGGAAGGAAGCAAGAGAAGAAGTAACGTTTCAACGCACGGATTCAACTCCTACGTTATCGTACTTCTAAACTTTATTTATTTTGATTTTCGAATCTATTGATGTTTATGAGGTTGAGAAACAATTATTCATCATGTTAGTTTGATTTGAACATAAAATAAGTTTATTTTATCAAGGTTAGGGAATATTGTGATTGAGTTATTGATTTAAATGTTGTTTGAGTGGATTAATTCTTTTGTGCATGATTTATACTCTTAATGCTATCAAAGCCTTGCTACCTTTGATTGATTTGTGAATTATAATTGAGATCGAGAGATAAAATTATAATACGCTACAATAATTCATGTTGTATGTTAAAGATTTAGATCGAGAGATTAAATCACATACGTGATCACTTTGAATTGAAAGATTTAAAGTTAACGATTTTCATCGAGATTTATGCAATATTAAATTGGTTTAAGTGAACGAGAGTTACTTATTTCAATTTAATATTAGTTTCAATATAACTTGAGAAAGTGTATTGATTATTTGCGGAAATCCGTCACCTTAAGAATTAATTGGTTAGTAATTGTTTTTACAAACAAATCATTGACGATAACACAAGTGAACCAACATCTTGATAAATTTCTGGAGTGGAATTCCTTCGCATCTTCAAAGGAGTTGATTTAATTTTGAGCTTTTAAGTTTTTATTTTAATTAGATAATTATTCATATATTTCGTAGGCTAAATATAATTGTTTCTAATTTTATTTGGTACTTATACGTTAGTCCCTGTGAGTACGACAACCCTATTTCTAAATCACTATACTAAAACTTGACACCGTGCACTTGCGGTATAAAATCGCTACACTGAAATTAATTGTTTAAAATAAAAGCGATCATCCGTCTCAATCTAAAACACACGGCCTAATTTACTATGTCGTATCGCATTATCATATAGTCAAGTCAATCACAAGTACCAAAATCATTCAAAAGGTAGCTAATCTTTTAAAAGCATTAAACACATAAATTATGCTCAAAGATAATAAGAATTCAATCAAAAACTTAATATTAAAATCATGGGTTCATACATGGGATCCCATAGTCTCGATAAATAAACTAGCCAACAATCATAATCAAATAACAAAGTTTAATCATGTCTAACAACATAATAAAAATAAAAATCCGAAAATAAAAAGATAACAAGTCTAGAAATACCAATAAACAAGGTAGTGACACCGTGCGTTGCTCCGTAGTTCCGTCTCTTGCATTGTTCTTGCTCTTCCAAAGTTTTGAAGTGTTTGGGATATGAAAGGAGGTGTGGAGGCTACTTCTGGGTCTGAATATAATGAGCCAATGTCCCTAATTTTCATCCGACAAATCCTATAAATAGTGGAGGAGGAATCAATATGGTTGATGGACAAAAACTCTTCAAAAGGAATCAAATCCAGATTTTTCTGTATTTGGCGATCGATCGGTAACTCTTCACCGATCGATCGGGCGTTGAAAATCAGCGTTTTTAAAAATCATGTCTTCCGTCGATCGATCGCCACTTCCCCGAACTCGATCGCGAGAATTATAACATTGTTTCCCAAATGTCGTCAAACGGCGATCGATCGCGGTTTTTATCTCGATCGATCGCCAACTTCATAATTTTGTTGCCCAAAGCTCGTCACCTGAAGATCGATCGCCCACTTCATGTAGATTGATCACTGAGCGTAATTTCTTAAGTCCCGAGATTTTGTCCTTCTTTCAACATATTCTCTCAGTTTGGGCCTTTTCATCGTTAACTAACTCAAATTCTCCACTTTCATGCACTTTTACCTAGATTACTGAAATGAAGAATTATATACCAAAAAACATAAAATCGTCCAGGATTCAATATGAAAATCAGTAGAAAATCGTAGCAAAATAAGTGTAAAATGGACACTTATCAAAGGGTAGCGAGAACCAAGTATCAGATCATCTATCTGGTCTGGAGTTAGTGGATAAAGTGGAACATGAAGTCATACAAGAAGATTTCCATGATGAACATCTCTTTGAGGTATGTACTAAACCCCCTTGGTTTGCTGACTTTGCTAACTATTTGTCATCTGGTATACTGCCTCCATATCTCAATTATCAGCAAAGGAAAAAGTTCTTCCATGACATCAAAAATTACTTCTGGGATGAGCCATATGTATTCAGAATATGTGTAAGGACCCCCGTGCCCTTAACCAGTTATTAGTGTATTAATCCATACCATTAGTGCATATAATCATACTATCATGGGGAAAAACCATATGCAAGTGCTAACCCATATTAGCTATCCATAAAATTTGTTGCATTCTATCCGCATAATATTCAATTTCCCCAACCAAATTATTTATATAACATGCACCCTTATAATACACTAACATGCTCTCAGTTCATTTGGCAATTCCATATTTAATTGCATGCAAACCATGAATGAATAGAGATGAGCCGTAGCCCATTTATACATTCCATATACACGTAAAATGTGCTCACATAAGAGCACCCAATGAACACGCGTGTATCTAATGTATAAAACACTCTACCGGATACCGTTACTGGCACTTCAATCCTGGAAGCACCTCCCAAGCACAGCTCGATCTCAACTCTGGATCTATGCGCTTATTCAACCAGCTCTGGTACCTGGATCCTGAAAGTACCTCAAATCAACAGCCCCATGCTCAACTCCAAAGCTGCTGCTACACCTGTAACACCTACCCCAACAGAGACAGCCCCCACACGGGGTGAGCATACCAATACCACCAATCCAATAATCATAACATTGCAATTCAAATACAGAATGTAAATGCCATAATTTAAATGATACTCCCTGGATGGTAACACCCTCATCCGGGATCCCCTGTATTGTCCCTGTTCTCAAAATAACCAAACTCATCAAATTCCCAAAGCCAGTTAATCGTCACATAGATTAACTAATACCGTTCTATTATGCCAGTTCCATGATCAATATGGTAAGATCATTATATAAAAGACCGTAGATGTCACATATATCTAACCAATGATTCCATGTTCCTATTTCATTGCTCGCTCCACAATAGCGGTATACTAAACCCCACGCACGCTCAACAATAGCGGCGTCATAACCGATGGTCGCTCAACGGCAACAGCATCCCAAGTCATTGTTCGCTCAATAGCGGCACCGTATGGTTTCCAATGTATAACCATTTAACGCAATTACCATTTATTATGCATATCGTTATCCATTTATAGCAAGTGTCATGCACCATGCATTTCAATATCTATTTGATGCAATTACCACATATCATGTATTTCAATGTCCATATAATACAATTATCACACACCATGTGTTCCAATGCCCATTTAACGCAATTATCACATACCACACATTTTTACAGTTGCAACATTATAATAGGCTATGCTCGTACGTCAATACGCACCTTATAGTTCCGTAGTTCGAGTCCGGCTTCGCCTGAGTCCCACGACACGATGAGTCAAGTGCTAACATGCAAATAACTCCCAATTAAACATAGACATGCAATCACGTGCCCAAGCACGTTCATAACTTCCCAATCATATCGTCAATCCATGACGATCACCAAAATAAAAGCCCCCCGGCTAAGCATGCATAATACCCAAAAATATACCATATAACAAGTTTAAAAGATAGCCAAGAATTCAACCGGGAATTCCGTTAATTAACTTTGGCTCCAACCAATCCATTTTAAAAGTATAGCATTCCCATTGGAATGTAGACATTGCCCCGAAAACGGCCCCTTTAAACCTCGATTCCAAAATCCCGACATTTCCAAAAAATTTCAAAAAAAAACAAAATCCTTCGGGTGGCGATCGATCGCCACCTCTATCGCGATCGATTGCCGCAGTCCAGTGGCCAAACCAGTGCATTCTCGCGATCGATCGCCAATCCTCGCGATCGATTGCCAACCCGCTCACGATCGATCGCCGAGACCTCGCGATCGATCGCCAGCACTGTACATCGTCACCCAAAATGCAGCTGCACGTCGCGATCGATCGCCACCTGCGATTTTTCGAAAAAATTCGAGTTTCCATGGTGTTTTTGACACCCAAACTCAAAACCGACACCCTGATCGCTTTTTATTTTAAACAATTAATTCCAATCTAGCGATTTTAGACCGCAAGTGCACGGTGTCAAGTTTTAGTATAGATAGGAAGATACGGATTGTCGAACCCACAAGGACTAACAAGTAAGTACCAAATAAGATGTCTTTTAACTATATTTAACCTACGATAATAAATTGATAATTAAACTAAACTAATTTAAACTACTCTAATCCAACCAAAATAGTCAACGATCACGAGAAAAATCCACAAGAAAGTGTCTTGACAATTATTCACCTAACCCAACTCTTACAATTCTTTTCTCCATACATCTCTAAGGTGACGGGTTTTCCGAATTTATTCAATATACTCTCTCGAGCTAGATTAAGTCTAACATCAAATTGCAACTAGTAACTCTCGTTCACGTAATTAACAATTTAATGTTGAATGCGCTTTATGAAAACCACTAACTTTAGATTAAACAACCCAAAGCTATCACTCGTGTGTGATTTTATCTCTCGATCTCAATCTTTAACACACGGCATGAATTATTATATTGTATTATAATTTCATCTCTCGATCTCAATTATAATAAAATATCATTCAAAGGTGATCAATCCTTCAAAAGCATTAAAAACAATAACACATGCTCATAGATGATATATGAATTCAATCAATCAAGAATATTAAAGGAAAACAATGTTTAGAATATTTCTCAATCATTCAAAACACAATAAATCCAATAATAATTCTAAACAAATAATAGAAAAGTAAAAGCAAACTCCCAAGTCGACTTCGTTCATTGATTCTCGATCCTTCCTCGCTTCTTTCTCGATCGTGCTCTTCGATTATCTTGTTGGCTCGTTCCAAAACATAGGGTGAAGGGTTGATGAGTGATGATGGATGGTGAAGAGTGGAAGAAAGATGGAGGTTATGGTGGAGTGAATGGCTGCTGGCCGTGTGAAGGAGGCGTGAGGTTAGAGTGAAGAAAGGAGGCGTGTGGTTTTGTGGAATTGAAGGAAAGGGGGGGGGGGGGGGGGGGGGGGGCTGAGATGGTGGCTGTGATGTGTGTGTTCTAGGGTTAAAATCTGATTATATTCTTGAGTAGGTCTCCTCCCTGCCTTTTAAAAATCCCGTGCATCAAATAAGGAAAGCAGTCCAAAATTTCCAAAATTCGTAGTTACGCCTGTCGATGTGTCAACAAATCTGGCTTCCCGCGTGATAGGCGTAATTACGCCTCCAAAGTGGCGTAATTACGCCACTTAAATTTTCAAAAGCCATGGGCTAGGCGTAGTTACGCCTCAAAGTAGGCGTAATTACGCCTGTTGAATTAATTCAATGATGTTTCTTCGCCTTTTTTCAGCTTCTGGCGAGTTTCGTATTTTGGCCATAACTTTCTCATATGAACTCCAAATTTGATGAATCAGCTGTCCACGCGAAGATAAGAGAAAGTTCTACAACTTTTATATGGACCACATTTCCAAAACATGGCTCGAACATATAGTAATTTGAGGATAAAGGAGCAACATGTGTCTTGGATTCTGGTTTTTTCCTCTTTTCTTCAACTTTATTCATTCTTTCATCATTTTTGGTTCATTTCTTCTACTTTTATGCATTTCAACATTGATTCCTGAAATATAGAAATATATACCATAAACCGTAAAATAATCCAAGAATCAACACCAAAACATATACATATCATAGCCTAAAAACGCGTAATATTCAACCCTATCAACTCCCCCAAACTTATCACTTAATCGTCCTCGATTAAGCATTAAAATCATAAGGTAGAGTTCATTCTTGATATTTGAAACAATTATTTCATGACTTGCTTATTCTCAGAAATTTCATGCACATATACAAAAGTTGACAAGACATGTTTTCTCCTAATTCAAGCAACATCTCTCAAAATCGGAACGTGTGTGTGTGCTCTAGTCAATCTCAAGTTTCATGCACATATTCAAGATCAAATCATGCTAATCAACTCAAAGTCGAGATTATCATCAAGCATTACATAGGCCTATTTTCAAACAACTTCTCCACTAATGATAGTTACTCCCTAGACTTGGATCAAAAGGACTTTTTAATCTTGTAATGTAAGGCCTTTGGTGTTGGCTTCAAAGAAAAGATAGGATAAGCGCAAAGAAGAGAGTATAATCATTTACAATTCAAATGTTTTGCACACATCGAGCTTCTCTTCTTTTTCTTTTATAGCCTTGGCCACTTTGGGTCTTATTTAGTCAATTTTTTTCTCAAGGTTTTTTTGTCTATCTTTTTCTTTTCTCATTCATCAATTTTTTTTCAATAAGCTCATCAAGATATAATAATTCAAGTGCATCGAATGATATTCATTATACTCCCTTAGGGTAAGGATAACTTTTTCATTTAGGCTCAAATAAGGGTAAGTATAATGAGTTTGCCAAGAATGTCGAATGGGGGTCTAATCATATGCAATGCATATACCATTCTTTTTTCAATAAAGCTCAAATGGGACACTAGGGATTGATATGAATCATGGTAAGCTTGAAAGGCTCAAACGTTTCAAAGATAGCCTAGATCATTTCCAAGTCAAGTTTGTAACTATAAAATTTCGCCTCAAAGTGTCATCATCAAATAAGTTCTAGGATAGCTCTAAGATGCTCAAGACAAATCATTAAGTTCACAACAATTATCACTATTCAACATGCAATCCACAAGATCATGACTCATTGTGCTCAATATATTCCTCAATCTTGACATGCTAACTCAAATTAGGATATTCATGTACAAGTCCAATTACAAATCAAGTTCATATGCATAATGAGATCAAATCCTCATTGAATAGTCACTACTATAATTCATTCTTTTCTCAAGTTTGAACTCATAAAATTTTTTTTTTTAGCTCATAATAATCGGACGATTCAAGTGTCATTTAAGCACACAACATGTGGTTAAAACAAGTAAAACATGCAAGCTACTACTCCCCCAAACTTAAATCAAACATTGCCCTCAATGTTTAAAAGAATCAAAAGGGAAACAGTGAACTCCCCTGATCAAGACGCTTGCATGAGGGTTGAGGAAGATTTGCTTTTGAAAGCTCCACTGTTGTAGGGGTTCATCGCTCCAACTGAGTACCTAGCAAGAGAAGAATGCATATGGTAAAATATTCGACTTGAGAGATAAAAAAAACTAAAATGAAAACTGAAAAATAAAACAAAACTAAATAACAAAAGGATTTGCTTGGGTTGCCTCCCAAGAAGCGCTGATTTTTGGTCTTCGGCTTGACCATCAGAAGCAACCATCAAAGAGCGGCTGCCGCCCATAGTAAGTATCGTATGATACCACTAATGGGTCTTCATTCAGTATGCCCTCAAGATTGGCATGATTGCAACATTGTAGGCTCGTCTCTCCAACAACTTTCTTGAATTGGTAGGCATGGAAGACTGATTCTTGACTCGGCTTTATCTCTTTCAGGATGTAGTGCGGTGAAGTTGGCATCGATGGAAAATAAGGATCCACATATGGCATAGAACATGTCTCCATCGATGGGCTCAAATCGGAATCTTCGAAAGTTTCTTCCTTCTCCAACATCACACTCGACTCATCTTCACTTGGGAACTCCTCAGATGACATCTTTGAAGTAGTCTCAATCTCTTGAAGATGCTCAAGTTCCCATGACTTTTCCACACTAGTAGGATCACTCCCCCAAACTTGGTTGGTTGAGTGATCGTCATCATATAACCAAACTCGATTCGTCGCCTCTTGATTTGTAACCCTCATCTCTTCCTCTTGGCATCTAGTTGAAATTGTTTCGATGAGGACCGCCATTTGCTGCTCCAGGTGACACATAGAGTTGGTTTGGCACTCCAAACTGTTCTCAGTTCATGCCATGAATCTTATTAAGGTATCTTCTAACTGAGTCGTGACCTCTGCAGAACTATCTCTCCTCTCTTCGCGATGTTCAAATGGTTGTGGTGTATCAATAGGGTAGCGAGGCTCCGGTGGGTAATTGTGACTCCAACCTTGTAGCGAAGGATCACAATGCCAGTGATGATCGAAGTCCGCCATATCATTGAACAGGTGCACCACACTGTCCTCATCTCATCAACCAGGGGACTCCCAGTCATCAGTGCTCCGCTCAATACCCATTCTTGTGTCTGTGCATCCAACCCGTTGAAGAAATATTGCAAGAGAGTATAGTTCGAAAAGTTGTGATACCGGAATGTGTCTGCCAATTCATTGAATCTTCCCCACGCTGCATAAAACGGCTCGGAACGTTGTTGGGCAAAGCTTGTGAAGGCTTGTTGATGTAGCATCTCCAAGTACCTCACAAGACAAACAAAACAAAAACAAAATAAATATATATAATTTTTTTTTTCAAACTATATAAACAAAAATGGTTAAATTACAGTCAAAGAACCTAGTATGATATTACTAAAGTTAGTCCCCAGCAACGGCGCCAAAAACTTGATCGCTTTTATTTTAAACAATTAATTCCAATCTAGCGATTTTAGACCGCAAGTGCACGGTGTCAAGTTTTAGTATAGATAGGAAGATACGGATTGTCGAACCCACAAGGACTAACAAGTAAGTACCAAATAAGATGTCTTTTAACTATATTTAACCTACGATAATAAATTGATAATTAAACTAAACTAATTTAAACTACTCTAATCCAACCAAAATAGTCAACGATCACGAGAAAAATCCACAAGAAAGTATCTTGACAATTATTTACCTAACCCAACTCTTACAATTCTTTTCTCCATACATCTCTAAGGTGACGGGTTTTCCGAATTTATTCAATATACTCTCTCGAGCTATATTAAGTCTAACATCAAATTGCAACTAGTAACTCTCGTTCACGTAATTAACAATTTAATGTTGAATGCGCTTTATGAAAACCACTAACTTTAGATTAAACAACCCAAAGCTATCACTCGTGTGTGATTTTATCTCTCGATCTCAATCTTTAACACACGGCATGAATTATTATATCGTATTATAATTTCATCTCTCGATCTCAATTATAATAAAATATCATTCAAAGGTGATCAATCCTTCAAAAGCATTAAAAACAATAACACATGCTCATAGATGATATATGAATTCAATCAATCAAGAATATTAAAGGAAAACAATGTTTAGAATATTTCTCAATCATTCAAAACACAATAAATCCAATAATAATTCTAAACAAATAATAGAAAAGTAAAAGCAAACTCCCAAGTCGACTTCGTTCGTTGATTCTCGATCCTTCCTCGCTTCTTTCTCGATCGTGCTCTTCGATTATCTTGTTGGCTCGTTCCAAAACATAGGGTGAAAGGTTGATGAGTGATGATGGATGGTGAAGAGTGGAAGAAAGATGGAGGTTATGGTGGAGTGAATGGCTGCTGGCCGTGTGAAGGAGACGTGAGGTTAGAGTGAAGACAGGAGGCGTGTGGTTTTGTGGAATTGAAGGAAAGGGGGGGGGGGGGCTGAGATGGAGGCTGTGATGTGTGTGTTCTAGGGTTAAAATCTGATTATATTCTTGAGTAGGTCTCCTCCCTGCCTTTTAAAAATCCCGTGCATCAAATAAGGAAAGCAGTCCAAAATTTTCAAAATTCATCAGGCGTAATGACGCCTCTGAAGTGGCGTAGTTACGCCTGTCGATGTGTCAACAAATCTGGCTTCCCGCGTGATAGGCGTAATTACGCCTCCAAAGTGGCGTAATTACACCACTTAAATTTTCAAAAGCCGTGGGCTAGGCGTAGTTACGCCTCAAAGTAGGCGTAATTACGCCTGTTGAATTAATTCAATGATGTTTCTTCGCCTTTTTTCAGCTTCTGGCGAGTTTCGTATTTTGGCCATAACTTTCTCATAGGAACTCCAAATTTTATGAATCAGCTGTCCACGCGAAGATAAGAGAAAGTTATACAACTTTTATATGGACCACATTTCCAAAACATGGCTCGAACATATAGTAATTTGAGGAGAAAGGAGCAACATGTGTCTTAGATTCTGGTTTTTTCCTCTTTTCTTCAACTTTATTCATTCTTTCATCATTTTTGGTTCATTTCTTCTACTTTTATGCATTTCAACATTGATTCCTGAAATATAGAAATATATACCATAAACCGTAAAATAATCCAAGAATCAACACCAAAACATATACATATCATAGCCTAAAAACGCGTAATATTCAACCCTATCACACCCCATACACCACCAACACCTCAAATACACCAATAAGGACCAATAAAAACTATAAAAACTCAGTTTTGGATTTTAACCAAAAATCCCCAAAACCCATAACCAACCAAAACCTCAACCAAAAGCTACCATACGACTACCAAATCGAAGACAATGACGAGGGGAAGACTAATACCTGATCATCTTCGAGAAATTGGCATCCGAGCCAAGCTACCATCGATTTTGCTTCTAAGAGAAAAAGAGGGGAAATGGTGGGGGAGGGTTTGAATGAAGAGAGAGAGAAGAGAGAGAGGGGTTCCGTGCTAGAATGACGGAATATCGAGTCCACCTGGTATATATAGCACCAAACCTCGAAAATACCAATCCCTTCACAAATACATCATGATTCTTTAAAAATCATCTGTTTCCAACAATTATCTCTCTAACCTCAATTTCCATTACCAGCCCCAGTACAAAGTACTCCGGACCCCAAATCCAACCAAAGACCAAATTCCAAGGTTATCGTCACAATGAGAATACAATCTCATCCCTTGGATCCAACGACTCCAAATATGGGATTTAAAAATCCCCGAGAGTCCCAAACCGTAATTAATTTATAATTGCCACACCATTAAGGATTATTACCACACCGGGATTAACACAATTAATTCCCGGGCTTCACAATATGTGCAGATCAAATTGGCAGGCAATGTGTATCTGAGCTGAGGAGGAAGGAAGTGAGATTTTAGAAAAATGTCACTCAACACGTTATGGGGGACATTTTGGAGCATCAAGGACCGCATCGAAAGTTCTTCAATCAGGTTTCTATTGGCCATAGCTAAATCGAGACAGTTATACCTTGGTGAAGACATGTGATCGTTGTCAACAAATTGGTAATATCTCCAAACGCCATGAGCTGCCATTGTCAAATATCTTGGAAGTGCAGGTCTTCGATGTATGATGTATTGATTTCATGACCCCTTCCAACCTTCTTGTGGTCAATCGTATATTCTGCTGGCAGTGGATTATGTTTCTAAGTGGGTTGAAGCAATCGCCACATCCACTAATGATTATCATGTTGTGGTTAAAGTTTAGGGGTGTTCATTCGGTTCGGTTTGAACCGAACCGAACCAAAATTTCGGTTAACCGAAACCGAAACTTCGGTTTTGAAATTTCAAAACTGAAAATCGGCTTTAACCGAACTTTTTCGGTTTGGTTTGAACCATATTTTTTTTTCTTCTTTTTTTTTTCGAATTTTTCATTTTTTTTTTTAATTTTAGGATTTTTTTTTTAAATTGTATGATTAATTGATAAAAATTCAACGTAAATACAAACATTAATATATCATTCATTGGATTCAAATGAATTCTGAACCTTTGACCTTTTAATTTTAAAATTCTAATATTATTTTTAAGTTATTTAATACAAAAAATCGAGTTTAAATGAGACAACAAAATAAATTATATTATACTTGAAGCACGTTGTTAATTTACGAGTTCTTATTAATACAATCAGGAGCGAAACCATTAAAAAAAATGTTTAAACCATAAAAAAAATTCAATTTTTTTTAATTTTGGTTTTCGGTTCGGTTAACCGGACCCTGTAACCGAAAACCGAACCGAAAACTGAATTTTTTTTAAAATCGAAACCGAACCGAAATTTTTCTGTTCGGTTTGAACCGAACTTTTTCGATTCGGTCAGTTAACCGAACCGGTGAACACCCCTAGTTCAGTTTGTGCAAAAGAACATGTTTACCTGGTTTGGCACTCCGAGAACGATTATAAGTGATGAAGGGACTTATTTCTGTAACAAGATCTTCAGTGCTCTGATGACCAAATACACTATGAGGCACAAAATTGCACTGGCCTATCATCCACAGACAAATGGCCAAACTGAAATTTCTAACTGGGAAATTAAGCTAATTCTTGAAAAGACTGTCAGCATCAACCGAAAAGATTGTGCTCTGAAATTGGAAGATGCACTATGGGCATACAGAACTGCATTCAAAACGCCCATTGGATTTCTCCATATCGTCTTTTCTTTGGGAAAGCACGCCACTTACCTGTAGAGTTGGAGCGTCGGGCTTTCTCAGCCATAAAGAAGCTGAACTTTGATTTGAAAGTCGCTGGTGAGCAACGATTGCTACAGCTCATTGAAATGGATGAGTTTCACAATGAACCTTATGAAAATTGCAAAAATCTACAAGGGGCGAACAAAGGATTGGCGTGACAAGCAGACAGTGAGAAGAGAGTTCATTCCTGGTCAAAAAATGCTTCTTTACAACTCTCGTCTCAAGGTTTTCCCAAGAAAGTTGAAGTCACGATGGTCCGGGCCATTCATTATCGAGAAAGTGGCATAACACAGAGCAATTGAACTAAAATGCAATGACGGTCAAACGTTTCAAGTAAATGGTCAGCGTTTGAAGCACTATTATGGGATAGGAACGTGAACTACGTTCATCTGATCGAGCCTAAGTGAAATAATGGAGGACAGTCTGGCTGATGACAATACACTAAACGCTTTTTGGCAGGCAACCCAAATTCCGTATCTTTTATTGTATATAGTTTTTTTTTAAAAAAAATTAAGTCTCATGGCCGCAGGATATCCGTATTTACGCCTAGTAACATGCGTACTTTTGAAATCTATTTTCATTATAATTTGCAGGTTTTTGGAGCTAATTCTTGCTGGAAGCAAGTTTAGGGGTTTTGCTAAGTGGTGCTTCTACTTCTCCAACCAAGACTTGATTTTTCTCCATATAAGGTTGGGTGAGTTACTTTCTTGAAGATTATTGAGCAATTGTGAATGATTAGTGAAAAAAAATTGCTTTGATAGAGTTGAAATGTTGAATTGTGTGTGCTATTCTTGTGGAGTTGGAGACCTTGGATTGCTTATTGCGGGATTGAATTCTCCAAGTTGGGAGAACGTTTTTTGGGTTATTATTATTTCTTGCTATATTGGAAGTGCACATCTAATGGCACCCACAAAGAAACAAAAGGGAAGCACTTCCAAACAAAAAGAACTCGCTTCTACATCGGCATCCTTTGATGCCCATAAATTCTGGAATGAAGACGCTGAAAAGAACTATAAGTTGGGAATGGATAGGCCCTAAATAAGTGAATGAGGGTTTGACTTCTCCGATCCCCACCACTCCATCCTTCAAAGCGCTAGAGCTCGTGGTTGGGGGGAATTTATCAAGGAACCGAATGTCGCGATCCATCCTGTGATACGTGAATTTTATGCCAACCTCTCTGTGAGACACGAGGACTACAAAGTCTTGGTTCACAGACAGATGGTAGCCTTCGATCGCCACACCATCAACACTTCTTGGACATGCCAGATGCGGACGACGACAACTACACTAACTATATCGCTGAGCACCTCGACTACTGTGGGGTCCTCGTTACTTAATCCGTTATGTATCAGTTGATTATACATATGTATGTAGGAATTAAGTAAATCAGACTCTGATTAAGAGCTATACTATGTAGGTTGTTACAATGTTGACACAACCCTGTCATAATCTACAATATATGTAAATCAAAACAACCTAGATCACTACAACTCCTAAGCAGTGGTTCAGCTCGCAGCGGAATAAGACTCACAATCTCGTTCTCCCATGTCTATGAGTCCCTACAGAAACAATCACACAACATGAGTATATATAAACAACCATCTCAGTGCTATATCAATAAGAAACATAAAACGATAAAGCACTATAAACATCAACTTTGATTGTTCTGTATCATGAATCATCAAATGCAAATATGTCATGACATGTCTCATCCATCATCCTGTTATTACGAGACCGATATGATATGTCTATCTCAGCTCAATATGTCATTGGAACCTCCTCACATCTTCATATTAGCAGCACATATCATAGCACCATCCTCATACATTATAAAAGCCAGAGCATATACTCGACTGGAGTATACCTCTCATGCCAAAGCATATGCAGCATACGTATCGTGGCAACAATCCCAGCCAAAGCATATGCCCAACACTGGCATACCTATCGTGGCAATGATCTCAGCCAAAGCATATGCGACATACCAATCGTGCATCCATCTCAACAATATGACTCTCATAAATGTACATGCATATGATACCACTGATCATATGATACAATTCCACATCATCATCACAATAATATCATATACTCGTACATTAACACGTACCTATCGTGCGGCACAAAGATATAACTCAGGCGTCAATGTCTAACCGCCTCGTTGTCCTGTCCCCTGTGATGATGATACAATATATCATGTTATAATAGGCGTTAAGCATCAAAGTCCACAAAATATAACATTTTTCAAAACTTTAATCCTGGCAATCGATCGCCACTTTTCACTGATCGATCGCCAAAAAGTTCTGGCCATCGCGATCGATCGCCCAAATGTTCTGTTCACTCACGATCGATCGCCAAGTTATTTCACCACCTTATTTTTACTCTGTTTTTGGCAATCGATCGCGAGAACGATCGCCATAGGGCTTGCGATCGATCACCGATGTTTGAAAATTTCAGAACATGGCGATTTTGAGCTTATCCTCAACGTGTATCTCCTACAACTCGAAAATCCACATTCAAACATGATATTTGTATGATATACCTTCATTTAAACATGTTTCCATATCATTACAACTCACTTCTTTCTTTCTATCATGCATAAATGGATTCTATCATGCATAAATGGAAGAAGTATTACATGAAAATCCTCAACTCCAACTCATCTTTCACCACCATAAAAACAAGTACACAAAGCACATAATTCCTTACCAAGATGTTAGGAATTCACTTCTCCCAACTTTCTATCTTGATTTCCAAGGTGAAATTCAAGAAAAGATGCAAGAACAAGGAAGGATGTTGAGAGGTGCTTGTGTAGAGAATTGTAGGTGAGCTAAGGTGTACTATGTGCTTAAAGAGCTGAAGTCCACTTTATATACTTGGCTTAATAGGAAATGCAAAGTCACATGACATTCCTAGCAAAGTCAAATGCCAATTCACATGTATATGCAACTCTCATATCAAATTCAAATGCATGCCAAATCATGTAGGTTTATTATTCAACTACATGGAACTCATATCTCTCCAACCAAACCATGTATTGTAACCATTCCACATCTCTATTATCCTTCTCAGATCTTAAACAATGGTATACCACACATAAATATCATTTCATTGTTTCCAATGATGTTTTATTTTATGATTCTTACTCGGTTCAACATGAACCCAAAGCCACATCATACCGTAATTATTCATAATTACGCCCTAACCATATCACACATGTATACGTCATATCGAAGCATTACATTTCTCCCCTACTCATTGAATTTCGTCCTCAAAATTGCATATACATCACATGAACAATACAACATATACTCATTCCTATCACCTAAACCTCATAGATGAAATAGTACAATACATACTTACCAAACCGTCTCATACAAAACGTAAATGCATACCATAAAATAACTCAGGATACTGCTGTATCATATGCTACTCCGTCTCCCATGTTGCCTCCTCGACACCTTGTCGATCCCACTGTACCTTTACCATTGGTATCACTTTTTTCGAAATATCCGCTCAGCTATATCCAGAATCTTCACAGGTCGTTCCACATAAGACAAGTCTGTGTCCAACTGTACTTCAGACGGTTGTAATACATGACCCGTACCCGTATCTTGTTAATATTTTCTCAACAGTAAAACATGAAACACATCGTGGATGCTACTCAATGCCGGCGGTAGTGCCCATCGATATGTCAACATACCAATACGTTGCAACACCTCATAAGGACCAACATACCGCGGAGACAACTTTCCACGCCTACCAAATCGTACCACACCTTTAAAAGGTGAGATTTTCAGGAATACTCGGTCTCCAACTTGAAATTCAAGTAGTCTACGTCGCTTATTGGCATAAGCAGTTTGTCGATCCTGAGAAGTTTTCAATTTCAGTCTGATCAGTTTCACTTTCTCCTCCATTTCACGTAGCATATCTGGTCCATTTAGTGAAGACTGATCTACATTATCCCAATACAAAGGCGATCTACATCGATGCCATCTGGATACTAGTTTGATAACTATTATTGTACAAAAATTCCACTAATGGCAACGACTCGTGCCAAGAGTTATCAAACTCCAAGACACATGCCCGTAACATATCCTCAAGCGTCGGTATTGTACGCTCTGTCTATCCATCTGTTTGAGGATGATACGCTGTACTCAATCGTACTTCCATCCCCAGTGCTGACTGTAATCCTTTCCAAAAATGAGAAGCAAATCTCGGATCTCTGTCCGATACAATGGAAACTGGTATTCATGTAGTCTCACTACATGTTGCATGTATAACTGAGCCATCTTCAAGTAAGTGAATCGCATACTATATGGTATGAAGTGAGCTACTTTCGTTAGTCTGTCAACGACTACCCAAATCACATCAAAGCCAGAAGAAGTCCGTGGTACATGGATAACAAAATCCATTGTAATGTGCTCCCATTTCCATTGAGGAACCTCTAAACTCATCAATTCACCTCCTGGTCTTTGTCTTTCTGCTTTTACTTGTTGACAGATCAAACAACGTTTCACACAGTCAAGTACATCATGTTTCATGCATTTCCACCAGAATTGGGTACGTAAATCTTTGTACATTTTCTTTCCTCCATGATGTATACTATATTTACTACAATGAGCATGTTGTAGTATTTATTGGTGTAGTCCTAACGAAGCAGGTATTACCCAACAGTTTTGATGTTTCAAACTTCCATCCCTTGTTATCACAAACTGAGATGTTTGTCCTTGACATATCATTTCTTTCCAGTGTTGTACCTCATCATCAGTAGTTGTGCCGTTTCGATTTTCTCAAAGATATCGGGTTCAACCAACAATGTTGATACCGTTACTGGCACTGTCTCCACATGAAACTCATAGCCCAAGGTACAACAAGAAGTCATCAAGGCTGACAAATGCATAATATCATCCGCAGTGTTGTGTACCTTTCGACTTAAGGCATCTGCTGTTAGATTAGCCTTTCCTGGATGATATTCGATCTCACAATCATAATCCTTTAAGAGATCCATCCATCTCCTTTGCCTCATATTCAACTCCGTCTGAGTGAATAAAAACTTTAAACTTTTATGATCATTATATATGGTAAACGACGTACCATATAAATAGTGGCGTCATATCTTCAACGCAAATACTATGGCTGCCAACTCCAGATCATGCACTGGATATTCCATTTCACGTGGCTTCAGTTGTCTTGAAGCATAAGCCACCACATATGTATCCTGCATGAATACACAACATAAACCAAGTAATGATGCATAGGTATAAAGAGCAAACTTATCATGCTCTGATGGAATAATCAACACAAGAGTTAACCGATGTTTCAATTCCTGAAAACTATGCTCACAGTTCTCTGACCATTTAAATTGTACTCCCTTCTGTGTCAGTTGTGTTAATGGTTTGGCAATTGTTGAAAAGCCTTCAACAAACGGTCGATAATATCCGGCCAAACCCAAGAAACTACGAATCTCTGGTAGAGACGTAGGTGCTGACCAATTTAACACCGTTTCTATCTTTATCGGATCAATTGATATACCATCTTTAGATATCTCATGTCCCAAAAATCCTACACTGGTCACCCAAAACTCACGCTTACTGAGTTTGGCATACAATTGATGTGTTCTCAATAGTTGTAATACCACATGCAAATGGTGGACATGTTCTGTTTCACTACAAGAATAGATTAGTATATCATCGATAAACACAATGACAAATTGATCAAGGTATTCCTGGAAAACTCGATTCATCAAACTCATGAAGACAGCTGGAGCATTCATCACACCAAATGGCATCACTAGGAACTCATAATGTCCATAGCGAGTTCTGAATGCTATCTTCTTTACATCTCCTTCCCTCACACGTATTTGATGATAACCAGATCTCAAATCAATCTTAGAATAAATCATTGATCCCTGTAACTGATCAAACAAATCATCAATACGAGGAAGATGATATTTATTCTTTATGGTTACCTTATTCAACTGTCTATAGTCAATGCATTGTCGCATTGATCCATCCTTCTTCTTGACAAACAATACCGGAGCACCCCAAGGCGATACACTAGGACGTATGTACCCCTTGTCCAATAGGTCTTGTAATTGAGTTTTCAACTCTCTTAATTCAGATGGTGCCATTCGATATGGTGCTCGTGAAATTGCAGAAGTACCAGGTACCAATTCAATGCCAAATTCCACTTCTCGACTTGGTGGAAATCCAGGAATCTCATCTGTAAATACATCTGCATCCTCTGGAACCACTGGTATATCCTCTACTCTTCTTTCTACTTTCTTATATGTTACATCAACATCATAAATCACATATCCCGTATGTCCACGTTCTAACAAGCGGGACATTCAAAGAGCAGATATCAATGGAATATTTGCATGTTATCCTTGTCCATAGAAGATCCATTGATTTCCAGCATCAGACTGGTCTCACTGTCTTCTGACAAAAATCTACAACAGTTTTATATCTGCTCAACACATCAATACCAAGAATACAATCAAAATCCATCATATCTAACACAATCAAATCGGTTTGTATTCCATACTCGGTATCAAACTGAATCACACAATCAGACACACTCTGGCAAGTCATCACAGTACTTCCATGGGTGTCGAGACATACAGAGGCATCAACAGTGGAGACGAGCATATATGATACCGGTCAATAAAAGCTTGTGCAATAAATGAATGTGATGCACCAGTATCAATCAAAAGTAAAGCGGGATAAGTACATAAACTACACTTACCCTCGATCACATCATCAGGAGCTGCCTCTGCTTGCTCCTTGTTCAGTGCATACACCTGAGCCTGAGGCGGTCCTGCTCTCTGTCCTCCACCAGTCCGTGGAACACCCTGTGGTCTCTGTTGCACTGTACTTTCTGAGATATTCCCTCTCATCTGTTGTCTTCCAGCTTGAGGATAATCTCTTATCATGTGTCCTGCCCTCCCACATCGAAAAAAACCGGAGTATCCAGTTGTGGGCAATCTCGTTTAAAATGTGGTCCTCCACATTTAAAACATTGTAAACCTCGGCCACTGCTACTACTACTGCCTTGGGACTGTCCCTTGGCCCCTCGTTCACTGCCTTTCCGCATCGTAAATCACTTCCCACTAAATATAGAGGAAGAAGCACCTCCTCGTGATGCTTTAAACGGTTCCCCTCTGGGTCTCATGCTATCTGATGTAGGTGTTTGGGATTGTCCTACATCCTTATAAACTCCAACTGCAATCTCAGCCACTCTAGTCAATGCTTCCTCGAACGCAGTAGGGTTATTAGAAATCACCCTATCAAATAACTCAAGCCTTAAGCCTTTCACAAACTGTCTGATCTTTGCCTTTGTATTTGCAGCAATATGTGGTACATACCGTAACAATGAAGAATACTGCAAAGCATAATCAGACACTGTCATGGTTCCCTGTTTCAGATTAGTAAATCATCTTATTTCATCTGCCTCGCAGCCATAGAGAAATAGTGATCAAGAAAACGAGTTCTGAATACATCCCAATCCACAGTCTGTCCTTGAGCTATCAACTCAATCAATGTGGCTTTCCACCACATCATAGCTTTATTTGCTAACTGAAACTCATCCAAACGTAACCAGGCGGACTTGGGACATGGTGCTGACACAAAGATCTGTTCAACACATTCCAACCATTCCTATGCTTGTTCCCCTGATTCAGTACCCTCAAAACGAGGTGGCTGATAACTCAGAAATTGGGTCAATGTTAATTCCCCAGGTATTTGTGCCTGCTCCACTGGCCCTTGTCCAAGTGGTGGTGGTGGCACAGGCGCCAATCCAACACTATCATTACCACTCATAGCATCCCAAACATCATCGTGAGGTACTCTATCGCCATTACTGCACATCAAGGGTTAACAATAATATTCAAAAATATAAAGCATGTCAGTATGACATCACATCAATACTCTCAACATGCTTTCAAGTGATTAGGCAACTCCCTAATACACTTCCTCTACCATTGTTCACCCCGTTCTCGAACCATTGCTCTGATACCACTAATGTGGGGTCCTCGTTACTTAATCCGTTATGTATCAGTTCATTATACATATGTGAGTGGGAATTAAGTAAATCACACACTGATTAAGAGTTATACTATATAGGTTGTTACAATGTTGACACAACCTTGTCATAATCTACAACATATGTAAATCAAAACAACCTAGATCACTACAACTCCTAAGCAGTTGTTCAGCTCGCAGGGGAATAAGACTCACAATCCCGTTCTCCCACGTCTATGAGTCCCTACAGAAACAATCACACAACATGAGTATAGATAAACAACCATATCAGTGCTATATCATTAAGAAACATAAAACAATAAAGCGCTATGAACATCAACTATGATTATTCTGTATCATGCATCATCAAATGCAAATATGTCATGACATGTCTCATCCAACTTCCTGTTATAACGAGACTGATATGATATGTCTATCTCAGCTCAATATGTCAGTGGAACCTCCTCACATCTTCATATTAGCAGCACATATCATAGCACCGTCCTCATACATTATAACAGCCAGAGCATATACTCGACCGGAGTATACCTCTCATGCCAAAGCATATGCAGCATACCTACCATGGCAATAATCCTAGCCAAAGCATATTCCCAACACTGGCATACCTGTCGTGGCAATGATCTCAGCCAAAGCATATGCGACATACATATCGTGGCATCCATCTCAACAATATGACTCTCATAAATGTACATGCATATGATACCACTAATCATATGATACAATTCCACATCATCATCACAATAATATCATATACTTGTACGTTAACACGTACCTATCGTGCGACACAAAGATATAACTCAGGCGTCAATGTCTAACCGCCTCGTTGTCCTGTCTCCTGTGATGATGCTACAACAATATCAACAATATATCATGTTATAATAGGTGTCAAGCATCGAAGTCCACAAAATATAACATTTTTCAAAACTTTAATCCTGGCGATCGATCGCCACTTTTCAACGATTGATCGCCAAAAAGTTCTGGCCATCGCGATCGATTGCCACTTCTTCTCGATCGATCGCCCAAATGTTCTTTTCACTAATGATCGATCGCCATATTTTCACCGATCGATCACCAAGTTATTTCACCGCCTTATTTTTACTTTGGTTTTGGCGATCGATAACCATAGGGCTGGCGATCGATCGCCGATGTTTGAAAATTTCAGAACATGGTGATTTTGAGCTTATCCTCAAGGTGTATCTCCTACAACTCAAAAATTCACATTCAAACATGATATTTGTATGATATACCTTCATTTAAACATGTTTCCATATCATTACAACTCACTTCTTTCTTTCTATCATGCATAAATGGATTCTATCATGCATAAATGGAAGAAGTATTACATGAAAATCCTCAACTCCGACTCATCTTTCACCACCAATAAAACAAGTACACAAAGCACATGATTCCTTACCAAGATGTTAGAAATTCACTTCTCCCAACTTTCTATCTTGATTTCCAAGGTGAAATTCAAGGAAAGATGCAAGAACAAGGAAGGATGTTGAGAGGTGCTTGTGTAGAGAATTGTAGGTGAGCTAAGGTGTACTATGTGCTTAAAGAGCTGAAATCCACTTTATATATCACATGACATTCCTAGCAAAGTCAAATGCCAATTCACATGTATATGCAACTCTCATATCAAATTCAAATGCATGCCAAATCATGTAGGTTTATTATTCAACTACGTGGAACTCATATCTCTCCAACCAAACCGTGTATAGTAACCATTCAACATCTCTACTATCCTTCTCAGATCCATAAATATCATTTCTTTGTTTCCAATGATGTTTTATTTTATGATTCTTACTCGGTTCAACCTGAACCCGAAGCCACACCATACCGTAATTATTCATAATTACGCCCTAACCATATCACACATGTATACATCATATCGAGGCATTACAACTACATTGAGATCATTCTGAGGTTGTGTATGGCCTTGATGCACGTTGGAAAATGAACCATGACCGTTTTGTCAATTTCCCAACCTCTGCACTAAAAAAAGATGAGAAATATGGTTCTCCTTTTTCAAGGCGCGGATTAAACCAGCTCTTCACGCCAATGATGTGGCTTGTCTATTGACTTAGGGCGTGTCCTACAATCCTCCATTGAGTTTGCTTGCAGGGGAGCAACGACTTGGGATTCCCACACCCATACTGATTATTGATCTATGCTATTATGCGGGGGTGCGATGGGCTAATGATGATAAATGCTTGAAAATTCGAAAACTGATCATTTTGTTGAGAACTGCTATTCGATGTCGACAACCCCAATCATCTAGCCATGCAGTGATATCAAGTGAGCCAGACCTGAATGAATCTACTCCAATTCTTGACCTTCATATCATCGTGTGCACACTCATTTGGAGCACCTTGTAGAGGATCAATTTCATAAATGGGAAGTGTTCCAACAGCGCCAAGAGGCATTCTAGTAGCGTCACGAAGCCTATCTGCAGTGTAATGTCACATCTCAACAGTGTCAAGACACATACATGAACTTCGTGATGGATTTCACATCAGCCCTCGCTCAGGAGTTCCCTCATAGATTGTTTCCACAGCCGCCTACTTTCCAGCCACCACCATTTTCACAACCGCCCCTGGATGATATGGTTGACAAAAACCACTGACGGTCCTCGCCCAGGTATTGCGTTGTTCCGTTATGTCCTTCATGTTTTATGCATTGAGTACAATGCACATTTCTAAGTTAATGGGGTAATTTGAACTGTGTATCAAATTACTTGGATTTTTGTGTATTTTGGTCAGTTGTGTCTTTCTTGCTTTATTTTAGTTACTTTGTTTATTTTTCATTGATTAGAGTTTGTTGAGCCATTCATGTCATCAGTTGTGTTATGAGTCAATTGAGGCCAATGATGAGATGTGAGCTTCAGATTTTCTGAAAATTTTGAGCTGGTTTAAGAAAGTGCCTGTTGAATTCTCACACAAATATGCACTTAATGCCATGACTACTTGATTAAATTGATACTTGTTTGAGCAATGAATGATTTCTAAAACTTGTTCAAATGCCATTTGATGCTATCAGTTGATTCTAAACACGCATAGAAATACATAGGCAATTCTTGTGAAGTAATTTGGGCCTTTGAGATTTTCATTGACATTAAGATGTCTTAGTAGCCTTTTGAGCCTAATTGTGAAAGAATGAGACTTGAATTGTTGCATCATGTTTCAGATTCTCATTCAAATTCTCTTGATAACACCTTCTCTAAGCACAATTGGTTAAACCACATGAATTATCTGTGAATTGAGAGAAGTCCAGAACTTGCTTTAGTATACTTCGAGGCAAAATACGAACTTATGTGGCTTAGTGATTATTTAGGCAATTTTTGATCCTTTTGATATTTTCGAGCCACCAAATGAAAAATCATTTTATCCATACCCATTGAGCTTGTTGAAAATCAAATGGTATGTGCAAAAGCACATAATAACTCCCATTCTGCATCGCTTTAAAATCCCACATCAACCACATTTTTGATAGCTTATACACTATTTTCCTACCCTCAAGTGAGTAAGCCTTTATGCCTTTATTTCCAAAAGCTCATTGTTCTTATTTGTAAAATAATAGAAGGGATAAATAAAGAAAAATAGGCATGAATGCATAAAAATATTCAAGAGTGGAGAAAAGAGTGATAAAAAAATGAGAAAATAATTAGTTGAATGATGAATTGGATGAGAAAGGAGGGTGACTTCCAAAGAAATTTGATGAATCCAATGAAAGGAGTGAAAATTGAGATGAGATGGTGCAATACTGTTATATTTGACTTACTCTCTTGCTTTGAATGCCCTACTCTTTCATTGAAGCCATGAGCTGAAGTCTACATTACAAGTCAATTAAGACCTACTAATCGAGCAACATTCGTCCAATATACTAGTGGAGAAGACTATGAACGGTAAGCTTATGGACTCTCAAAAAGACATAGTAGTGAATGTGCTTGACACACACACACACATCGCATTGTTGTGATATATATATCATTGTCCATTGCTTGCCTTGTTGATATATTATTGTTGAACCTATTCTATACCGGAAAGTCTTGTTGTTTTGTGTAGACAATGCATCACTGTGGTAAAGAGTGGCATGAATGATGGGTGATAGAGTCATGAGATTAATTGATCTTTTGACTTGTTCATTGCATACGTGATGTTAAATTGCACCCTTTTAATCCACAAAACCACGTAGTCACCTGGATTCCTATGGTTTAACCAATTGTGTGTGTGTGTGTGCCCTTTCCATTTGATCAATTGAGTATAAAATAATAAGAATTCTCGGCTAGTAAACTAGGAAAATCCATAATATTGAGATTAATGAACGATAAGTGTAGTGGATGAACAAGTGAAATCGAACTCCTAGATTCGTCTCTAATTGATTTTTCCAACTCAAACTTGATCGTTGGTAGTTTAATTGATTTTTAGTAAATTACTAAAACAACTCAACCGTTCGATTCTCTAGATAAAGCGTAGATTATTTTAATTCAGTACTTAGATTAACTTTATAATCAATCTCTATGGGTTCGACATTTTTTATACTAGAACTTGACAATCGTGCTCTTGCGGTAAGAAATATCTCATCAACTACCAGTGGCATAGGATCCTTCACTGCAGGGTTGGAGTCACCAATATCTACCAGAGCATCACTACCCTCATTTTACACACCAACCACTCGAGCATCAAGGAGAGGATGCTGATAGTTATGATAAAGTCATGACTCAGTTGGGGGATATTGTGTGCCAATTCGTGGAATTATCTGAAACAAAGACCAAAAATCAGACCAACTCCATACGTCACCTGGAGCAGCAAATAAAGATTCTTCCAAAAATATTTATAGCGAGCTTCCATGAGGATGATAAGATCTCTACACATCAAGGGGTGACGAATCAAGTTGGAGTTTATGATGATGAGTACTCAACAAACCAAGTTTGTGATAGTAATCCTACACATGTTGAAGGTTCAATGGAATGTGAGCCTCTTCAATTGGTTGAGCCTACTGTGGAAAAGTTATCCGATGAATTCCTATGGAAAGATGAGCCAAGCATGATTGATAAGTGTGATTTTTACACTTATTTTACGATGATTTTATAGTGGTTTTTGTAGTGGTTCCTGAAAAATATTAGGCGTTTTGGTATATATTTGTATATTTCAGAAATCTAGGTCAAAATGCATAAAAGTGGAGGGAATAAGCTATAAATTATGAAAAATGACCAAACCGAGCAAACAAGGAAAGTATGACGAAATCGTAAAGTGTGAAATTTTAGACTTAGTGAACGATCGCCAGTTCCTACAGATCGATCGCTGACCAGAAAATTCTCGCGATCGATCGCCAGATCTACCGATCGATCGCCTCTTTGAGAAATTTGAAAAATAAAATCATACTAGTCTGACGATCGATCGGTAAATTCCAGCGATCGATCGCCAGACCCGACTTTGAGATTTTGTTTCCTTCTCGGTTATCTTGTGTCCAAACTTTACCAAACTCCTCCACTAATATATATAGCATGTCTTGGATGAAAATAAGGACTTTTCGCTCATAATTAAACCCTACACAAGAAGCCTCCATCACCTTCATCCTCTCCAACCATCCATACACCACAATTCCATTGAAGAGGAGACGCATCGGAAGATATGGGACGACGGAGCAACGCAAGGAGTCAAGACCAATCGTTACTTTAGTATTCCTAACTTTGTTCTTTGTTTTTATCAAATTATTAATGTTTAGATTGTTGAAAAACATGGTTTCTCATTATTATTTGATGATTATAGTAGGCTAAGTTTTGTTGTCAAGACTTAGGGGATCCCATGTTTTGAACCCACAATTTTAATTAAGTTTTGATTGATTCTTACAATTCTTTGAGTTTAATTTATTGTTGTTCATGCTTTCAATGGATTAATCATCCTTGATTGATTATTTATTGCGATTTAATTGACCATAGGAGATTGTGATACGTTATAGTAAATTAAACCATGGATTTCAGACTAAGATCGAAAGATAAAGTCAAATACATGTGTAATAGCAATAGATTTACCAAAATCGAAGGCTAGAAGTTTTCATAAATCGACATACAATTTTGAGTGTTAAATAAGTGCATGATCATTGCCTTGTTACATCTTAGTGTTAGACTTGTTATAACCGGACCAAGGTATAACAAGTGCATTAGAAAAACTCGTTACCTTAGAACATTTTAATTTAATTCTTAACTATAGGCATTGTGGGGGATTGCATGGGTAAACCGAAAGTCTTGATAATTGTCTCTATTGATTCTAATCTTATTCGTTCTTGTTTGTTGGGTTGATTATTGAGTTAATTAGTTAATTTAGTTAATTAATCACAATCAGTTATCGTAGACTAAATATAGTTAAACTACTGGAATCTGGTACTTATTTTTCTAGTCCTCGTGGGTTCGACACTCGTACTTCTAATATCATTATACTAAAACTTTACACCGTGCACTTGCGGTACATAATCGCTACACTGGAAAATATTGTTTAAAATAATAGCGATCAAGTTTTTGGCGCCGTTGCCGGGGACTAGTTTAAATAATATTAGACGAGATTAGTTGACTGTTGTTTAGTCAGTTTCGTTAATTTTTTGATTTTTTTCCCTATCTCTACCATTCTACTGTTTGTTACTTGTGTGGATCTTTACAGGTTGTTATCTCTTTGTGCATGCTAAGGAGTGGCAAGTCTACACTTGAGCCTTTTGACCCCGAGATCGAACGCATTTGTCAAAAGAGGCTAAGGCAAGCAAGGGCACTAATGGCTAATAACAAGGAGATTCCAGTACCACCAGTTGAAGATCACTCATGGACTATGCACGTCCTTCATTCCATGGATCACTGTCTGGCATCATGAGACTGACTATCCAGGCTAACAATTTTGAGATCAAGCCTGATATCATACGGATGATCCAACATTCTGGCCATTTTGGGGGAGCAGTTACTGATAATTCAAATGCCCACATCTCTAACTTCTTGGAGATTTGTGATACATTTAACCATAATGGTATTACTGGCGACGCCATCAGTTACGTTTGTTTCCCTTCTCTTTACGTGATAAAGCTAAATCTTGGTTACAATTGTTGCATGCAGGTTCTATTACCATGTGGGATGGGATGGCACATTTGTTCTTATCAAAGTTCTTTCTGTTAGTAATCCATCAATCAGAGCAATGCAGCGGAATAAAATTTTTATGGATTACAAGACACCGGATCTATACATAGGTTGTCATATCAGATTAGGGATTACAAAAGTCTCACCCTTGTAGCGTGTTTGAGCAGATTCCACGGAGCACCACGTCCAACGATTCCGAGTCACGAGCAACACCTCCAAGGTCTTGCCTCAACGGTATCCACACGATCAAATCGAAAAGGGGATTTAAGAACAAGTTGCTAGACTCGTTCTTAAACCGGAACAATAACACCACACGATTCCAAATCGTATGAAGATGGCCGGAAACACCACAAGATCAAGGCGGCGGCCGAGAACCTTTTAGTGAGAGGTGGCCGAGAGCTTCAATAGGATGGTGGCTAGGTTTTGATACAAAGTATGATTAACAATTAATCAAAACCTTGTATTTATATTATAAGACTTTAATTAAGGTTCAAGACTTTCTTAAAGTCTTATGGGCCCAAACCCATGACTTAATTAAATCCTTATAATCATTTAATTAAGACTCCTCTTAATTATTTAATTCATCCCATGAATTTAATTTCCCTTATCGATTTAATCTTCTGTGCGACCCGATAGGATCTTGTAATGTTGGCAGTGATATAAAATCTCATTTTACGTTACAAGCAAAGAGCGGTGTCTAGCAACACATCAAGGCTACCCAAATTACAAGAATGTCTTTGACTCGACATAACCTTTAGAACTTGTGATAATATTAACCATGTAACTTAATCCCTTTGTCCTTTGTATTTAGATGGAACATGAGTCATGGAATAGTCATACTTGTATATTCAATCTTTATATCTTGATCCCCAAGTAGAACTAGAATAAACGAATAAGCTCGATATCACATATCGACTCATTCGAGCATGGCCATGCATTTTAGTTCTCACTTGATCAAGGGCCAAACACTTCTCCTGTTATATAGGAGGGACAAATCCTATCTCGATCATCCCTCTACATAATTCGTAGTGTATCCAATAGTCGCCTTTATAGTTTACCCTGTTACGGGTAACGTTTGACAATATCAAGATACATAACTCCTTGTGTTGGGATCTCTGATGATCACAAGTCGTAAGGATTACATACATTATTATCACTATGAGAATTGCATATGACAATCATATAACTATCCATGTTTGGTAGCGTTTATCGTGTACGCCCAAATTAACCCTTCTTCAGTTAATAACAAAAATATGTAGTAGTGGAAGTAGGGATCGATCTCACAGGGAAGGTAAATTTATTTTGTGTCAATTATCAAACAACTAGTAACAATGGGGGATTTGGACTGGATTACTACTACTTAGCAAATATCAAACTAATTAACGAGTCTAACTAAAATGATTAAAACTTATGGGATTAAAGCGATTCTTGGTTTTCAGGTAACCGTACTTTTGGAAAATTATCTTTTAGTCATCAAATCAAAACATTCGAATTCTTTCGATTATCTATCGATTAGAAATTCAATTCCTACTCATCTTATTCATGGTCAAAGAGAAAACAACATTCAATTCAACCCTTACCAAATCTCTAATCACCACTACAGCCGTTAATGATTAAATCAATGATAGTTTTCAAAACTAATGAGTTCGATAAATCTAATCAATGAAAACTACAGCCGTTAAAATTGATTACTCAACCGTTTCTCCTAAGAATTCAATAACACCTACAGCCGGTTAATTATTAATCTTAGTTGTTTCTTAACAAACTATCGATTATGTAATTGAATATTAGGTGATCGGTCTAATACACAAACACAACAATCATGGAATTCAAAATCTGAGAAACAAATTGAAATCGAAATCTAATTCAACAATCAAACCAAATTCTCATAAAAGATTCAAATCCAAAAGTAGGTATCCCTTCAACCAAGAATCAAAGGGTTTTAGCCTAGCATAATTAAATCTAAAAACAATAAAAATTCGATGGAAAACATTAATAAATAAAGGAAAGAAAGTTACTAAGATCTCCAATTATTCTAAGAATTAGAAAAACCATAAAAAAACTACTGCTAATGAGGCTTAGTCTCGAGTTTTAGGGTATGGGAGTGATAAAAATGGGATACAATCTTTTAAACATGGTAAAAGACTCAATTTCCTAATTTCCGGACTCTGCGGCGATCGATCGCCTGATATTTGGCGATCGATCGCTGGCTTTTATTTTTCAGGCAGAATGTATTGGCGATCAATCGCCACTTCTTTGCGATCGATCGCGTGGCTCCAGTGGGCTTTGGCGATCGATCGCCACTTCTTCGCGATCGATCGCTGTCTCGTGAATTTTGTTGATTAAGTTTCTGTCCATAGGCGATCGATCTCCTCTTCGTGGCAATCGATCTCCTTCTTCAAAATTACATTTTTGCCCTTTTCTTGATCAACTTTTAGTACTTGTCATGTCCATGTCTCTTCTTGGTCTTTACACATCATTTTTAGCTCGTTTTCTTCGCTTGTACCTACAATTACACAAACATACGATTAGGTAGCATATGTATCAATTTATCCATCAAAACCTACCAAATCGTAGACAATTAAGCACTAAAGATGTGTCTATTTCTAGTCACATCAAACTCCCCCATACTTACTCTTTACTCGACCTCGAGTAAACAAATAAAACTACAATATTTTTGGTTGGCTCATAGGTTCATAACAAAGCAACTTGTCCTCACTTTAATGCCTCAACAATTTTAACATGCATAATAATGAACGGCGGTGAGAAAATTAACAGTGGAACAAGTTCAATCCCTAAACATTTCGTACCCAACAAAGCAGTGAACGTGTGTGTGTGGTCATAAACAAGTGTTGTGTACAAATTATAGATCCAAAATACGCAAAGCTATAATAGTTCAAGTCATACACTAACACAAGTATAAGCTCACTTGCACACCCTTCTCCACTATCTTAGCCACTTTGCAAACACAAATCAAGTAGGTCTTTATTAGCTTGTAGCTTGGCCTAGGTATTGGCTTATGAAAGAAAGGGTAAGGATATTCAAACAAGAGAGTATGATGAAATGCATACTAAAAGCTTCTATTCTGGCATGAATTTTTCAACTTTGATCTTTTTCACAAGGTTTATTTCAACACTTTTCTTCTTTTGTGCCTTGGCTCCCCTTGGAGTCATATTTTTATCTATTTTCTCAAGGCATTCCTTTTTCTTTCATGTATTCCATTCTTTTGACAATTAAGCTCACAAATATACTTCAATGATTCCCAAGTGCATTTGAATGAAATACATCATACTCCCTTAAAAGGTATGGATTAGAATCACATTTAGGCTCATTAGGGAAGGATGATAAGCTAGTCAAGGAATGTTGAATGGGGGTCTTGAGTATGCTTAGCATACTACCATTCTTTTACATTAAAGCTCAAATAGGTACTAGAGAATGATTTTGTTTACATGGTAGGCTTGAAAGGCACAAATGCATCAAAAATCGCCTATATCACTTTCATGTTTGCAAGTAGTCTAGACGTACGCCTCAAAGAGCATGTAGTTAAGTTCTAGCATGTATTAGAGACTTCTTAAGACTATCACAAAGTTCACACAATCTTCACTAAGTTATGCACACTTCACAAGCCATTACAATAATGTGCTCAAAATATTCAACTACTAAGTTAAACTAAACTTTGCATTAGAGTTCAAAGTGTTCCAATGTTAACAATTCACCTATGTTCAAAAGCATGCATGCCATCAATTAGGTTTCATCATGGGCTAGTGATTCTAAGCATGCGTTCATTACTAACTATGAGCTCAAAATTTTTTTAATTTCCGATTTTTTTGTATTTTTGTAATAGAAAAGTAAAACTAACTACTAATCCCTCCACCATACTTAAATCCTACATTGTCCCCAATGTAAGGCAAAAATATAAAGAAAAGAGAAAAGTTTAAATTAAAAAGCAATAAAAAAAAAATAAAAGGGAGAAAAGAAACTAACTCCCCTTGGGTTGCCTCCCAAGCAGCGCCTCTGTTTAACATCGGTGGCCCGACGCTATCCCCTTCCTCATTCGAAAGTAGGTGGGTCTTCTAGAGCCACCTTGATATCTACTCGTCCTCCTTCTTCATTTTGGACACCTTCATAATAGTGCTTCAATCGGTGACCATTCACTTTGAATGTCTTCGTGGTGTCCAAACTCTGAATCTCTACTGCACCATGGGAAAACACATTAGTAACTACATAAGGACCATGCCACCTGGAACGAAGCTTACCTGGAAATAGACGAAGGCGTGAATGGTAAAGGAGAACTTTCTGACCAACTTCAAAATTCCTCCTTGATATCATCTTGTCGTGAAAATCCTTTGTCTTTGCTTTGTAACATCTTGCACTTTCATATGCTTCTTTTCGAATCTCCCCGAGCTCTTGCAATTGCAGCTTCCTATGCACTCCACTTTCATCATAGTTCATGTTGAAGTTCTTCACTGCCCAGTACGCTTTGTGCTCCAACTCTACAGGAAGATGACACGGTTTTCCAAAAATCAGTCTATAAGGAGACATACCTATCGGGGTCTTGTATGCGGTCCTGTAGGCCCATAGTGCATCATCAAGTCTCAAGCTCCAATCTTTCCGTGTCGGGTTGACGGTTTTCTCCAATATGGCCTCGATTTCTCGGTTGGAGACCTCGGCTTGGCCATTTGTTTGCGGATGATAGGCAGTGGAGACCTTGTGAGTCACGTGGTATTTCTTGAATAGACTTTCCACTGTCCGATTGCAGAAGTGTGTCCCTCTATCACTGATGATGGCTCGTGGGATTCCAAATCTAGAGAAAAGGTTATGCTTGATAAAATCTGCAACAACCTTGGAATCGTCAGTCCGGGTAGCTATAGCTTCCACCCATTTCGAGACATAATCAACAGCAAGCAGTATATAAATATGACCATAAGACATAGGAAAAGGTCCCATAAAGTCGATACCCCATACGTCAAAAATTTCAGAAATGAGAATGGGCTGTTGGGGCATCTCCTTTCGTTGGGAGAGATTACCGGTCAGTTGGCATTGTGCACAAGTCTTGCAGAAAAGATATGAGTCACGAAATAGGGTGGGCCAAAAGAACCCACATTCCAGTACATCCCAAACGTAGTACTTGGCGTCACTTCTAATCTTGGCTCGTTGGGACCTAGAGAGTTCATGGGGAAGCACATTAGAAGCTAAAAAATTTACAATATGAGCGTAGCATGGCAAATTGTCGGTGATGACGAATAGGTGCTCATCCGGGAACTCGTCCTTCAAACACAGCTCATCGTCCAAATGTGGTAGACGGCTTAAGTGGTCCGCTACTTTGTTCTCGCTGCCCTTCTTACCTTGATTTGGATGTCGAATTCACTCAAGAGCAAAATCCATCTTATTAGCCTTGGTTTTGCCTCCTTCTTCGTCATCAGATAGCAAATAGCTGCATGATCAGAGTAAACAATCACCTTAGTACCAAGTAAATAAGATCTAAATTTTTCAAGAGCAAAAACGACGGCTAATAGCTCTTTCTCAGTAGTAGAGTAGTTGCATTGGGCGTCATTCAAGGTTTTGGATGCGTAGTAGATGGCATGTGAAGCATTGCCCTCTTTTTGTCCCAAGACAGCACCAACCGCATAATCACTTGCATCGCACATGATCTCGAAAGGCTTGTTCCAGTCGGGTGGTTGGATAATAGGGGTAGAAGTCAATGACTTCTTCAGTGTATCAAAAGCGCTCTTGCCTTCGTCAGTCATCTCAAACGGGACATCTTTTGTAGTAGCTTACACAAAGGTGTAGCTATCTTGGCAAAGTCTTTGATGTACCTTCTGTAAAAACCTGCATGACCAAGAAACGAGCGCACATCCCGAACACAAGTAGGATAAGGTAAAGATTGCATGACATCAATTTTCGCCTTATCGACCTCTATACCATTGGCAGACACAACATGACCTAGCACTATACCTTGTTCGACCATAAAATGACATTTTTCAGAATTTAAAACAAGGTTAGTATCGATGCACTTCTTCAAAACGAGTGTAAGGCTAGATAAGCAATCCTTGAATGAGTTACCGTAAACAGTAAAATCATCCATGAATACCTCTAAGATATGTTCAATAAACTCAGAAAAGATACTGACCATACACCGTTGGAAGGTAGCTGGGGCATTGCAGAGGCCATAGGGCATGCGACGGTATGCGAATGTGCCGAACGGACATGTGAAGGTGGTCTTTTCTTGGTCCTCCGGAGCGATTGCAATCTGAAAATAGCCCGAGTAACCGTCAAGAAAACAGTAAAATGAGTGGCATGCTAACCTCTCGAGCATCTGATCAATGAAAGGTAGAGGGAAGTGGTCCTTGCGAGTCACAGCGTCGAGCTTCCGGTAGTCAATACACACGCGCCAGCCATTTTGAATGCGTGTGGGTATAAGTTCATCGTCTTTATTCTTGATCACAGTAATACCGGTCTTCTTAGGAACCACTTGTACCGGACTAACCCATTGGCTATCGGATATAGGATATATCACGCCAACTGATAAGAGCTTCAGAATCTCCTCCTTCACCACATCCATCATGGGTGGGTTCAACTTCCTTTGTGGTTGACGTGTGGGGCTTCCTCCTTCCTCCAGTAGAATCCGGTGCATGCATGTGGAGGGACTGATTCCCTTTATGTCTGCAATGGTCCAGCCTATAGCAGTCTTGTGCTCCTTTAGCACATGAATCAGGTCCTTCTCTTGATCATCCCCCAACTTGCTGGAGATGATCACTGGTAGTGTATTACCTTCACCAAGGAATACGTACTTGAGATGAGTTGGCAGCGGCTTAAGCTCGATTTTGGGTGCCTGCAAAACAGATGGGGGAATCCGGGTATTAGAAACAGGTAATGATATAAAAGAAACAGTACCTGACTGAGATAGCTCAGGTGTATCATCCAGTGTGTCAACGGTGTTCTTCACTTCGTCCATGAGGGGTGTGGCTTCGTCTTCCTCCTCCATGTCCATGGTAAGAGTGTTGTCCAGTTCATCTTTCCCTGTATTCTCAAAAACTTCCTGGGACAGGTAATCAATAACATCAACAGAGTACACAGTATCATCATTATTGCAAGGATATTTCATGGCATCATAGATGTTAAATGTAACAATCTCACCATCAAACTCCATAGTGAGGGTACCACTATGCACATCTATCTTAGTCTTAGACGTTTTGAGAAATGGTCTTCCTAACAATATAGGACTACTCTTATCACCATTTTCCATGTCAAGGATATAAAAATCAGCCGGGAAGACTAGTTCATTTACTTGCACCAACACATCTTCAATTAAACCCCTAGGATATGCACTAGATCTATCCGCTAATTGAATTACCACTCCAGTAGGACTCAAGGGACCAAGTTGTAAAGAAGCATATATAGAATATGGCATAACATTAATTGATGCTCCTAGATCTAACATGGCTTTTTCAAGTCGAGTGGTACCAATGGTGCACGGGATAGAGAACATACCTGGATCCTTACACTTGGTAGGGATTTTTCTCTGTATCACCGCTGAAACGTTTTCTCCCAGTTCAACCTTCTGGGGTCCCTTCAATCTATGACTCCTCTTGGCAGTGCATAATTCCTTCAAGAATTTCGCATAGCGCGACACTTGTTGGATTGCGTCCAGCAATGGTATGTTTATCTCACATCTTCGGAAGGTTTCATATAGGCCTTTGAGTCCAGCGTCTTTCCTGTTATCTTTCAAAGCTTGGGGAAAAGGGGGTGGTACTTTATACTCAGAAAAAGAAGGAGATTTACCTTTTGGTGCCTCGTGTTCTATCCCGGTCTTTCCTCCAACTTCCTTTTCCTTTTCTTCCTCGCCCTTTGATGGTTCTTCCTCTATCTTCTCTGGCACCTCCAATTCCTTCCCACTCCTAGTTGTGACTGCATTGACATTTTCTCTCGGATTCACCACTGTTTGGGATGGTAGAGTGGTTGATCCGGTTGCTTCAACTCGATTAAGTGCAGTGGCTATTTGACCCACTTGGGTATTCACGGTTTGAATACTCGATCTTGTTTCCTGTTGAAATTTAGTAACATTGTGAGCAAGATCTTGAATTATAACCTCTAACCTGTCAGTAGTAGAAGGATAATTGGGTTGTTGTTGTGCCCTCTGAAAAGGTGGTCTGTATGGCGGAGGGTGTTGTTGTGGCGCTTGAGGAGGAACGTGATTTATCGATTGCGGTCCATAACTAAAGTTAGGGTGGTCTCTCCATCCTGGATTATATGTGTTGGAGTAAGGGTCATGTCTTCGTTGGGGTTGTCCCGGAAATCCCCCTGCTGCATGCACTTGCTCAGCTGATGTCTCTTGAAGTGATGGACATGCATCAGTAGTATGACTTATCTCCAAACATATACCACAAGGTTTCACCTTTCTCACATTGCCACCTGCCATACCACGCACAAGAAACGTTAAATCTATCAGTTGTTGTTCGAGGTTGGAAACATTTACCTCCCCTTGTTTCCTTTGTGCTGGTTCCGCTCGAAAGTTGCCAAACTGTTGTGAGTTTGCCGCCATGTTAGCTATCAAGCTCCGCGCATCCTCCGGTGTTTTATCGACAAAGGCTCCCCCACTCGCAGCATCGACTAAATTCCTGTCACTAGACAATAAACCTTCATAAAAGTATTGAATGAGTAAGTGTGCACTTATCTGGTGTTGTGGGCAACTTGCACACAACTTTTTGAAGCGTTCCCAATACTCATGCAGTGTTTCTCCACTGAATTGTCTAATGGAGTAGATCTCCTTGCGTATGTTAGCCGCTCTTGATGATGGAAAGTACTTCTCCAAAAATGTTCTTTGGAGGTCCGTCCATGTTGTGATGGAGCCTGGTGGTAGGTAGAAGAGCCAGTCTTTCGCTGCTTCCTTTAGAGGAAAAGGGAAAGCCCTTAACTTGATCTGATCTTCAGTAATTCCCGTTGGTTTCATAGTGGTGCAAACCACATGAAACTCCATATCGGATAAAGGAACAAAGGTCTCACCCTTGTAGCGTGTTTGAGCAGATTCCACGAAGCAGCACCACGTCCAACGCCTCCTTCGAGTCACTAGCAAAAGTTATCAAGTTTTGCCTCAACGGTATCCACACGATCAAATCGAGAAGGGATAGTTCAAGAACAAAGTGCTAGATTTGTTCTTGAACCGTAACAAGAGCCACACACGATTCTAAATCGAAGAAGATGGCCGGAAATCACCAAGTCTCTCTTCGGCTATCAAGGAAAAACCGAGAGCTCCTTGGAGATTACTTGAGGCGGCCGAGAGCTTCTTGGTTGGCTAGGTTATGATCTCAAGGAAGTGAATTAAACAATTAATCACCTTGATATCAAATTATATATGATTTAATTAAAGGCTTTCTTAAAGGCTCATGGGCCCAAACTCATGATTTAATTAAATCCTTATAATCATTTAATTAAGACTCTTCTTAATTAATTAATTCATCCAATGAATTTAATTCCCTTTATCGATTTAATCTTTTGTGCGACCCGATAGGATCTTGTAATGTTGGCAGTGACATAAAATCTCATTTTACGTTACAATCAAAGAGCGGTGTCTAGCAACACATCAAGGCTACCCAAATTACAAGAATGTCAATGACTCGACATAACCTTTAGAACTTGTGATAATATTAACCATGTAACTTAATCCCTTTGTCCTTTGTGTTTAGATTGAACACGAGTCATGGAATAGTCATACTCGTATATTCAATCTCTATTTCTTGATCCCCAAGTAGAACTAGAATAAACAAATAAGCTCGATATCACATATCGACTCATTCGAGCATGGCCATGCATTTTAGTTCTCACTTGAAAGGGCCAAACACTTCTTCTGTTATATAGGAGGGACAAATCCTATCTCGATCATCCCTCTACATAATTCGTAGTGTATCCAATAGTCGCCTTTATAGTTCACCCTGTTACGGGTAACGTTTGACAATATCAAGATACATAACTCCTTATGTTGGGATCTCTGATGATCACAAGTCGTAAGGATTACATACATTATTATCACTATGAGAATTGCATATGACAATCATATAACTATCCATGTTGCATTCTCATGGTGGATCTGTCCAGTACATCGTTCTCTAACATGTACCCATGTGTTGATTTGATATCTCATATCAATGAACAATTCATCAATCAACACATACTAGTCTCTATGCATTATCATTATCCCGATTCATGATAATACTTGACTAGGGACAATGTTTAAGAATAATACAATATTATTCTTAGGACATTAACATATATATTAATTCACATTGCACAGTTAAACGAATAATATATAATAATGAATTGCCATTCATAAAATCATAAACATTGTATGTCAAAACAGTCATCCAATGATATGTCTTAGGGCATATCCCAACAAATCTCCCACTTGCACTAAGACCACTCAGACATATACCTAATGCCTAGAGATCTAGTATGACGATCATGCTTCTGCTGTGACAGTGGCTTCGTCAATGGGTCAGATACATTATCATCTGTTGGTACTTTGCATATTTTAACATCTCCCATTTCAACGATTACTCGAATGAAATGAAAGCGCCGAAGTATGTGCTTGGATCTTTGGTGAGATCTAGGTTCCTTAGCCAATGCGATCGCTCCATTGTTGTCACAATAGAGTTCTATCGGATCTTTAATACTAGGCACCACTCCAAGTTCAGAAATGAACTTCCTGATCCAAATAGCTTCCTTTGCTGCATCCGAGGCAGCAATATACACAGCTTCCGTTGTAGAATCGGCTACTGTCTCTTGCTTTGAACTCTTCCAGCTCACAGCACCTCCATTTAGGCAATACACATATCCAGATTGCGATCGAACATCATCTTTGTCGGTTTGGAAGCTTGCATCAGTGTAACCCATTACATTGAGCATTTTCTCACCTCCATAAATCAAGAATGTATCCTTAGTTCTTCTCAAGTACTTCAGGATATTCTTGACAGCAATCCAGTGACCTTCACCAGGATCAACTTGATATCTGCTCGTCATGCTCAAAGCATACGATACATCGGGACGAGTACATATCATGGCATACATGATAGATCCAATAGCTGACGCATATGGAATCATACTCATGCGTTGTCTCTCATCTGGTGTTGAAGGACACTGTTCCTTAGAGAGATATATACCATGTGTCATAGGCACAAATCCTTTCTTTGATTCTTGCATGCTAAACCGTTTTAGCACTTTGTCTATGCATGCACTTTGACTTAGGCCGAGAAGCCTTCTCGATCTATCTCTATAGATCTTGATTCCTAATACATAGGTGGCTTCTCCCAAGTCTTTCATTGAAAAGCAGTTACCTAGCCAAATCTTTACAGATTGTAAGGCAGGGATATCATTCCCAATGAGAAGTATGTCATCTACATACAACACTAGGAAAATGATTATGCTCACATTGACCTTCTTGTAGACACAAGGTTCATCTACATTTTTGATAAAACCAAACTCTTTGATTGCATCATCAAAACGAAGATTCCAACTCCGAGAAGCTTGCTTCAATCCATAAATGGATCGTTGTAGCTTGCATATCTTTCCGGCATCCTTTGGATCGACAAAACCCTCGGGCTGTGTCATGTACACATCCTCGAGCATATTTCCATTAAGGAAAGCTGTTTTGACATCCATCTGCCAGATTTCATAATCATGAAATGCAGCTATTGCAAGTAAGATTCTTATGGATTTAACCATAGCCACTGGTGAAAAGGTTTCATCATAGTCAATACAATGAATTTGTTTGAATCCTTTTGCAACCAGCCGACCTTAATAGGTTTGTACATTACCATCCATATCGGTCTTTTTCTTGAAAATCCATTTGCATCCTATGGGTCGTACCCCTTCAGGTGGATCAACCAAAGTCCATACTTGGTTTGCATACATTGATTCCATCTCAGATTTCATGGCCTCTTGCCATTTCTCAGAATCAGTGCCCATTATAGCTTGTTGATAAGATGACGGCTCATCATCATCAATAAGTAGTAAGTCACCTTGTTGAGTCACAAGAAATCCATATCTCTGTGGCTCCCGATGTTCTCTTACAGACCTACGCTGGGCTTGTGTCTCTAGAGCAGGTACTTCTTCCACAACAGCTTGCGGTGCCTGCTCTGTTTCCATCTCAATCTCAGGTTCAGTGTTTTCTTGTGGTTGAACTTCACTAAGTTCTATTTTTCTCCCACTAGTTTTTCTAGAAATAAATTCTCTTTCAAGAAATACACCAGTCCGAGCAACAACTACTTTGTTCTCGGTGGGATAATAGAAATAGTATCCTTTCGTTTCCTTAGGATACCCCACAAATAAACACTTATCAGATTTGGGTCCAAGTTTGTTAGTGGCGTGACGTCTAACGAAAGCCTCACAACCCCAAATCTTCATAAAAGACATACTATGACGCTTCCCAGTCCATATCTCATATGGTGTCTTTTCCACTGATTTAGATAGAACACGGTTCAGTAAGAAAATCGTTGTTTCTAGAGCGTGTCCCCAAAATGATATCGGAAGATCTGCATGACTCATCATTGATCTAACCATGTCCAACAAGGTTCGATTTCTCCTCTCGGATACACCATTCCATTGTAGAGTATACGTAGGAGTGAGTTGTGGGACTATCCCACACTCCTTTAGATAGTCATGAAACTCTTGGCTTAAGTATTCGCCTCCTCGATCTGATCGAAGGATTTTGATACTTTTGCCAAGTTGGTTTTGTACTTCATTCTTGAAATCTTTGAACTTTTCAAAGGTTTCTTGCTTGTGCTTCATTTGGTACTCATACCCATATCTACTGAGATCATCAGTAAATGTAACGAAGTACTGAAAACGACCTCTAACTTGTGTACTTATTGGTCCACATACATCACTATGTATTAGTCCCAATAACACATTTGCCCTTTCAACATGTCCCTTGAAAGGGGCTTTAGTCATCTTGCCCATTAAACAAGATTCGCATGTTTCATATGATTCAAAATCAAATGAATCTAATACTCCATCCTTATGAAGTTTAGATATGCGGTTCTCGTTTATGTGGCCCAAGCGACAATGTCAGAGATAAGTCGGATTACAATCATTATTTTTAATCCTTTTAGTATTTATGTTATAGACAGGCATATCAAGATTTAATAAATAAAGACCATTCACCATTTGTGCACTTGCATAAAACATATCATTTAAATAAATGGAACAGCAGTTGTCCTTTATAATAAATGAAAATCAATACTTGTCCAAACAAGAAATAGAAATAATGTTTTTGCTAATTGAAGGCACAAAATAACAATCTTTTAAAGTCAACGATAAACCAGAAGGCAAAGATAAATGATAATCCCCTACAGCTAATGCAGCAACTCTTGCTCCATTTCCAACTCGGAGATCAACTTCGCCTTTTATCAACAATCTACTCTTTTTGAGGTCCTGCACATTTACACAAATGTGAGATCCACATCCAGTATCTAATACCCAAGATGAAGAAGTAGATAAATTGACTTCTATAACAAAAATCCCTGAAGTGGAAGTCACACTTCCTTTCTTGAGATCCTCCAGATATACTTTGCAGTTCCTTTTCCAATGACCGGTCTCACCGCAATGGAAACAATTCCCTTCCTTTGCTATCCCTCCCTCTGGCTTCAGTGCATTAGACTTTGGCTTAGATTTAACAAAGACCTTCTTTGCTTTCTTATTGCCTTTAGCTTTGGCCTTTCTATTCACAATAAGAACATTTGTGGCCTTAGTCTTCTTTGTATTCGCTTCATATGTTCTCAACATACCAAGTAATTGTGGTAGAGTCTTTTCCATGTCAGTCATATTGTAATTTACTACAAATTGACTGAAGCTCTCAGGCAACGATTGCAAGATCACATCGGTGGCCAACTCTTGGTCCAATGGAAAACCCAACTTCTCCAGATTCTCAATGTACCCAATCATCTTGAGTACATGAGTTCCAACTAGGCTTCCCTCTACCATCCTGCACTGGAACAACGCTTTAGAGACGTCATACCTCTCTTGTCTAGCTTGTTGTTGGTACAATTGCTTTAAGTGTTCGATCATATCGAACGCCTCCATTTCCTCATGTTGCTTCTGAAGCTCAGAGTTCATGGTGGCAAGCATAAGGCAGCCAACATCAAGTGCGTCATTCTGATGCTTCTTGTAAGCATCTTTATCGGCTCTAGTAGCCGTAAGGGAAGGTTCCTCAACAGGTAAGGGTTCCTCTAGGACATATTGTTTCTTTTCTTGCTTGAGGACGATCCTCAGATTCCTATACCTGTCTAGGAAGTTTGTCCCATTTAATTTGTCCTTCTCAAGGACCGATAGCCGTGATAATGTGCTTGTTGTATTGTTAGTTGCCATGGATATCTACAATATAAATATGCAAAATAAGTTTATAATTTAATCATTTAACATGGTCTTATATTAAATGATACTCCCACTATTTTGTTTGAAAAATATCAACCCTCGAAACCTTTAGTGGGCCAAGATCCATATTTCGCCTAATCTTGAGTTAGCTTTGGCTAATCGCCCAAGACTCAGTTATTTAGGTAGACAACACTTTGTCAATTAAATCACATGTAATTCTTGGATAGTTGGACGAACAACACTTTGTTCAATTCATCAAATGAATTATTATCCAACCCATGCCTCTAGGTTCCCAATCCTATTGAGATAACCTAGTTAAGTCGTACCCAATTTAAAGTATAACGGATATCACTTTTATCCTTTCGCGCCTTACTAAGATTGCCACGGTGATTTGCTTTGGCAAACCCACACATGTACAATCGAAGTTTTGACGAGTACTTTTAATTTTGGAAGGCATCTAAAACCTAATATTTTAGAGGGATTTATTGATCTCATGATTAGTTTGATAATTTAAAATATGTCCACTACATATAGGTGTATACATATCTACATATATGTGTAATACAATTATCAATCTAAAACATAAGATAAATAATGCATCAACATACATAATTAAACGTGACATGGTTATAGCCCCTACTAGCGATTTTCTCAAGCCAATGAGAAAATTCTAATAGTCAACCTAAGGTAACTTCACAAGCACCTTCCCTTGGCTCCAATTTGTGAATGGCCTCCTCATCCCGGCATGATGCTCCATCTTCATTGATCACCATCAACAAATAAACTACACTATTTACAAGATATAGAATTCCTCGATTCACATTCAAGGGGAACATAGGGGTGGGATAACATTTAGAATAAAATAGAGAAGGCACGACACGCAGGTCGTATTATAAATTACAAACATTCACAAATCCTATCTAATAGGTCAAAGGGCTATAACCATGCACCATGCTCAAACAACACATAAAACATGCTTTAACATTTAATTAATTAAATTCTAAACAATTTAAAATTTAATTCTAATTAAAACTGTAAAATAAAATTTTGAAAAATTATCGTACGCTCGAGACATCACATGCCACGAACTAATGCGACTAAATTACGAACCATCATGGTTCGAACCATTAGCGACCATGGCTGGACCAATCATTGGCCTAGGGTTTGAAACCCTAGCCCATGGCCGAACCATTGAGCGAGCGGCGGCGGCGCTAGGGTCTAACCCTAGCCGCCTTGCTCCTTGTGTTTCTATCGAGCCAACTTGTTCGAAACGCCGGAATTCATGAGCCAAGAATCATGGTCAGGCCATGCACGGTGGTGGTTCAACCATCTCGAGCCAAGGGTTCGAAAACCCTAGCTCTCACGTGGTGAAGCCACTTATCCATGCATGCGTGAACCATTATCGAGCCAAAGAGTTCAAAACTCATCCACGTCTCGAAACCTCCATGCACGAACATGAGCCACAACGACTAGGCCATCCCGAGCCAAGGGTTCGAAAACCCTAGCCCGCACGTGGCTAAGCCGTGGGTCAAGTGTACTAGGTGGTGGCCGAAACATTACTCAATTAATTTGATTATTCGCTTCGTGTATCGTATACATCAAAAATCAATTATATCAAATATAATTTCATGATAATTTCACAAACTTAATATTAACATATCATATATGTTCATACAGTTTTAAATAGCATGCAATATTAGTTCTAATATGATTAAAATAATTTAATCACGTAAATCCGATATGAGCCTTGTACACGGCTCTGATACCACTGTAAGTAATCCATCATGCATAGCAACGCAGCGGAATAAAATTTTTATGGATTACAAGACACCGGATCTATACATAGGGGTTCATATCGGATAAAGGAACAAAGGTCTCACCCTTGTAGCGTGTTTGAGCAGATTCCACGAAGTAGCACCACGTCCAACGCCTCCTTCGAGTCACTAGCAAAACATATCAAGTTTTGCCTCAACGGTATCCACACGATCAAATCGGGAAGGGATAGTTCAAGAACAAAGTGCTAGATTTGTTCTTGAACCGTAACAAGAGCCACACACAATTCTAAATCGAAGAAGATGGCCGGAAATCACCAAGTCTCTCTTCGGCTATCAAGGAAAAACCGAGAGCTCCTTGGAGATTACATGAGGCGGCCGAGAGCTTCTTGGTTGGCTAGGTTATGATCTCAAGGAAGTGAATTAAACAATTAATCACCTTGATATCAAATTATATATGATTTAATTAAAGCTTTCTTAAAGCCTCATGGACCCAAACCCATGATTTAATTAAATCCTTATAATCATTTAATTAAGACTCTTCTTAATTAATTAATTCATCCAATGAATTTAATTCCCTTTATCGATTTAATCTTTTGTGCGACCCGATAGGATCTTGTACTGTTGGCAATGACATAAAATCTCATTTTACGTTACAAGCAAAGAGCGGTGTCTAACAACACATCAAGGCTACCTAAATTACAAGAATGTCAATGACTCGACATAACCTTTAGAACTTGTGATAATATTAACCATGTAACTTAATCCCTTTGTCCTTTGTGTTTAGATTGAACACGAGTCATAGAATAGTCATACTCGTATATTCAATCTCTATTTCTTGATCCCCAAGTAGAACTAGAATAAACAAATAAGCTCGATATCACATATCGACTCATTCGAGCATGGCCATGCATTTTAGTCCTCACTTGATCAAGGGCCAAACACTTCTCCTGTTATATAGGAGGGACAAATCCTATCTCGATCAGTCAACATCCCTCTACATAATTCGTAGTGTATCCAATAGTCGCCTTTATAGTTTACCCTGTTACGGGTTACGTTTGACAATATCAAGATACATAACTCCTTATGTTGGGATCTATGATGATCACAAGTCGTAAGGATTACATACATTATTATCACTATGAGAATTGCATATGACAATCATATAACTATCCATGTTGCATTCTCATGGTGGGTCTGTCCAGTACATCGTTCTCTAACATGTACCCATGTGTTGATTTGATATCTCATATCAATGAACAATTCATCAATCAACACATACTAGTCTCTATGCATTATCATTATCCCGATTCATGATAATACTTGACTAGGGACAATGTTTAAGAATAATACAATATTATTCTTAGGACATTAACATATATATTAATTCACATTGCACAGTTAAACGAATAATATATAATAATGAATTGCCATTCATAAAATCATAAACATTGTATGTCAAAACAATCATCCAATGATATGTCTTAGGGCATATCCCAACATAACGGATATCACTTTTATCCTTTCGCGCCTTACTAAGATTGCCACGGTGCTTTGCTTTGGCAAACCCACACATGTACAATCGAAGTTTTTGACGAGTACTTTTAATTTTGGAAGGCATCTAAAACTTAATATTTTAGAGGGATTTATTGATCTCATGATTAGTTTGATAATTTAAAATATGTCTACTACATATAGGTGTATACATATCTACATATATGTGTAATACAATTATCAATCTAAAACATAAGATAAATCATGCATCAACATACATAATTAAACGTGACATGGTTATAGCCCCTACTAGCGATTTTCTCAAGCCAATGAGAAAATCCTAAGAGTCAACCTAAGGTAACTTCATAAGCACCTTCCAATGGCTCCAAGTTGTGAATGGCCTCCTCTCCCGGCACCAAGCTCCATCTTCATTGATCACCATCAATAAAATAATCTATACTATATAACATTTACAAATATAGAATTCCTCGATTCACATTCGAGGGGAACATAGGGGAGGGATAACATTTAGAGAAAAATAGAGAAGGCACGACTCGCAGGCCGTATTATAAATTACAAACATTCACAAATCCTATCTAATAGGTCAAAAGGGTTATAACCATGCACCATGCTCATACAACACATAAAACATGCTTTAACATTTAATTAATTAAATTCTAAACATTTTAAAATTTAATTCTAATTAAAACTATAAAATAAAATTTTGAAAAAATTATCATACGCTCGGGACATCACATGCCACGAACTAAGGCGACTAAATTACGAACCATCATGGTTTCGAACCATTAGCGACCATGGCTGGACCAATCATGGGTCTAGGGTTCGAAACCCTAGCCCACGGCTCGGTCCAAACCTATGAGCGAGCGGCGGCGGTGCTATGGTCTAACCCTAGCCGCCTTGCTCCTTCCTTGTGTTTCAATCGAGCCAACTTGTTCGAAACGCCGGAATTCATGAGCCACGAATCATGGTCAGGCCATGCACGGTAGTGGCTCAACCATCTCGAGCCAAGGGTTCGAAATACCCTAGCTCTCACGTGGTGAAGCCGCTTATCCATGCATGCTTGAACCATTATCGAGCCAAAGAGTTCAAAACTCATCCACGTCTCGAAACCTCCATGCACCGACATGAGCCACAACGACTAGACCATCTCGAGCCAAGGGTCCGAAGCACGCTAGCCCTCATGTGGTGCAGCCGTGGGTCAAGTGCATAGGTGGTGGCCGAAAACAACTTGTTATGGATTCGATTATTCTCTTCGTGTATCGTATACATTAAACTTCAATTATATCAAATATAAGTTCATGATAATTTCACAAATTCAATTTAATCATATCATATATGATTATATACAGTTTTATAGCATGCAATACAATTCTAATATGATTAAAATAATTTAACCACATAAATCCGATATGAGCCTTGTACACGGCTCTGATACCACTGTTAGTAATCCATCAATCAGAGCAACGCAGCGGAATAAATTTTTTATGGATTACAAGACACCGGATCTATACGTAGGTTGTCATATCGGATTACGGATTACAAAAGTCTCACCCTTGTAGCGTGTTTGAGCAGATTCCACGGAGCACCACATCCAACAATTCCGAGTCACGAGCAACACCTCCAAGGTCTTGCCTCAACGGTATCCACACGATCAAATCGAAAAGGGGATTTAAGAACAAGTTGCTAGACTCGTTCTTAAACCGGAACAATAACACCACACGATTCCAAATCGTATGAAGATGGCCGGAAACACCACAAGATCAAAGCGGCGGCCGAGAACCTTTTAGTGAGAGGTGGCCGAGAGCTTCAATAGGATGGTGGCTAGGTTTTATATATAAAGTATGATTAACAATTAATCAAAACCTTGTATTTATATTATAAGACTTTAATTAAGGTTCAAGACTTTCTTAAAGTCTTATGGGCCCAAACCCATGACTTAATTAAATCCTTATAATCATTTAATTAAGACTCCTCTTAATTATTTAATTCATCCCATGAATTTAATTTCATTATCGATTTAATCTTTTGTGCGACCTGATAGGATCTTGTAATGTTGGCAGTCACATAAAATCTCATTTTACGTTACAAGCAAAGAGCAGTGTCTAGCAACACATCAAGGCTACCCAAATTACAAGAATGTCTTTGACTCGACATAACCTTTAGAACTTGTGATAATATTAGCCATGTAACTTAATCACTTTGTCCTTTGTGTTTAGATTGAACACGAGTCATGGAATAGTCATACTCGTATATTCAATCTTTATATCTTGATCCCCAAGTAGAACAAAAATAAACGAATAAGCTCGATATCACATATCGACTCATTCGAGCATGGCCATGCATTTTTGTTCTCACTTGATCAAGGGCCAACACTTCTCCTGTTATATAGGAGGGACAAATCCTATCTCGATCAGTCAACATCCCTCTACATAATTCGTAGTGTATCCAATAGTCGCCTTTATAGTTTACCCTGTTACGGGTAACGTTTGACAATATCAAGATACATAACTCCTTATGTTGGGATCTCTGATGATCACAAGTCGTAAGGATTACATACATTATTATCACTATGAGAATTGCATATGACAATCATATAACTATCCATGTTGCATTCTCATGGTGGGTCTGTCCAGTACATCGTTCTCTAACATGTACCCATGTGTTGATTTGATATCTCATTCAATGAACAATTCATCAATCAATACATACTAGTCTCTATGTATTATCATTATCCTGATTCATGATAATACTTGACTAGGGACAATGTTTAAGAATAATACAATATTATTCTAAGGACATTAACATATATATTAATTCACATTGCACAGTTAAACAAATAATATATAATAATGAATTGCCATTCATAAAATCATAAACATTGTATGTCAAAACAATCATCCAATGACATGTCTTAGGGCATATCCCAACACTTTCTACTATCCAAGACAGCCAAGATGAGCAATGGCATCACAACTTTTGCCCAATACGATCCCGAGACACTGTATGAGGCATGAGAGCCCTTCAAGGAACTACTGAGGAGATGCCCACATCATGGCCTCCTTATCTGGCTGCAGGTACAAACGTTTTATAACGGTTTATTTTCTGATAACCGTTCTATGATTGATGCAGCAGCAGAAGGTACTGTGATGAGAAAGACGCCTGAGGAGGCTGGATACGCTGTTGGAGGAGATGGCTGCTAATAGCTGTCAATGGCAGTCCGACGGAACGTGCTAAAGAAGCAAGCCCGAGTGCATCAAGTGGGTGAAGTCACTGCCCTAGCTGCCCAGTTGGAAGCGCTGAACAAGAAGATTGATAGTTTGAGCATGCATGCAATGCAAGTTCAAACTGTTACATGTGAGCTTCGCCAAGGAGGACATCCGAGCACGGAATGCCAAGTAGGTAACCCTTTTGTTACAACTAATGAAGCTGTTAACTTTGTACAGAACCGACCACCACAAACCTACCCTTACTCGAATGTGTACAATACGGGGCCGAGGAACTATCCCCAACCAACACCGGGGTATGCACCATAGCCAAGCATGGAGGAGCTACTAACCAAGTTTGTATCGTCAACTAAAACAAGATGAAAAATCACGAGGCGTCGATAAAGAACTTAGAAGTCCAAGTGGGACAGCTAACAAAAATAATAGCCGGACGAGCAAGGATCACTAGCTAGTGACACTGAGACAAAACCTAGGGAGCAAGTCCATGCGATCATTGAGGATTTGAAAGGAGGTCGCTGACAAGAAGGATGCACATGTTGAGTTAAAAGGTGAGGCAGCCTTCAAGAAAGAGGAGGATCAAACACGCGACAAAGGTATGTCTACTAAGACCTCTACACCCATCACACCATCTGCTAAGGTAGATATCCCACTCACATTCCCCGCTGCATATAAGAGAATAAATATAGATGCTAAATTTTTAGATTTGATTAAGAATCTCCACATTGAGATGCATTTCATTGATGCTATGCGGCACATGCCGAATTATGCTAAGTTTTTGAAGGAGATTCTATCGAAAAAGTGGAAATTGGAAGAGCATAAGATGATAAACTTAACTGAGGAGTGTTCCGCTATCACAAAATGATTAACCTCCAAAGTTAAAGGATCCAGGGAGTTTCACTATACCTTGCAAAATAAACTCTATATCTTTTAAGAAATCCTTATGTGATTTGGGTGCAAGTGTGAATTTAATGCGTTTGTTTGTCTACAAGAAGCTGGGCTTAGGAGAGCTAAAACCGATCAATGTGTCATTGCAAATGGCGGACAAGTCCATCAAGTACCCTCAAGGGATAGTTGAGGATGTACCACTAAAAGTCGACAAATTCACCCTTCCTTTGGATTTCATTGTGTTGGACATGAAGGAAGATGCTGACATGCCCTTGATCCTAGGAAGGTCATTCCTAGCAACTAGAAGGGCGTTGATTGATGTCCAAGAAGGGAAGTTGATCCTCCGAGTAGGGGGGATCAAGTTGTTGTTATATGTTCAAAGCTTTGAACACTACACGCACTGAGCATCAATGTTTTAATATCAATATAATTGATACATTGTCTGTTGATGAGATGCAAGTTAAGAGCGAGAAGAAGGTGGAGGTCACATCAAATGCCCATGAAGAAGGGATCAAATTCTGTAAGGGGGACTTGGTGTTAATGAATCGAGCCAAGATGCGACTATTCCCATGGAAGTCGGACTCACTATGGGCTGACCTTTTCAAAGTTGTCGATGTTCTACCATTCGACAATATTAATCTGAGAGATGACCAAGGGGAGTTGTTCACGGTAGAGGAGAAGTGGTTACGACATTACCACATGGCGGACGGAAAAAAATCGTCCCCCACTAGCCCTGGCGGCACTTGAGCTTACATGGTAAAAAGTCCAGCTTGGGACTATAAATCAAGAACTTTTTCTTATCCTTAGCTTTGTTTTCGGTTTGTTTTTGTTTTTGATTTTGATTGAGGTGCGAGACTCCATGCGCTGTCATGTTTTCCAACAATATGCCCCCACAAGCTGACGAGGAATTGGACAACGGTCACTGACAGTCGTTGTCAAAGGTAAATGCTTTGTCTCATTTTCCACGAACATTGAGGACAATGCATGAATTAAGTTTGGGTGAGTGCATTACAGTGTCATGTTTTTTCATTGGAATTGTATCGTTTGTTGAGCACCAACAAAAAGTTTTCTTGAAAATGAGTTCAATTAATAAGACAAGAAGGAATCATAGTAGTGGTCTCTATTCCATGATGATATTAATCTCACTATGCATGTCAACTTGAGTTTTGATGATTGTAAAACTTGTTATGAATATCTTGTTTTGAGTAGCATGTCAAAGATGAAGGATATTTTGAGCACATTTGAGTCATAATCTTGTGAATTGCATTTGGAGTAGTAATAATCTTTGTGAACTTGATGAATTGTTTTGAGCATCTTAGAGTACCATAGAACCTATTTGATGATGACACTTTGAGGCGAAATTTTATAGTTATGAACTTGACATGTAAATGTTTTAGGTGATCTTTGAACCGTTTGAGCCTTTCAAGCTTACCATGATATTTATCTGTGATGTCCCGAAATGATTAATTGTGTTTAAGGCATTAATTGTGTTCATATGATTAATTATGATTAATTATGGTGATAATTGCCTTATGTGTTAGGATTAATTGCCATGTGGAAATGCTTAGTCACATGTGGGCGTGGCCCAGTAGAGCATTTCAGGGTGCATGTTAAGCATGTTAGGTAATTGGGTGTTTTAATGGCTTACATGTGTTAGTAGTCATTTATTTGGTAAAACATGCATTTAATTGGGATTTGGTGCATAGTGGTGAAAGGTGTTTAAAATACCATGTTGGGGTATAATATACATCATGTTAATTGTTGGGGTACATATTTAAATAAAGGATTTAACCCTTTACCCCACCACTTCATTTCACTTTACTCTTTACACTCTAAATCCCCAATCTCTTCCCAAACCCTTACTTTTCCCCTCAAACCCGATTTTAGCTCCTAAGTGGGAAGGAAGTTCTTGCAAAAGCTTCATTTTAGTGATTATTGGTAAGATTTAATGCCTATGATGTTTATATATCACTCCTTGTTGTTCTTGAAGTGTTTGGTTTGAGTTTTGGAAGGGTTTTAAAAGGGTTTGAAATGGGTTTGTTTGGGTTGGTGTGTTTTTTGGTGGGATGTTAGATTTTTGGTGGTTTATGATGTGTATTGAAGGTTTAGAGTGTTTTAATGTTTTTGAGTTGTTGGTATAAATGTTGTTGAGGTTGGTGAAGGTTTTAATGTGCAAAAATTGTGATTTTCGTGGTTCAGGGGCTGGCGATCGATTGCCCGTTTTTGGCGATCGATCGCGAGCCAGCAGTAGGCTCCAGAAGCCTTTGGCGATCGATCGCCACTTTTGGGCGATCGATCGGTGAGGTTGGCGATCGATCGCGCCAAAAGTGGCGATCGATCGCCGAAGACTAAAATTTTCAGGATCGGACAGTGTGATCTCGCGATCGATCGGGACATCTTGGCGATCGATCGCGAGACACACAAATGTGTGTTTTTAATAATTTTGTGGAATTTTTGGGTATTGGACTAAAATTATCTTCTAATATTGATTTGTATGGTTGTGTAGAACCATCCCAGGTACCAACAACGTCGAGGAGATAAAGTTATACAACTTCTCCACTTTTGAGACTAAGGTACGTAGTGAGACGTACGAGCATCGGACGGTAAAACGTGCCATACCTTTGATTATGTATATTGTGGATAGTGAATCCTTATACGTGATGGTATTTGTGAAATGATTGTGATTTACTGTGATGATGGAATCAACTATTGTGTTTGATTAATGTGATGGAATTGATGAATGTTCCGGTAGCCTTTATCTCCGAACGAGGGAGGTACTTGCCGCTGTCATATGAAGCGATGGTAATATAATATTTGCCGCTGTCATGTCTAAGCGAGGTAACATGCGCTGTCATTGTCGAAGCGAGGGATATCATATGATGCCGCTATATGTCGAAGCGAGGGGTCCTAAAATTCCGATGTTGTATTGGGACCGGAACAGTCACAATTCTAGTGATTAATGTGGAATATTGTGGTTATAATTGGAAACGCGTTATCGATCATTATATCGTGAACTAATGATTTTGTGCATAAGTTTGTGAAACAGGAACGACAATGAAATGTGCTAATGTGGTAATCGAGGAGCATATCTATTAATTGTCTCATGTGCTTAATTATTTTATTAAGTTGAATTGTATTAAGTGGTGATATATATATATATATATATATGCTCATGGTGAGTTGTTCCTGTAGGTATGCTTTTGGACCAAGGGGGCTAAGGGTTGGGTTGAACTGTGAGCTGAAGGAGGCATAAAAGAAGATAGAATACATGAAATTTTTGGATAGTCTCTACTCTAGGAGTAGTATAATGCTATCGCTTTAACATTCATTTTGGGAATGTAATTAATTAACTGTTGAAGTTTTATTTTGGCCTGTAATTTCATTGAGCTCACATAACAACCAGAACTCTAAGATGCCTCTAATACATGTTTAGCCATATTTATATCTTGATTTCACTGTTAAGGTAGAGAGGCCTTACATTATCAATCTCTAGTGTCCCATTTTCAGCCTAATTGAAAAAGAATGGAGTATGTTTAACATGCTATTAACCCCCATTCAACATTTTTTGGCAACTCATTATACCCACATATATGAGCCTAAATTGAAGAAATTTATCCTTACCTAAAGAGAGTATAATAAATCTCATTAGATGCACATGAATTGCTATATTTTGATGAGCTTATTATTGAAATAAATTATGAATGAGAAAAGAAAAAAATAGAAAGAGCCTGAAAAAAAAAATCTAATTAAGACCCAAAGTGGCCAAGGCTAAAAGGGAAAAAGAAGAGAAGCTCAAGTGGTGTTAAAACTTTGAATATTACATGTTTATACTCTCTTCTTTGTGCTGTCCTACCTTTTCTTTGAAGCCTACACCTAGGCCTAACATTACAAGCTTAAAAAGTCCTTTTGATCCAAGTCTAGGGAGTAACTACATTAGTGGAGAAGCTGTTTGAAAATAGGCTTATGGGATGCTCAACGATAATCTTACTTTTCATTGACTAGCATGATTTGATCTATGAAATTTGCATGGAACTTGAAAATGACAATAGCACACACGCACGTTCTGATTTGTAGACATGTTGCTCGATTTAGAAGAAAACACGATTTGTTGAACTTTCTGATTCTGCAAGTGAGATGTCTGAGCTACATGATTGACTACATATTGGTTTATTTGAATCTTCAATATTGAACTCTTTTTTTGATCTTATTTCTTGCTCAATACCGATCGATCACCGCTTTGAGAAATTTGAAAAATAAAATCAGACTAGTCTGGCGATTGATCGGTAAATTCCAGCGATCGATTTCCAGACCCGAAATTTTCGAGTTTGTTTCCTTCTCGGTTATCTTGTGTCCAAACCTTACTAAACTCCTCCACTAATATATATAGCATGTCTTGGACGAAAATAAGGACTTTTGGCTCATAATAAAACCCTACACAAGCAGCCTCCGACACCTTCATCCTCTCCAACCATCCATACACCATAATTCCATTGAAGAGAGACGCATAAGAAGAGACGGGACGATGGAGCAACGCAAGGAGTCAAGACCTATCGTTACTTTAGTATTCCTAAACTTTGTTCTTTGCTTTTATCAAATTATTAATGTTTAGATTGTTAAAAACATGGTTTCTCATTATTATTTGATGATTATAGTAGGTTAAATTTTGTAGGCAAGACTTAGGGGATCCCATGTTTTGAACCCACAATTTTAATTAAGTTTTGATTGATTCTTACAATTCTTTGAGTTTAATTTATTGTTTTTCATGCTTTCAATGGATTAATCATCCTTGATTGATTATTTATTGTGATTTAATTGACCGTAGGAGATTGTGATACGTTATAGTAAATTAAACCATGGATTTCAGACTAAGATCGAAAGATAAAGTCAAATACATGTGTAATAGCAATAGATTTACCAAAATCGAAGGCTCGAAGTTTTCATAAATCGACATACAATATTGAGTGTTAAATAAGTGCATGATCATTGCCTTGTTACATCTTAGTGTTATACTTGTTATAACCGGACCAAGGTATAACAAGTGCGTTAGGAAAACTCGTTACCTTATAACATTTTAATTTAATTCTTAACTATAGGCGAATTGTGGGGGATTGCATGGGTAAACCAAAAGTCTTGATAATTGTCTCTATTGATTCTAATCTTCTTCGTTCTTGTTTGTTGGGTTCATTATTGAGTTAATTAGTCAATTTAGTTAATTAATCACAATAAATTCTCGTAGACTAAATATAGTTAAACTACTGGAATTTGGTACTTATTTTCTAGTCCTCGGAGGTTCGACACTCGTACTTCTAATATCATTATACAAAAACTTTACACCATGTATTTGCGGTACACAATCGCTACACTGGAAAATACTGTTTAAAATAATAGTGATATGTCTTAATCAGAGCTGCTTGATTATTATTTGTATCTATTACAAGTCTATACTGATGCGGAGCTCCCTATCATCATCTTTTCACCATACCCATGAGTATGAGATGGACGACGATTACTGACGATCGCTGTTGCATGTAGGTGTGTTGTCCCTTGTTTTATACATTGTATGGTACGTTGAGGACAATGCACAATTTTGTTTTGGGGGTGGGGGGTTGGTGTTTAAACAGTAAAGATGTTTTTTTTCCTAAATTCCTATGTGTTTTTCTTTCTTTTTTTGTGTGTATTTTAGTCGTAATTTTTTCTCGGAAATTTTTTTATTGTCATAAGTCGTGATTTGAAGTAATCGTGAAGGCCGATGATGAAGAATTGTGCTTAACTTGTGAAAATTTAAAAAAAATTTGTTCACTTTGCTTTTGAGTTTCTCACATATTCATGCACTAGAGTTGGTCATTTGATTAATCAAAGTTAATTTGAACGAACACAAATATGATATGGGCTATTCTTGATAGTATTTTGGGTCTTTATCTGTGATGTCCTGGGATTATTAGTCTTAATCCCGGAGGGTTATTAATCCTTAATGGATTTATATTGTGGCAATTAGGAATTATTGTGGTTTTGGTCTCCCGAGTTTGTTAAATCGGGCATTTAGGATCGTTGGATCCAAAGGTTGAGATTGTATTCTCAATTTGGTGAAAAACCTATGATTTAAGTTTTTGGTGAGAATCGGGATCCGGGATGCATTTGTTACATGTTTGGGAATTTTGGTTATTAGTATAATTTGATTGGAGTGGGTTTTAATTATTTAATTAAAACATGGCTAATGTGAGTCTTAATGCATAATTGGAAGAGGGGTTTTGATATGTCATGTTGGACATAACTTTCATACCATACATTTATCTAATACATGTTATAAGATATTAAAGGAACCATCCCCCTCCTTTACATCCCATCAACCCCATTCTATCACCTTTATGTCTTGACCTTGCCATCACCTCATCGAAACCCACCATTTTCGTTCCTCAACATGGAAGGGAGGAGAAAGCTTTGGAAAAGAGCCATTTTCATGATTTCTTGCTAGAATCTTGAAGCTCAAAGGGTAAGCTACCAACCTAGAAAAAGTTTTTGTATATTGGTTGGTTTTGGTGTTGTATCTTGGGGTTCAAGGGGTAGATCTTGTTCTTACATTGTTGTTTGTGTTGGGGGTTAGGTTTTGTAGTGTTTAGTTGGTTTTTGGTTGGTTTTATGTTGTAAAGTGAAGTGGGTTTGAGTTGTAGGTGATTTGGTGTTGAAAGGAGCTCATTCTTGGAGGTTTCTCGCGTATACAGGGCTGCTCGATCGATCCGCAAATATTTTCGATCGATCGAGCATGGCAGAATGTTTTTAGTGGCTTTGGAACAGTGGACCGATCGATCGGTATTTTGACCGATCGATCAGAGGGTGGTTTTCGATCGATCGAAATGAACTTTCGATCGATCGAGATGGCCAGTTTGTTGGTGCCTCTTTTGTTGTTTCTTGGCTCTTTTTGGGTGTCTTGCATGCTTCGCCTCGGGTTATTTTAAAAGGTTAATTATCATGGATTGACAATATTTTTTGGGGTATTATACATGCTTAGCCGGGAACTTTTATAATTTGGTAATCGTCATGGATAGACGATATGTTTGGGAGTTTTGAACGTGCTTGGGCACGTGGTTGCATGCTTATGCTTGATTGTGGGTTGTTTATGCGTTTTAACACATCTTTCTCGAGGCATGGAACCAAAGCAAGGTCTGGCTCGGACTACGGAAACTCAAGGTATGTATGACGTACGAGCATAGCCTATTATAATATTGCAACTGCAAAAATGCATGGTATGTGATAATTGCATTAAATGGACATTGAAACACATGGTGTGTAATAATCGTATTATGTTGACATTGAAATCCGTGGTATGTGGAAATTACATCAAATAGGCGTCGAAATGTATAGTATATGATACTTGCTATAAATGGCTAGCGTTATGCATGGTAAATGGTATTTGCGTCAAATGGTTATACATGAGAACCATACGGTGCCGCTATTGAGCGAGCAATGATTTGGGATGCCGTCGCCGTCGAGTGACCATCGGTTATGACGCCGCTATTATTGAGCGTGCGTGGGATTTAGTATGCCGCTATTGTGGAACGAGCAATGAAATAGGGACATGGAATCATTGGCTTGATTTATGTGATAATTACGGTCTTTTACATAGCGATTTTACCATATTGATTATGGAGCTGGTGTAACAGAACGGTTAATCTATGTGACGATTAACTGGCTTTGGGAATTTGATGAGTTTGGTTATTTTGAGAACATGGACAATATAGGGGATCCCGGATGAGGGTGTTACCATCCAGGGAGTATCATTTAAATTATAGCATTTACATTCTGTAAATTATGAATTGTAATGTTATGATTATTGGATTGGTGGTATTGGTATGCTCACCCCGTGTGGGGGCTGTCTCTGTTGGGGCAGGTGTTACAGGTGTAGCAGCGGGCTTGGAGTTGAGCCCGGGCTGTTGATTAGAGGTACTTCCAGGATCGAGGTACCAGAGCTGGTTGGATAGGCACATAGATCCAGAGTTGAGATCGAGTTGCGCTTGGGAGGTGCTTCCAGGGTCGAAGCACCAGTAACGGTATCCAGTAGAGTGTTTTATACATTAGATACACGTGTGTTCATTGGGTGCTCTTACGTGAGTACATTTTACGTGTATATGGAATGTACAAATGGGCTACGGCTTTTCTCTATTCATTTATGGTTTGCGTGCAATTAATTATGGAATTGCTAAATGAACTAAGAGCATGTTAGTGTATTATGAGGGTGCATGTTATATGAATAATCTTGGTTGGGGAATTTGAATATTATGCGGATTAAATGCAAGAAATTTTCTGGATAGCATATGGTGTTGAACTTGCATATGGTTTTCCCCATGATAGTATGATTATATATATACAAATGGTATGGCTTAATACACTGATAATGGGTTAAGGGCACGGGGGTCCTTACATTATCATTGATATAAAATGTCATAGTAGCCCCATTGAGCTTACATGTAAAAGAATGAGAATTGACTAGTATGTAGGAATGGAAACGGGGCGGGTATGGGACGGCTTTGGCTAATTCCAGGACCCGCCCAGCTTAGACCCGCGAACCTGGCTGGTTTACCCGCCCCGCCCCGGTTCCAGTTTTTTTTTTAAAAAAAGCTAGAAATCAATTTTGAAACACTGAAGTTGAGTTTTGTGATTAAATTTTATATTTTCTCTAGTAAATATTTATAATAAACATTGTAAAACTATCTTTAAGCTACTAAATATTTATTAATTTGCTCTTATTTCCTTCAAAATGTCCAACTTCTTTAACATGAACACATGAATTTTGATATAAAATTAAATAATGACACTTTATTATTCAATCAAAGAAGTAAAATGTATAATCAATATCAATTTTCAAAAAACAAATTTAAAAATGTATAGCGGGGCCGATCCAGGCGGGTTCGACCAATCCCAGGACCCACCCCGCCCCGCTTCCAAATCCGGTTGAATCGGGTCAAGACCCGCCTCGGCGGGGCTGGTTCAATGCGGGTCCGGGTCTGGACCCGTCCCATTGCCACCCCTACTAGTATGCAATATGTTTTAGAACCTCATTCAATTTTTTTATTATATTGGGTTTGAAACACAAATTGAGCACATTGGTCAAATCATATGAACTATTTATTAATTGAGAGTAGTCTAGAACTTGTCTACCTTTTGAGACGAAATACAGATGTTATGTGTCTTATTAATGATTTAGACAATTTTTTATCCGTTTGTGCTTTTCGAGCCACCAAATGACATCAGTGTATCCCTAGCTACCCGTTTGAGCTTATTGAAAAATGAATGATATGTGCCAAAGCACATAATAACCTCCATTCGTCACCATTTCAAAACCACACATCGACCACCATCTTGATAGCTTATACAATATTTTCTACCCTAAAGTGAGTAAGCCCTTATGCGCATTAAAATTTCCGAAATCTCTCATGTTCGTATCTTTATAAAAGTGAAGGAGAGAAATAAATAATAAGGGCATGCATGCATAGAAAAATGTTGAAGATGTGAAGAAAATAGTGATTGAAAGAATGAAAAAAATAATAAGGTGAATGATGAAGGGGGTGAGAAAGAATGGTGAGTTGAAAAGAAACAAAAATGATGAATTGTCAATAAAAGAAGTTGAAAATCAAGATGAGAGTACGTAACAATGTTATATTTAATTTACTCACTTGCTTTGAATAGCCTATCTTTTTATTGAAACCATGAGCCAAGACCTTATATTACAAGCCAATTAAGACCTATCAACCGATCCAAATTAGTCTAATATACTAGTTGAGAAGGTTACTAATGGTAAGCATATGGACTCTCGAGAAACACTTGTAATGAATATGCGCTTGTCATTCACACAGACACGTCTCATTACCTTAATATGATGCATTGTTTATCGTTTATCAAAGTTATACTTCTTTTATGAACAATGCAACTGAACTATACCTTGCAAAGTTCTATTGATTTGTGTGAGTAAATACTACTTTGAGTTAATGGTTAAATGGAAGTGGTAGCGCACACACACACACTTGAGAACGCTTGAGTAGAGTGATATATGCATACTTGACTTGAAATCTTAGACCATTAATCTTCGAGGCCTCTTTGCAATACAACAGTTCATGACTCTTTTGTTTTTCTTCTTTATTTTTCTTTCTTAGTCTTTTTCTATTTCTATTTTGCTCAGGACTAGCAAAAGTTTAAGTTTGGGGGATTTAATAAGTCCATTAGCACTTATATTTTATCTCTTTTACTTAGTTTTATGTTAGTATTCGACCGCAATTATGCCTTTTGTTCTTGTTTTGTTGTTTTATAGAAATCCAAGGAATGCGATATGTAATGAAGAAAATATGATGAAAAGTGTATAAAAGTGAAAAGGGATTAAAAGAGGTTGGAGGGTGCTTTAATGATGAATTTAGTTTCAAAGGTCAAACCTTAATATGAAGGAGCAAAAAAAAAGGTACTGTAGCACTTCGGGTAGAAGTGCCCTAGGCGCCTAATACATGAGGCACTGTAGGCGCCTATGTTGAAACAAAATAAATTCCCGGACAAAAAACTATGCACTAGGGTTCTCTCATCAATAAGTGCCCTAGACGCCTGAAGAGTCCTGAAAAAAGGAAACTCGAGCTTTCCTTGCACAATTTGACTCATACCCTGTAAGACCCCAACACTTAAACTCGTCATTAGTTCATTTATGACGTCGTATGTGTATAATTTTTTTTTCATTTTCTTTTCACTCTTTAAAATGAGTCATTTCATGTTTCCCATAATCCCATGACATAAATAATGTTCAACATTATATGATCATCTCTACCAACAAATAGACTCAAGGATTTCGCCCATTTCCATCCCCATTACACCACTTTTATATTGTGGGTTTTTATAAAAATTTGGGCAGAGTCTCCCCATAAATTGGGCTATCCCAAAATAAGACACATCACCAATATAATTCCCAGCCAGGGAAAAACACAATACTTAAGAGAAAACAAAACTCTAAATAAGTTCCCAGCCAGGGAAAACACCATACTAGGAAGACATCAGAAATGGGCTTTAACACCCTTATACAGTCCATATACATGCTTCCAATTGCTCACATACGAGCAACAAATAAATGAATACCAATCTAACTGAATAAATAGCGTATCCTATTTACCCACTCTCATATACGCTTCTGGAAGCGGCATGCTCCAACAAAGTGATAGGCTTGGATTTTAAGTGTTTTTAACTGTAATTGCTTCCCATTTTCCGTACTTTTTCCTGGATGATATTATGCTTTTTGGTGTTTATTCGTTTGTTTCAGGAAATTAGATCGGAAGTGGAAGAAATGAGCTATTATGAAGATAACGGGCGAAATCGAGGCGAGAAAGAGTTGAAATTGAGGAAGTGAGATTTTCGGAATCTCGATCGATCGAGATTATGTCTCGATCGATCGAGCCAGACAGTGCGCTGAGAAGAAAAGAATTTCAAGTCTCGATCGATCGGTGGAAAATCTCGATCGATCGAGCGAGGCAGTAACTTCAGAGCTGATTTTTTCAAAGTCTCGATCGATCGGTAGAAATCTCGATCGATCGAGCGAGGCAGTGAGTTTCAAAGGCTGACATGAACAGTGCACCGATCGATCGGACGCAAATCTCGATCGATCGAGACGCAAATCCGGGAAAATCTTATCTTCCATTTTTTAAATGATTTTTTGAGGTATAAAAGGATAAATCACTTCCAAATTTTGATAGACGATACCAGACGTGATTTAGGTCGAAAATTAGCAGCCCTAGCCGCCGCCCAACGCCGCCGAAGGAGATTCAATCTCCGTTCTTTGTCCAAAGTCGAGCAAATCCATTACGGAGTGCAAGGAAGGAACAAGAGAAGAAATCACGGTGCAACGCACGGATTCATCCACCGTTTATCGTATTTCTAAACTTTAATTATTTGATTTTCAATTCCATTTGATGTTTTTGAGGTCGAGAGACAATTAAACTCTTATGTATTTGATTTGAATTAAATCTAGTTTATTTTATCGAGTTTTAGTTTCATTGTGTTTGATTATTGATTCAATTGTGTTTGAGCGCATTGATTGTTATTGTTCATAAATTAATTGTTTGTGTAGATCAAAGTCTAGCTAGCTTTGATTGAATTTGAGAGTTATAACCGAGATCGAGAGATAACGTTGTAACACGCTCCATTAATTTATGATTTATGTTACGATTGAGATCGAGAGATGATATCGCATACGTGAGAACTTGGAATCGAAAGATTTAGAGTTATAAGGTGTTGACGTCTTATGCAATATTATATTAGTAAATAGGTGCACGAGAGTGACTTATTCTAATTACTGTTAGTTTCTTTACAGCTCGAGAGAGTGTATCGAATAATCGCAAAAACCTTTCACCTTTAAAATCAATTGGTTGATAATTTGAGAATTCACTTGAATCATTAAAGATAACATAGTTGAACGACGAGCTTGGTAAATTTCTCGAGTGACTTACCTTCGCATATCCGGAACCATACATTTTACTGTTTCTTGTTTGTTTGTCGGACGTTAGTTCAGTTTGGCATTAGATAATCACCTTTTTTTAATCGTAGGCTAAATATAATTTTATTAATCTTATTTGGTACTTATACGTTAGTCCCTGTGGATTCGACAACCCGTACTTAATTTTCACTATACTAAAACTTGACAACCGTGCACTTGCGGTAGAATCGCTTCACACTATTCTTTGAAATATCTTTTGTTTAAAAATAAAGCGGTCAAGTTTTTGGCGCCGTTGCCGGGGTCTAATCTGTATAATATCATACGAGATTAGTTGATTGTAATTTAGCCAATTCTTTATTATTTCGATTTGTTTCATTGTTTTAGTTAGTTGATTTGTTTTGATTTTTGATTTGTGTATTTTGTTGTCTCCTTTTGTCTATTTTGTACAGGAATTCTCTAGTGCATGCTCAGAAGAGAGGAGCCCATTCTCGAGCCTTTCGATCCTGAAATAGAAAGAACCCTACTTAGGCGATTACGAGAAGCTCAAGAGATGGTAGATAATAATGAAGCACAGAACCCAAGGTCAATGATGGACTTTGCGCAACCGGCATTTCATGGATCGTTGTCCAGTATTACGAGGCCGACGATTCAAGCAAACAATTTTGAGATCAAGCCGGCGATCATACAAATGATACAGCACTCGGTTATGTTTGGGGGAGCGGCCACGGACGACCCGAATAATCACATCTCCAACTTTTTGGAGATTTGTGACACATTCAAACATAATGGCGTCTCCGACGATGCCATCAGGTTAAGACTTTTCCCCTTTTCATTACGAGACAAAGCTAAGGCATGGTTGAATTCACTACCTGCAGGTTCTATAACAACATGGGAGGGGATGACGAAGGCGTTTTTATCAAAGTACTTTCCCCCTTCCAAGACGGTGAAGATGCGGAACGATATCACAACTTTTGGGCGGTTTGACCCCGAGACATTATATGAAGCGTGGGATCGTTTTAAGGAATTGTTGAGGAAATGCCCACACCATGGTCTACCCATTTCGTTGCAGGTACAAACTTTCTATAACTGTTTATTTTCTTCTAACCGTTCAATGATTGATGCAGCATCTGGGGGATCAATAATGAGGAAGACGCCGGAAGAGGCATATAGCTTGTTGGAGGAAATGGCGTGCAACAGTTACCAGTGGCAGTCAGAGAGGAGCACGCCACAAAAGCCAATGGGAGTCCATCAAGTGGACAAGATCACTGCTCTTTCGGCTCAATTAGAAGCCATGAACCGGAAGATAGACAGCATGGGAGCGGCAGCAATGCAAGCCCAAGCTATCTTCTGTGAGCTGTGTGGAGGCGGTCATCCTAGCATCGAATGCCAGGCAGGTAACCCATTCTTGCAAACTAATGAAGTGGTGAATTTTGTAGGTAACAGGCCACCCAACAGTCCGTACTCAAACTCATACAACCCGGGGTGGAGGAATCATAACAATTTTAGGTGGTCCAACAAAGAGAAAGTGTTAAATCCACAGCTACAACCGGGAGGATCAAATAAACTGAGTATGGAAGAGTTAATAGCCAAGTTCATAGCATCAACTGAATCCAGGATGACAACCCAGGATGCAGCAATAAAGAACTTGGAAGTGCAAGTGGGTAAGCTCGCATCATTAATTTCAGGACAAACGCAGGGCACAATCTCAATTGGAACAGTGAAGAATCAAAACGAGCAAGCAAAGGCCATTGAGTTAAGAAGTGGAAAAGAGCTAAGACCGCAAGCTGAAGCTGAAGAGAGTCATAGAGAGACATCCGAAGGCAAGGATATGACTGAGAAAAAGGCAACAGAGAAAGGTAAGAATTCTAACACTACACCGATCACACACATTGATAGGATAGTAATTCCTCCCCCATTTCCCGCAGCATTGAAAAAGGCTAAGATGGACGCAGAATTTGGTAAATTTCTTGAAGGTTTTAAGAAACTGCATATTAATATTCCATTTGCTGATGCTTTACTTCAAATGCCTAGTTATGCTAAGTTTTTGAAGGAAATCTTGTCGAATAAGCGAAAGTTGGGCGATTATGAGACGGTAAGTTTGACGGAGGAGTGCTCAGCAATTGTGCAAAATAAAATGCCTCCAAAGTTAAAAGACCCAGGGAGTTTTACTATACCGTGCACTATAGGATCAGTATCTTTTACAAAGTCATTATGTGATTTGGGTGCTAGTATAAATTTAATGCCATTTTCTATTTTCAGGAAGTTGGGGCTAGGAGAGCCAAAACCTACTAAGGTTTCACTACAATTAGCAGATCGATCCATCACATACCCCAAGGGTATCATTGAAGACGTTTTAGTCAAAGTGGATAAATTCATCTTTCCCGTTGATTTTCTGGTACTTGATATGGAAGCAGATTCAGAGACACCACTGATTTTGGGTCGACCATTCTTAGCAACGGGAAAAGCAATAATCGATGTGCAACAAGGGAAGTTGGTCCTCCGAGTAGGGGAGGATCAAGTTACTTTTAATGTTTTCAAAGCACTTAAACATCCACACGATGAACACATGTGTTTCAGTATAGATATTATTGATATTCTGACAGATGATTTGTTGCAAGATACATTCAAGGGTAACATGGAAGCATGCCTAGTGGCAGCTGATGAGCAACACTGCAAGGAAGACATTGAGAGTATAGCTTTTATGAACAACACCAGTCCATACATGAAGCGAGCCACTGAGTATCTGGGAGAGTTGGGAAAAAAGAGATATTAAGCCTCAAAAGCCATCAATTGAAGAGTCACCTAACCTTGAGCTCAAACCTCTTCCATCACATCTCAAGTATATTTTCTTAGATGCTGAAAGATCTTTACCAATCATTATTTCTTCGTCTTTCACAGGTGATAATGAGGAAAAGCTTCTGAAAGTCCTTCAGGAGCACAAGAAAGCATTTGGATGGAAGATATCAGATATCAAAGGAATTAGCCCATCGGTCTGCATGCATAAAATTCTTATGGAAGACACATTCAAGGCCGTGGTTCAACCTCAACGTCGACTTAATCCAAAAATGCAAGAGGTAGTCAAAGCTGAGGTGATTAAGCTTATGGACGCAGGTATTATCTATCCTATTTCTGATAGCTCATGGGTAAGTCCTATCAATGCGTACCAAAGAAGGGAGGTATTACTGTTGTCCCTAATGAGAATAATGAGTTAATACCCACAAGAACAGTCACAGGGTGGAGAGTGTGTATTGATTATAGGAGGTTAAATGATTCCACTCGTAAAGACCATTTCCCCCTTGCCTTCATTGATCAGATGGTAGAAAGTTTAGCAGGGTATGATTTTTATTGCTTTCTAGATGGATATTCGGGATATACCCAAATTGCTATTACGCCTGAGGATCAAGAGAAGACCACCTTCACTTGTCCTTATGGCACATTTGCATTCCGACGAATGCCATTTGGATTATGTAATGCACCTGCTACCTTTCAAAGATGTATGGTGGCCATATTTCATGACATGATAGAGAAGTTCCTAGAAGTATTCATGGATGATTTTTCTGTATTTGGTTCTTCTTTTGATATATGTTTAGCTAACTTGAATTTGGTGTTGGCAAGGTGTGAAGAGACAAATCTTGTACTAAATTGGGAGAAGTGTCACTTTATGGTCCAAGAAGGAATAGTCTTGGGACACAAGATATCTGAAAAGGGTATTGAAGTGGATTGGGCTAAAATTCAAGTGATACAACAATTACCACCGCCGACAACAGTGAAAGGAATCCGAAGTTTTTAGGACATGCAGGATTTTATCGACGTTTCATTAAGGACTTTTCAAAAATTTCTAAACCTTTATCTCATTTGTTAAATAAAGATGCATCTTATGAATTCAATTCTGATTGTATGCAGGCGTTCGAGACACTCAAAGAGAAATTGGTAACTGCACCGGTATTGGTCGCACCTGATTGGGAGTTACCTTTTGAACTAATGTGTGACGCCAGTGACACTGCGGTAGGAGCAGTCTTAGGTCAAAGGAGGAACAAGGTATTTCATACAATTTACTATGCTAGTCGCACTTTGAATGAAGCACAACTTTGTAAGTAATCCAAGAGCATACAACGCAGCGGAATAAAATTTTATGGATTACTAACCAGCAGATTTATACATAGGATTCATATCGGATAAAGGAATTACAAGTGTCTTACCCTTGTAGCATGTTTGAAGCAGAATCCACGGAGCAGCACCACGTCCTACGCCTTCTCCGAGTCACTAGCAAAACTCAATGAGTTTTGCCTCAACGGTATCCACACGATCAAATCGGGTGAAGGGATAGTTTAATAACAAGTTGCTAGACAAGTTATTAAACCGGAACAAGAAAGACACTCGATTCTAAATCGAAAGGCACGCCCAAAAATCACAAATTCTCTTCGGCTATGATTAAGAAGCCGAGAGCTCTTTTGTTGGTTTTGGAGGCCGTGTGTCTTGCTTGGTTTTTAGGTTGAATGATATGAAGTTGTGTCTTACAATTAAATCATAACCTTGTATTTATATTAAAAGGCTTTTAATTAAGGTTCAAGACTTTCTTAAAGTCTTATGGGCCCAAACCCATGATTTAATTAAAATCTTTTAATCACTTAATTAAGACTCTTCTTAATTAATTCATTCATCCAATGCATTTTTTTCCCTTCTCGATTTAATCTTTTGTGCGACCCGATAGGATCTTGTAATGTTGGCAATGACATAAAAACTCATTTTATGTCGCAAGCATTGAGCGATATCTAGCAACACATCAATGCTACCCAAATTACAAGAATGTCAATGACTCGACATAACCTTTAGAACTTGTGATAATATTAATCATGTAACTTAATCCCTTTGTCCTTTGTGTTTAGATTGAACACGAGTCATGGAATAGTCATACTCGTATATCCAATCTTTATTTCTTGATCCCCAAGTAGAACTAGAATAAACGAATAAGCTCGATATCTCATATCGACTCATTCGAGCATGGCCATGCATTTTAGTTCTCATTGATCAAGGGCCTAACACATCTCCTGTTATATAGGAGGGACAAATCCTATCTCGATCAGTCAACATCCCTCTACATAATTCGTAGTGTATCCAATAGTCGCCTTTATAGATTACCCTGTTACGGGTAACGTTTGACGATATCAAGATACATAACTCCTTATGTTGGGATCTCTGATGATCACAAGTCGTAAGGATTACATACATTATTATCACTATGAGAATTGCATATGACGATCATATAACTATCCATGTTGCACTCTCATGGTGGGTCAGTCCAGTACATCGTTCTCTAACATGTACCCATATGTTGATTTGATATCTCATATCAATGAACAATTCATCGATCAACACATACTAGTCTCTACGTATTATCATTATCCCTTTCATGATAATACTTGACTAGGGACATCTTTAAGAATAATACAATATTATTCTAAGGACATTAACATATCTATTAATTCACATTGCACAGTTAAAAGAATAATATATAATAATGAATTGCCATTTATAAAATCATATTACATTGTATGTCATAAACAATCATCTAATGATATGTCTTAGGGCATATCCCAACAAATCTCCCACTTGCACTAAGACCACTCAGACATATACCTAATGCCTAGAGATCTAGTATGACGATCATGCTTCTGCTGTGACAGTGGCGTCGTCAATGGGTCAGATACATTATCATCTGTTGGTACTTTGCATATTTTAACATCTCCCCTTTCAACGATTTCTCGAATGAAATGGAAACGCCTAAGTATGTGCTTGGATCTTTGGTGAGATCTTGGTTCCTTAGCCAATGCGATCGCTCCATTGTTGTCACAATAGAGTTCTATCGGATCTTTAATGCTAGGCACCACTCCAAGTTCAGAAATGAACTTCCTCATCCAAACAGCTTCCTTTGCTGCATCCGAGGCAGCAATATACTCAGCTTCCGTTGTAGAATCGGCTACTGTTTCTTGCTTTGAACTCTTCCAGCTCACAGCACCTCCATTTAGGCAATACACATATCCAGATTGCGATCGAAAATCATCTTTGTCGGTTTGGAAGCTTGCATCAGTGTAACCCATTACATTGAGCTCTTCCTCACCTCCATAAATCAAGAATGTATCCTTAGTCCTTCTCAAGTACTTCAGGATGTTCTTGACAGCAATCCAGTGACCTTCACCTGGATCAACTTTATCTCGTCATGCTCAAAGCATACGATACATCGGGACGAGTACATATCATGGCATACATGATAGATCCAATAGCTGACGCATATGGAATCTTACTCATGCGTTGTCTCTCATCTGGTGTTGAAGGACACTGTTCCTTCGAGAGATAAATACCATGCGTCATAGGCACGAATCCTTTCTTGGATTCTTGCATGCTAAACCTTTTAAGCACCTTGTCTATGCATGTACTTTGACTTAGACCAAGAAGCCTTCTTGATCTATCTCTGTAGATCTTGATTCCTAATACATAGGTGGCTTCTCCTAAATCTTTCATCGAAAAGCAGTTCCCTAGCCAAATCTTTACAGATTGCAAGGCAGGGATATCATTTCCAATAAGAAGTATGTCATCTACATACAACACTAGGAAAATGATTACGCTCCCACTGACCTTCTTGTTGACACAAGGTTCATCTTCGTTTTTGATAAAACCAAACTCTTTGATTTCATCATCAAAACGAAGATTCCAACTCCGAGAAGCTTGCTTCAATCCATAAATGGATCGTTGTAGCTTGCATATCTTTCCCGCATCCTTTGGATCGACAAAACCCTCGGGCTGTGTCATGTACACATCATCGAGCAGATTTCCATTAAGGAAAGCTGTTTTGACATCCATCTGCCAGATTTCATAATCATGAAATGCAGCTATTGCAAGTAAGATTCTTATGGATTTAACCATGGCCACTGGTGAAAAGGTTACATCATAGTCAATACCATGAATTTGTTTGAATCCTTTTGCAACCAGCCGACCTTTATAGGTTTGTACGTTACCATCCATATCGGTCTTTTTCTTGAAAATCCATTTGCACCCTATGGGTCGTACCCCTTCAGGTGGATCAACCAAAGTCCATACTTGGTTTGCATACATGGATTCCATCTCAGATTTCATGGCCTCTTGCCATTTCTCAGAATCATTGCCCATTATAGCTTGTTGATAAGATGACGGCTCATCCTCATCAATAAGTAGTAAGTCACCTTGTTGAGTCACAAGAAATCCATATCTCTGTGGCTCCCGGTGTTCTCTTACAGACCTACGCTGGGCTTGTGTCTCTTGAGCAGGTACTTCTTCCATAACAGTTTGCGGTGCCTGCTCTGTTTCCATCTCAATTTCAGGTTCAGTGTTTTCTTGTGGTTGAACTTCACTAAGTTCTATTTCTCTCCCACTAGTTTTTCTAGAAATAAATTCTCTTTCAAGAAATACACCAGTCCGAGCAACAACTACTTTGTGCTCGGTGGGATAATAGAAATAGTATCCTTTCGTTTCCTTAGGATACCCCACAAATAAACACTTATCAGATTTGGGTCCACGTTTGTTAGTGGCGTGACGTCTAACGAAAGCCTCACAACCCCAAATCTTCATAAAAGACATACTAGGACGCTTCCCAGTCCATATCTCATATGGTGTCTTTTCCACTGATTTAGATGAACACGGTTCAGTAAGAAAATCGCTGTTTCTAGAGCGTGTCCCCAAAACGATATAGGAAGATCTGCATGACTCATCATTGATCTAACAATGTCTAACAAGGTTCGATTTCTCCTCTCGGATACACCATTCCATTGTGGAGTATACGGAGGAGTGAGTTGTGGGACTATCCCACACTCCTTTAGATAGTCATGAAACTCTAGGCTTAAGTATTCTCCTCCTCGATCTGATCGAAGGATTTTGATACTTTTGCCAAGTTGGTTTTGTACTTCGTTCTTGAAATCTTTGAACTTTTCAAAGGTTTCATGCTTATGTTTCATTAGGTACACATACCCATATCTACTGAGGTCATCAGTAAATGTAACGAAGTATTGAAAACCACCTCTAGCTTGTGTACTTATTGGTCCACATACATCACTATGTATTAGTCCCAATAAAATATTTGCCCTTCAACATGTCCCTTGAAAGGGGCTTTAGTCATCTTGCCCATTAAACAAGATTCGCATGTTTCATATGATTCAAATCAAATGAATCTAATACTCCATCCTTATGAAGTTTAGATATGCGGTTCTCGTTTATGTGGCCCAAGCGACAGTGCCAGAGATAAGTCGGATTACAATCATTATTTTTAATCCTTTTAGTATTTATGTTATAGATAGGCATATCAAGATTTAATACATAAAGACCATTCACCATTTGTGCATTAGCATAAAACATATCATTTAAATAAATAGAACAACAGTTGTCCTTTATTATAAATGAAAATCCATACTTGTCCAAACAAGAAATAGAAATAATGTTTTAGTAATTGAAGGCACAAAATAACAATCTTTCAAAATCAATGATAAACCAGAAGGTAAAGCTAAATGATAATCTCCTATAGCTAATGCAGCAACTCTTGCTCCATTTCCAACTCGGAGATCAACTTCGCCTTTGGCCAACAATCTACTCTTTTTGAGGTCCTGCACATTTACACAAATGTGAGATCCACATCCAGTATCTAATACCCATGATGAAGAAGTAGATAAATTGACTTCCATAACAAAAATACCTGAAGCAGAAGTCACACTTCCTTTCTTTAGATCCTCCAGATATACTTTGCAGTTCCTTTTCCAATGGCCGGTCTTACCGCAATGGAAACAGTTCCCTTCCTTTGCTATCCCTCCCTTTGGCTTCAGTGCATAAGACTTTGGCTTAGATTTAGCAAAGACTTTTTTGCTTTCTTGTTGCCTTTAGCTTTGGCCCTTCCTTTGCCCTTATTCACAATAAGGACATTTGTGGCCTTAGTCTTCTTAGTATTTGCTTCATATGTTCTCAACATACCAAGCAATTATGGTAGAGTCTTTTCCATGTCAGTCATATTGTAATTTACTACAAATTGACTGAAGCTCTCAGGCAACGATTGCAAGATCACATCGGTGGCCAACTCTTGGTCCAATGGAAAACCCAGCTTGTCCAGATTCTCAATGTACCCAATCATCTTGAGCACATGAGTTCCAACTAGGCTTCCTTCTACCATCCTGCACTGAAATAACGCCTTAGAGACGTCATACCTCTCTTGTCTTGCATGCTGTTGGTACAACTGCTTTAAGTGTTCGATCATATCGAACGCCTCCATTTCCTCATGTTGTTTCTGAAGCTCAGAGTTCATGGTGGCAAGCATGAGGCACCCAACATCAAGTGCGTCACTCTGATGCTTCTTGTAAGCATCTTTTTCAGCTCTTGTAGCTGTTAGGGGAGGTTCCTCAGCAGGCAAGGGTTCCTCTAGGACATATTGTTTCTTTTCTTGTTTGAGGACTATCCTCAAGTTCCTATGCCAGTCTAGGAAATTCGTCCCATTTAATTTGTCCTTCTCAAGGACCAATCGCAGTGATAAAGTGCTAGTAACGTTGTTAGTTGCCATGGATATCTACAATATAAATATGCAAAATAAGTTTATGATTTAATCATTTAACATGGTCTTATATTAAATGATACTCCCACTATTTTGTTTAAAAAAAATATCAACCCTCGAAACCTTTAGTGGGCCAAGATCCATATTTCGCCTAATCTTGAGTTAGCTTTGGCTAATCGCCCAAGACTCGGTTATTTAGGTAGACAACACTTTGTCAATTACATCACATGTAATTCTTGGATAGTTGGACGAACAACACTTTGTTCAATTCATCAAATGAATTATAATCCAACCCATGCCTCTAAGTTCCCAATCCTATTGAGATAACTTAGTTAAGTCGTACCCAATTTTAAGTATAACGGATATCACATTTATCCTTTCGCGCCTTACTAAGATTGCCATGGTGCTTTGCTTTGGCAAACCCACACATGTACAATCGAAGTTATTGACGAGTACTTTTAATTTTGGAAGGCATCTAAAACTTAATATTTTAGAGGGATTTATTGATCTCATGATTAGTTTGATAATTTAAAATATGTCCACTACATATAGTTGTATACATATCTACATATATGTGTAATACAATTATCATACTAAAACATAAGATAAATCATGCATCAACATACATAATAAAACGTGACATGGTTATAGCCCCTACTAATGATTTTCTCAAGCCAATGAGAAAATCCTAAGAGTCAACCTAAGGTAACTTCACAAGCACCTTCCTTTGGCTCCAATTTGTGAATGGCCTCCTCATCCCGGCACGATGCTCCATCTTCATTGATCATCATCAATAAAATAAACTACACTATTTACAAGATATAGAATTCCTCGATTCACATTCGAGGGGAACATAGGGGAGGGATTACATTTAGAATGAAATAGAGAAGGCACGACACGCAGGTCGTATTATACATTACAAACATCCACAATCCTATCTAATAGGTCAAAGAGCTATAACCACGCACCATGCTCAAACAACACATAAAGCATGCATTAACATTTAATTAATTAAATTCTAAACATTTTAAATTTAATTCTAATTAAAACTGTAAAATAATTTTTGAAAAATTATCGTACGCTCGGGACATCACATGCCACGAACTAAAGCGACTAAGACACGAACCACCATGGTTCGAACCATGAAGCACACGGCTGGACCAATAGTGGGCCTAGGGTTCGAAACCCTAGCCCATGGCCGAGCCATGTCTCGAGCGGCGGCGGCGCTAGGGTTCCAAACCCTAGCCGCCTCGCACCCTTATGGAATTTTATCGAGCCATCTTGTTTTAAACACCGGAATTTGTTAGCCACGAGTCACGGTCAGGCCATGCACGGGGTTGGCTCAACCATCTCGAGCTAAGGGTTCGAAAAACCTTGCTCTCATGTGGTAAAGTTACTAATCCATGCATGCGAACCATTATCGAGTCAAAGAGTTCAAAACTTATCCACGTCTCAAAACTTTAGAAAAATAGGCGATGATGGCCGAGCCATGCACGGCTACTAGGGTTCGAAACCCTAGCCGTCATGAGCTAGCCGTCACGTCCAATGGGTTCTAAACCCTAATTAATTTTCGACACTTCCATGCACAATTATTAGCCACAACGACTAAGCCATCTCGAGCCAAGGGTTCGAAAACCCTAGCCCTCATGTGGCTAGCCGTGGTGTCATTTGTGATGGTGATGGCCGAAAACTTGTGACATATGGTTCGATATTCGCCTAATTATATCAAATACAATTTTACGATGATTTTCGTAAACTAAATATTAACATATCATATATGTTCATACAGTTTTAAATAGCATGCAATATTAATTTTAATATGATTAACACAATTTAATCACATAAATCCGATATGAGCCTTGAACCTGGCTCTGATACCACTGTAAGTAATCCAAGAGCATACAACGCAGCGGAATAAAATTTTATGGATTACTAACCAGCAGATCTATACATAGGATTCATATCGGATAAAGGAATTACAAGTGTCTTACCCTTGTAGCGTGTTTGAAGCAGAATCCACGGAGCAGCACCACGTCCTACGCCTTCTCCGAGTCACTAGCAAAACTCAATGAGTTTTGCCTCAACGGTATCCACACGATCAAATCGGGTGAAGGGATAGTTTAATAACAAGTTGCTAGACAAGTTATTAAACCGGAACAAGAAAGACACTCGATTCTAAATCGAAAGGCACGCCCAAAAATCACAAATTCTCTTCGGCTATGATTAAGAAGCCGAGAGCTCTTTTGTTGGTTTTGGAGGCCGTGTGTCTTGCTTGGTTTTTAGGTTGAATGATATGAAGTTGTGTCTTACAATTAAATCATAACCTTGTATTTATATTAAAAGGCTTTTAATTAAGGTTCAAGACTTTCTTAAAGTCTTATGGGCCCAAACCCATGATTTAATTAAAACCTTTTAATCACTTAATTAAGAATCTTCTTAATTAATTAATTCATCCAATGAATTTAATTTCCCTTCTCGATTTAATCTTTTGTGCGACCCGATAGGATCTCGTAATGTTGGCAGTGACATAAAATCTCATTTTATGTCGCAAGCATTGAGCGGTATCTAGCAACACATCGATGCTACCCAAATTACGAGAATGTCAATTACTCGACATAACCTTTAGAACTTGTGATAATATTAATCATGTAACTTAATCCCTTTGTCCTTTGTGTTTAGATTGAACACGAGTCATGGAATAGTCATACTCGTATATCCAATCTTTATTTCTTGATCCCCAAGTAGAACTAGAATAAACGAATAAGCTCGATATCTCATATCGACTCATTCGAGCATGGCCATGCATTTTAGTTCTCACTTGATCAAGGGCCAAACACATCTCCTGTTATATAGGAGGGACAAATCCTATCTCGATCAGTCAACATCCCTCTACATAATTCGTAGTGTATCCAATAGTCGCCTTTATAGTATACCCTGTTACGGGTAACGTTTGACGATATCAAGATACATAACTCCTTATGTTGGGATCTCTGATGATCACAAGTCGTAAGGATTGTATACATTATTATCACTATGAGAATTGCATATGACGATCATATAACTATCCATGTTGCATTCTCATGGTGGGTTTGTCCAGTACATCGTTCTCTAACATGTACCCATATGTTGATTTGATATCTCATATCAATGAACAATTCATCGATCAACAAATACTAGTCTCTACGTGTTATCATTATCCCTATTCATGATAATACTTGACTAGGGACATCTTTAAGAATAATACAATATTATTCTAAGGACATTAACATATATATTAATTCACATTGCACAGTTAAAAGAATAATATATAATAATGAATTGCCATTTATAAAATCATATTACATTGTATGTCATAAACAATCATCTAATGATATGTCTTAGGGCATATCCCAACAAACTTAACTATGCCACCACTGAAAAAGAGCTTCTAGCCATAGTTTTTGCTTTTGATAAGTTTCACTCCTACCTATGTCTTGCTAAAGTTATTGTGTACACTGACCACGCTGCACTTAAATACTTACTTGCAAAGAAAGATGCCAAACCACGCTTGATTAGGTGGATTTTATTATTGCAAGAATTTGACTTAGAGATAAGAGATAAGAAAGGTGTTGAAAATGTGGTTGCAGATCATTTATCGCGAATTGAGAACATGACTGATACAAGTGACACTGAGGTAGTTGAGATTAATGAGAATTTACCTGATGAGCAATTGTTTAGTGCTGAATTGTTACCTTGGTATGCACAGTATGCAAACTATATTGTTAGTGGTATCCTCCCACAAAATCTGAATTTTTATCAAAAGAAAAAATTCTTTTCTGAGGTTAAACATCTTTTGTGGGAGGAACCATACTTGTTTAAAGTCTGTGCAGACAACATCATAAGGCGTTGCGTCCCCAAGGAGGAGATACATGATATTTTGCAGAAATGTCATGATGGGGATGCTGGTGGGCATTTTGGAGCTACCAAAACAGCGGCTAAGGTACTTGCTTCTGGATTTTATTGGCCAACGCTGTATAAGGATACATTCAGGTATGTCTCTTCATGTGATAGATGTCAGAGGGTCGGTAATATTTCTAGGAGGAATGAATTACCATTGATCAATATGCTTGAATGTGAAATTTTTGATGTGTGGGGAATAGATTTCATGGGACCTTTCCCAAGCTCTTGTTCAAATAAATACATACTTGTTGCAGTAGATTATGTGTCAAAGTGGGTAGAGCGGAAGCTTTGCGCACTAATGATGCTCGAGTGGTTGTACAATTTTTGAAAAGAAAATTTTTTACTCGTTTTGGCACCCCTCGAGCAATCATTAGTGATGGTGGCACCCATTTTCGTAACAAACAATTTGAAAAACTTTTGAGTAAATATGGTGTCACCCACAAAGTGTCTTCACCTTATCATCCACAAACCAGTGGGCAAGTAGAGGTTTCAAATCGAGAGTTGAAGAGGATCTTAGAAAAGACAGTGACTCTAAGCCGAAAGGATTGGTCCTTACGCTTAGATGATGCACTATGGGCTTATAGAACTGCTTATAAGTTGGTATTTGGTAAGGCATGTCACCTCCCTGTTGAACTTGAACATAAAGCATATTGGGCTATTAAATGGTTGAACTTTGACTGTCAGGCTGTAGGTGAGAAGCGTCTTCTACAATTGAATGAGATGGAAGAATTCCGAAATCAAGCATATGAGAATGCCAAGATTTACAAAGAGAAAACTAAGAAGTGGCATGATTCACGTATACAACAAAGGGAATTCAAGGTAGGGGATGTGTACTCTTGTTCAACTCCAGATTGCGACTCTTCCCAGGCAAACTACGCTCTCGTTGGTCCGGGCCATTCACCATTGCAAAGATCTATCCCTCTGGTGCAATTGAAGTTACTGATCCTAGCAGGGGAACATTTACAGTGAATGGGCAACGCTTAAAGCATTACCACATGAGCAATGAAGTCCAAACGGTTACCTCTATAGTTTATCTTGACGACTAAGAGAGAGGAGATGACAGTCCAGCTTGGGACTATAAATCAAGAACTCTTTCTTGCTCCCTTTGTTTCTTTTTCTTTAGTTTAGTTTTATTGATTTTGTTATTTTGTTTACTTTTGTTTTGTAGCATGAATCCATGTGTGCTGAGGAGCACCACTACCCAGTTCCTCCTCCGGAGCATGATGAGGACGACGATCAGTGACGATCGTCGTCATGGTATGTGTCTTTGCCTGTGCATTCATTTTTCTTGTTCATTGAGGGCAATTCACATGCTAAGTTTGGGGGGGTTTTTGAGTATTTGTTTATATCTTGCTTTTGCACATATTGCTACTTGTCTTGTTCCCCTACCTTGCATGACTGCATGATTTTGTGACTGATTCATCCTTGAGCATTACCAACAAAAGTTTTTTTTTTTTATTGCTTGAGTTATTCTTGAGAATTGATGAGTTGGAATTGCAACGGTAATACATGATGAAATTAATCATCATCTAGATAGGAGTCGTGGAAATGTTTAACTTGCTTGCATATATCCGTTGTTAACCATATGTCAAAACTGAGGAATTATTTGAGCACTTATTGAGTCATGATTGAGTGAAGTATGTATTGATTAAATTGAAAATTTGTGTTAACTATGATGAGTCTTGAGTATCTTAGATAACTCTACAGTTTAGTTGAAAGCACTTTGAGGCGAAATTTATAATTAGGAACTAGACTTGGAGATGATTTAGGCGATCTTTGGACCGTTTGAGCCTTTCAAGCCTACCTGTTATACATTATTCCTTAGTGTCCCCTTTTGAGCCTTATTGAAAAAGAATGGTATATGCATTGCATATGATTAGACCCCCATTCGGCATTCTTGACAAACTCATTATACCCACCTTGGTTTGAGCCTAAAAGAACAATTTTATCCATCCCTAGGAGAGTATATGAATCTCATTCATTGCACGGAATTGTTATATGCAAATGAGTTCAAAAAGGACGAAAGAATGAGCAAAGAAAAAGAAATGTTGTAGAGAAAAGCCTTGAAAAGAAAAATTCAAATAAGACCCAAAGTGGCCAAGGCTAGAAAAAGTTGAAGAGAAGCTTAAAATAGTTGAACTGATTTTATTATACTCTTTTTTTTGAATTCATCCTACCTTTTCTTTGAAGCCGACACCAAAAGGCCTAACGTTATAAGCTTTTAAGACCTTTTGATCCAAGTCTAGGGAATAATTACATTAGTGGAGAAGTGCTGGATAGTAAATTTGTAGAGTAATTCAAAGTAATCTTGACTAGGAGTTGATATGGCACATGTTGATCTTAAAGATATGTATGTAACTCATGTTTGACAATAGCACACACGCACGTTCCGATGTTACGATGTATTGTTTAACTTAGGAGAAATTGCTTCTTGTTAAGTGTTGAATGACTTCTATTGATGTGTAAGTAGGATTTCTGAGTTTTTACGTATGTTGTAAAGATGATTCATGCTTAGTATCGAGTTTAACTTTTCTTTTTGAGCTTATTGCTTGCTCGAGGACGATCAAGTCTAAGTTTGGGGAAGTTGATAGGCTTAGATTTTAAGTGTTTTTAACTGTAATTTCTTCCCATTTTCCGTACTTTTTCCTGGATGATATTATGCTTTTTGGTGTTTATTCGTTTGTTTCAGGAAATTAGATCGGAAGTGGAAGAAATGAGCTAATATGAAGATAACGGGCGAAATCGAGGCGAGAAAGAGTTGAAATTGAGGAAGTGAGATTTTCGGAATCTCGATCGATCGAGATTATGTCTCGATCGATCGAGCCAGACAGTGCGCTGAGAAGAAAAGAATTTCAAGTCTCGATCGATCGGTGGAAAATCTCGATCGATCAAGCGAGGCAGTAACTTCAGAGCTGATTTTTTCAAAGTCTCGATCGATCGGTAGAAAATCTCGATCGATCGAGCGAGGCAGTGAGTTTCAAAGGCTGACATGAACAGTGCACCGATCGATCAGACGCAAATCTCGATCGATCGAGACGCAAATGCGGGAAAATCTTATCTTCCATTTTTGAAATGATTTTTTGAGGTATAAAATGATAAATCACTTCCAAATTTTGATAGACGATACCAGACGTGATTTAGGTCGAAAATTAGCAGCCCTAGCCGCCGCCCAACACCGCCGAAGGAGATTCAATCTCCGTTCTTCGTCCAAAGTCGAGCAAATCCATTCCGGAGTGCAAGGAAGGAACAAGAGAAGAAATCACGGTGCAACGCACGGATTCATCCACCGTTTATCGTATTTCTAAACTTTAATTTATTTGATTTTCAATTCCATTTGATGTTTTTGAGGTCGAGAGACAATTAAACTCTTATGTATTTGATTTGAATTAAATCTAGTTTATTTTATCGAGTTTTAGTTTCATTGTGTTTGATTATTGATTCAATTGTGTTTGAGCGCATTGATTGTTATTGTTCATAAATTAATTGTTTGTGTAGATCAAAGTCTAGCTAGCTTTGATTGAATTTGAGAGTTATAACCGAGATCGAGAGATAACGTTGTAACACGCTCCATTAATTTATGATGTATGTTACGATTGAGATCGAGAGATGATATCGCATACGTGAGAACTTGGAATCGAAAGATTTAGAGTTATAAGGTGTTGACGTCTTATGCAATATTATATTAGTAAATAGGTGCACGAGAGTGACTTATTCTAATTACTGTTAGTTTCTTTACAGCTCGAGAGAGTGTATCGAATAATCGCAAAAACCTTTCACCTTTAAAATCAATTGGTTGATAATTTGAGAATTCACTTGAATCATTAAAGATAACATAGTTGAACGACGAGCTTGGTAAATTTCTCGAGTGACTTACCTTCGCATATCCGGAACCATACATTTTACTGTTTCTTGTTTGTTTGTCGGACGTTAGTTCAGTTTGGCTATATAATCACCTTTTTTAATCGTAAGCTAAATATAATTTTATTAATCTTATTGGTACTTATACGTTAGTCCCTGTGGATTCGACAACCCGTAGTTAATTTTCACAATACTAAAACTTGACAACCGTGCACTTGCGGTAGAATCGCTTCACACTATTCTTTGAAATATCTTTTGTTTAAAAACAAAGCGGTCACAAAGCTCGAACCAATATCCCGAAGTAGCTTAGTACCTGTTTCAACAGAAACAGCCCCCACACGGGTGAGCATACCCTGTCACGATACTCTAGTCATAACAATGCATAACAATTATAATTGATTCATAATATAACAATTTAAGATTATTTAAAATCCATAAAAATGTACTCCCTGTACAGTTCTGAATCTGTATAGCTTCCACTAGCTGTTCCTGTTTCATTCTCACATGCTTTCATAGACATCAAGTTCAGTATCGTTAATCACAACATGAAACTCATCAATGCAATAAATTCAATATAATCACAATTCATCATTTATGCTCAATCATAACGAGTCTCATATCGAAGGAAACTCTGCCTGTACGTTAATCTCATTCTCAACCATTTCTCATATCGGTCATGCCAAAGGCATCCATTCCCAACTCCACATCCGGACCACGCACATTTACGTGTCCATCATACCACATATATCAACTCAATTCACATATTCATTTTCTTATATTCAGTTATCACAATTCAACAATACATGAATACTGGAATATGAAATAATTCATATTATACCTGCTCGTACGTCACTACGTACCTTATAATCTGTTTTTACCGTCAAGTCACCCTCCTTGTTGTCCGAGAGCTCAAGAAGGCTCTACATGAACTTAAAGGTAATGGTTATCTCATAACCAATATTTGTTGCACAAAATCTCTTATTAATTCATTCACAAAGTTATGCCCATAATATCACATAATCCAACCACCCAACAACAAAACTAAATTTAGCCAATTAACATGTTCCAAACATCCAAACAAACGCCGAAGTGATTCAAACCAAGACAAGAAAGAAAGGGTCCATGTAGAAAAGAGATTCTACCCTTTAAATCCAATACCCTTAATCCCAACATAAAGTCATTTATTTGATTAAATTCAACTTTAACAAATTAAAGATGCATTGGATTCCAAATTCTTGATTTTAGAACTCACTATTAAGATTAGTGACTCAATAAGGTGACATAAATCAATAATACATGCTATGCTATCCATTTGAGCATAAATATCACTATAACACTATTCCATGTTATAATACATACTAGCATGCATCTAACCCATTTATTTACACACTACACATACTTCCAATTGCAATACATCGCATAGCCCAACACCCACCAAATATCACAATGGCTACAAGCCATAGAAGTTAGTCATTTTCCCCCCACTAACAAGACTTAGACTCACACTTGAATCTCATTTAAGCCTATTAACAAACATATTTCATGCATGATTTTAATCTTCATTTTCTTTTTAACCAACAATAATACTAGCCAATGCACAAATCAACAATTCCCTTCTAACAATTAATCATTCAATAAAGTGAGTCACATAACCGCCTTAACCCGCTATACCAATTCAAGTTATCATTCTTCATTGACAATACTTCATCTAACTACAAATCCCAACATATACTCACATACAACAATAAAACAATCTTCATCCTTCAAAACAAATGTTTAAATCCAATTAGAATACTCTCAAATTATGAGCCATAAAGGTTAGCTACCCACCACACCATTAGTAAGGCTTTTAACCAACACTTAAGCATTATATCAAACACCATATAGGCACGATTTCAAGCACAAAACAGTCTCAAAATCGAGCTACCACAACCAGATTTTCGAAGACATAGTGGCAGATTTTTCAAACCAAAATGCAATAGATTTTTGAGCCAAGAACAGCCTAAAATTCAAACCAAAATAGCAGGCCAATTTCGAACCCGAACAGCAAGAATAAGTTGATCAAAACAGCAAAATTCGAACCCATTTATGCACAAATTCGAACCATAGCATGTGATTTTTGATCAACAACCAAAGCACACATTTTCGAGCCAAAACTTAGCAATAAATCATCTACATAGTCATCAAAACATGAAGAGTAACTTTCTTGACAGGTAACAACAACTTTCCTTCCCAAAATCGATCCAAAGTGCATCGAAAACCCTAGAAATCGAAGAGCAAGAAGGAATAATGACCAAGGTAGTGTATAGCATCTTACCCACACCAATCTTCAAGAGAAATCGAGCTCAATCTTGCCAAAATCACCGATGGGCGTGAGGTAGAAGAGAGTTGGCGTGAAGTAGGAGAAGAGGCGTGAGTTTAGTGTGTGTAGGAAGTTTTAGTGTGTGTTTTAACCCTCAAGTCATTCTTCTTATACATAGCCCACTAAATTAATATGCAAACATCTCTTTTTAAATTTAAATCAAGATACATGCTTTTCCCGTAATTTATTTATTCCAATTCCGGCCAAAATTATATTCTCATGAATTTAAAGGATTTCTTTGAATTTAATTAACATTATAATACAATCCCGGAATCATTTGTCCAATTTTCCGGTCCCAACATTCGATACTCAAAAATTAAATCCCGAGATATCATAAAAATATCATAATTAAATCTATTTGACAATTAATAATTATACCGGACATCACAATTCTCCCCAACTAATAAAATTTCGACCTCGAAATTAAGATGCGTGCTTACCATAAAGCCAACAGTAAAATTCACGTACCGGCATACAACTCAAGATAGTGACTTGACCATCTGTAGGATGACAGTCATCCAAATCCTCACGGTTCACACATGTGCCCCATTACACCAACGATCGTAAGACTGTAATTCACATCACTTTACCATATTCCAACATTAAAATTCAATGAGTTATCATATATGAATACACTTATTCATGTAAATCATCACGAAATTACCATCCTCGTACTTTAGTCATTATGTACTCCTCATTATGATATGACAAATTATCGTTACTAGCACACTAGCATCATTCGAAGATTAGTATCAACATGTTAACTATTATCAGGTGCTATTAATTCGTAAAAGTCAACACTTACAGTGTTTAATCATCAAGCTTCTTTGTCATACTTCAGTACCTGTGTACTCCCATCGGTACAGTTTCCTTGCACAAAATCTTAATCCGTCATAGTTTACTTTCATCATAGTACACATCATATAATCGCTAAATCATGCAACACATGCATATCATGTGTATATAAGAATGTATGACAGTACACCCACCTTTCGTCGTATAAATAACATCATACCTGTGTTGTTGCAAATGTATGTAACTTATACCAACATTACCATCATCGTCGGTATGAAGTAGCTGTACTCTTGAGCCTTTACGCATCAACATCTCATATATCATCTCCTGGCTATTATCTGGTGCAAAGTAATTACTAGAAAACCCATTAGTAATTCTCACATATATCCACATTATACGCACCAACAGCCACAGGTCATCAATATCAAATCGTGATTAATGGCCTAACATCAATATTCCTATGTCATGATTATACTCCATCTAAAACAAGGCGTCAACATCAATATCGAATAATTTGTATCATACCTTTGTAGATGGAATCATTTACAATACACAATAGCATCATAGTATCATGCTCATCACAGTACTCACATGCCCCTAAGCATCAACTTCCGCATTTCATCACCCAACTATCATCTGCCATGGGACAAGTACCAAAATAAACTCGTTAGTATTTCTCAAATACTCATAACATAACCACGTACCTTGTCATTTATGCATTTTGATATTCATAATGTTTCCATCATCAAACATCAATTCCCTGCGTCAAAAGTTTCACGCAATCCTATACACAACACGCTATAGCACACTATCACATATCTGTGTGATTGAAATTCAACATACGAATCAATTTCATGCCTCAATGACGCAATTCATTTCAATCATTTATTCAACAAAGTACTATATCATGCTTATTCATGATGCTCAAGATAGTTGCACGCCAACTTGTGACATTCATAATGACCGCATGTCCACACATGACATTCGTATTACTCACACGTCATCCCGTGACGTACTCATGTCATCCCGTGACGTACTCATAATCTCATATCAGCATGGTTATATTCGACTCAACACAATAGGTGGTTAATCAATTATTAACATGCTTTCATAGCAATAATTATCATCACAACACAATTATTACTACCCCGTCATTATGTCCTCGATGATTACCATAGATATAATGGTGTTACCACAACGGTTACACCTCACCTTGTTTCGTTATTGCAACAATATCAAAATGAACTTCTCAATAATATGTTTCATTTTTATTTAAATCTCTATTATTCCATATGCATTAATTGATTCTCATAAATCATTGTAATTCAAATGAGACAATGCAATCAGCGCATATCAACATATATTCACATGCCAAACCAAACGCAATGGTTTACCTCAACTCCTCGTTCCTCTGGAACATCCCAATATTCTCTTGAGCCTACAACTCATGTGTCCAAAAAAAAACAAAAATATGGTTTGTATAACACAACATTCACTGCTATCTGCAATCAACATATCATTAATAATCATTGACACAATAGCGGTACAACAATATGTATTGCTGACACAATAACAATATATCAATACTCATCGCCAACACAGGCATGCATAATCTCGTCGCCACTACGGGCATACATATAATATCCATAATCACAATGAATATACATTCTTAAAACAATAAGATGTAATAACACTTACTGTACACAGTTGATCCACACTTGATCCTTTAAATTGTCCCTGCTCTCAACATAAATATTCCACAAAATATGATTTCATACCAATACACAAATTGATATACTCCCCATCAACAGAATAGCGGAATGAGACGTCGCTATATATATAATCGGTGGCAAGAACCATCGCCATGGAATCAGCGGAATGCGCCATCGCTAAACACATGTCCGGCGGCATGAGCCATCGCCAATAACATAGCGGAAAGAGACATCGCTATACACGTACCTGGCGCAATAACCATCGCCTATAATATAGCGGCATGAACCATCGCTCGATATACCTGGCGGCATGAATCATCGCCAATCAATACATCTGGCATAATGAACCATCGCCAATCAATATAGCGGAATGAAACATCGCTATCAATATATCCGGCGGCAAGAACCATCGCCAATCAATATAGCGGAATGAGACATCGCTATCAATATATCCGGCGGTAAGAACCATCGCCAATAGAATAGCCGATCCCTAGTCATTGTTACGGTAGTGTATTTTAATGCACCTCGCTCAAATGCGACATGCGGCACTCCCACCCCTCGCTTCACATATAGGCGGCATAGAATAACCTCGCTTCAATGGACATGCGGCGCTCCCACCCCTCGCTTCATATTTTAGTGGCAAATATTCTTTCCTCGCCTCATATGATAACCACGCTTCAATGTGACATGCGGCGCTCCCACCCCTCGCTTCACATTTTAGCGGCACAAAACAAACAAATAGCGGCAAGCATTTAAAATCATTACTCATCCATAACAATGACTCATGGGATATTCACCAAGCATCCCATCCATACCTGCAATACAATGCATATACCATATCCAATATACATCATCATGAGTGTATTTTAATGCACTTCGCTCAAATGCGACATGCGGCACTCCCACCCCTCGCTTCAACATTTGGCGGCAAGGCATTAAAATCATCACTCCAATGTACGCATGCAACCACAATGCATAATCCATGATGTATATAAAACGTATGTTACCGTTTCGTGTCCTTCAACCCTGGACTTAGCCCTTCGTGTCATAGTGTTCCTACAGGAACAATCAAAAATCATGAGCATATGATAATCCATATTTACCACAATATGATTATAACGAGTAAATGCATAAACTATGAGTACAAAGTAATTCATGTATTCCAATGCATTTCAAAATGCTCCATTTGGTTGTTCCTGTGCCACAACTCACAATCATAATCAACAGATTATATTATGATTCCATAGATGTCATGACATATAATTGTTTCACTATGATCACATATCTCAAATGCACATAAGCAAAATAGTTGTGTCACACAACACTAACTACTATCATGCATAAATATGTGCTACCCATCCTTATCTGTATGTTCCAGGCCTTCAACAGTCCCAAAGAGCTAACCACTGCTCTGATACCACTAATGTAAGACCCCAACACTTAAACTCGTCATTAGTACGTCGTATGTGTATAATTTTTTTTCATTTTCTTTTCATTCTTTAAAAAGAGTCATTTCATGTTTCCCATAATCCCATGACATAAATAATGTTCAACATTATATGATCATCTCTACCAACAAATAGACTCAAGGATTTCGCCCATTTCCATCCCAATTACACCACTTTTATATTGTGGGTTTTATAAAAATTTGGGCAGAGTCTCCCCATAAATTGGGCTATCCCAAAATAAGACACATCACCAATATAATTCCCAGCCAGGGAAAAATACAATACTTAAGAAAACAAAACTCTAAATAAGTTCACAGCCAGGGAAAACACCATACTAGGAAGACATCAGAAATGGGCTTCAACACCCTTATACAGTCCATATACATGCTTCCAATTGCTCACATACGAGCAACAAATAAATGAATACCAATCTAACTGAATAAATAGCGTATCCTATTTACCCACTCTCATATACGCTTCTGGAAGCGGCATGCTCCAACAAAGCTCGAACCAATATCCCGAAGTAGCTTAGTACCTGTTGTACCTGTTTCAACAGAAACAGCCCCCACACGGGTGAGCATACCCTGTCACGATACTCATAGTCATAACAATGCATAACAATTATAATTGATTCATAATATAACAATTTAAGATTATTTAAAATCCATAAAAATGTACTCCCTGTACAGTTCTGAATCTGTATAGCTTCCAATATTTGTTCCTGTTTCATTCTCACATGCTTTCATAGACATCAAGTTCAGTATCGTTAATCACAACATGAAACTCATCAATGCAATAAATTCAATATAATCACAATTCATCATTTATGCTCAATCATAACGAGTCTCATATCGAAGGCAACTCTGCCTGTACGTTAATCTCTTTCTCAACCATTTCTCATATCGATCATGCCAAAGGCATCCATTCCCAACTCCACATCCGGACCACGCACATTTACGTGTCCATCATACCACATATATCAACTCAATTCACATATTCATTTTCCTATATCCAGTTATCACAATTCAACAATACATGAATACTGGAATATGAAATAATTCATATTATACCTGCTCGTACGTCACTACGTACCTTATAATCTGTTTTTACCGTCAAGTCACCCTCCTTGTTGTCCGAGAGCTCAAGAAGGCTCTACATGAACTTAAAGGTATAATGGTTATCTCATAGCCAATATTTGATGCACAAAATCTCTTATTAATTCATTCACAAAGTTATGCCCATAATATCACATAATCCAACCACCCAACAACAAAACTAAATTTAGCCAATTAACATGTTCCAAACATCCAAACAAACGCCGAAGTGATTCAAACCAAGACAGGAAAGAAAGGGTCCATGTAGATAAGAGATTCTACCCTTTAAATCCAATTCCCTTAATCCCAACATAAAGTCATTTATTTGATTAAATTCAACTTTAACAAATTAAAGATGCATTGGATTCCAAATTCTTGATTTAGAACTCACTATTAAGATTAGTGACTCAATAAGGTGACATAAATCAATAATACATGCTATGCTATCCATTTGAGCATAAATATCACTATAACACTATTCCATGTTATAATACATACTAGCATGCATCTAACCCATTTATTTACACACTACACATACTTCCAATTGCAACACATCTCATACCATAGCCCAACACCCACCAAATATCACAATGGCTACAAGCCATAGAAGTTAGTCAATTTCCCCCACTAACAAGACTTAGACTCACACTTGAATCTCATTTAAGCCTATTAACAAATATATTTCATGCATGATTTTAATCTTCATTTTCTTTTTAACCAACAATAATACTAGCCAATGCACAAATCAACAATTCCCTTCTAACAATTAATCATTCAATAAAGTGAGTCACATAACCGCCTTAACCCGCTATACCAATTCAAGTTATCATTCTTCATTGACAATACTTCATCTAACTACGAATCCCAACATATACTCACATACAACAATAAAACAATCTTCATCCTTCAAAACAAATGTTTAAATCCAATTAGAATACTCTCAAATTATGAGCCATAAAGGTTAGCTACCCACCACACCATTAGTAAGGCTTTTAACCAACACTTAAGCATTAAATCAAACACCATATAGGCACGATTTCAAGCACAAAACAGTCTCAAAATCGAGCTACCACAACCAGATTTTTGAAGCACATAGGGGAAGATTTTTCAAACCAAAATGCAATAGATTTTTGAGCCAAGAACAGCCTAAAATTCAAACCAAAATAGCAGGCCAATTTTGAACCCGAACTGCAAGAATAAGTTGATCAAAACAGCAAAATTCGAAACCCATTTCTGCACAAATTCGAACCATAGCAGGTGATTTTCGATCAACAACCAAAGCACGCATTTTCGAGCCAAAACTTAGCAATAAATCATCTACATAGTCATCAAAACATGAAGAGTAACTTTCTTGACAGGTAACAACAACTTTCCTTCCCAAAATCGATCCAAAGTGCATCGAAAACCCTAGAAATCGAAGAGCAAGAAGGAATAATGACCAAGGTAGTGTATAGCATCTTACCCACACCAATCTTCAAGAGAAATCGAGCTCAATCTTGCCAAAATCACCGATGAGCGTGAGGTAGAAGAGAGTTGGCGTGAAGTAGGAGAAGATGCGTGAGTTTAGTGTGTGTAGGAAGTTTTAGTGTGTGTTTTAACCCTCAAGTCATTCTTCTTATACATAGCCCACTAAATTAATATGCAAACATCTCTTTTTAAATTTAAATCAAGATACATGCTTTTCCCGTAATTTATTTATTCCAATTCCGGGCCAAAATTATATTCTCATGAATTTAAAGGATTTCTTTGAATTTAATTAACATTATAATACAATCCCGGAATCATTTGTCCAATTTTCCGGTCCCAACATCCGATACTCAAAAATTAAATCCCGAGATATCATAAAAATATCATAATTAAATCTATTTGACAATTAATAATTATTCCGGACATCACATACCCTAATTCTTTAGCCTCCAATCCTTATAACTGGAGTCTTGGACCTCATTATTCATTGTATATCTTATCTTAGACCTAGTTAGAGACGAAGAATGAGACCGAGAGCAGAATACGAAGCAGATCAATTGGAGACAGCGGGCTTACAACGAAAGGCAAAGTTTTGACGATGGAGAAGACAACAGTGACTATCGGGGACGGAGGGTCATCTTCTAATTCATTTGATTTACATTTACCTTATGTTTATGATGATGAAGAATATGTCTATGTGTTTCTTTAATTTCTTCATGAACTAACTTTTATTCTAGAGTAGCGACGTATCTTGACTTGAAACTATGTCGATGATTATTTAATGAATATATTTTGGCTTTTCATATAGTTTATTTGGTATTCTTGATTTGTTTGCGTTCAGTTAGCTGATCACTAGTTGAATCGTCATCACTAGTTGAATCGTCATCACTAGTTGAATCGTCATATTTATTTGAAATCTATGACCCGGGAGAGGGGGTTTTGAATATGATCATATGAATTTACATCGTGGATATTTATATAGTCGACACGTGTATATCTCCATTGAAGTCATTGAAAGAATCTTTATGCTATTTAAATGCTTTGATAATTAATATTAGATGGACATATCAAGATTGTGATTGAATGAAAATTTCTATTTAACACTCGGGAGATGTAATAGAATACATAGGATTCTTGGCTAATAAACTAGAATAACAAGATATAGTGGATAGTTAAGTGAAGTCAAATATCTAGAATACGTTCTCATTGATTTTCTTCACTTAAATATTCATCTTGTTAGTTTATTTTAGTTAGTTAATAATTTTGCTATTGATTATCTAGATAAAGTTAGGGCTATTCTAATTACAGTACTTTGTATAACTTAGTTTTTAATCCCTATGGATTGATATCCGTACTTTAATGTTCTATACTAAAACTTGACGCCGTACACTTGCGGTAGGATATCAGTCATAACCAAGCCCAACCCAAAATGTGCATGTGAAATGTACTGTTCATCGCAACAGTGAATTTCAAGGAAAATAGACTCAGAACACTGTTCAGCCCACAACCCAATTATAATATTGTTCTAATATTTAATATAACAAAATTTTATGCTGAAAACAAAATTGGATGCACATAGTATAAATGCATGAAGCATGGATCGGGAAATTCGAAGATATATATACTATATCGATGGTTCAACATAATAGTTCACGAATCAATTTGGCTCTCAAAAGAGTTTCAATAATATTAAGTATTGTATGGATAATATAACTATTTATCCCTATAAAAGTGTGAATTCAAAGGGCAAAGTTTTCATATTGTAAATGTCACGCCCCGTGACCGGAGCACATGACACCGGCGTTGAATTCAAATATACAATTCAAAGACAACAAGCCTCGTAGTACAGAAATTAAAATATAACCAGTGTTTTATTCCATAAACATAAATATCTTTGCAACTGAAAATAAAATCATAACTTAAATCGTAACAAAGTTTAGCGGAAGCTTAATTATGCAAAATGTTGAAATCTTTGCAGTAGATCACCAACCCCAAAAATTGTGTTGTTCTTCTTCTTCGGTAACTGTCTCACTTTTATCTGGGGAGGGGATGTAAGGGGTGAATATTTGGGAAAATACTCAGCAAGTGGGGCCAATCGAATATACCAAAAACATATGCTTATACAAATTTCGAAACAGGTATCATAACATAAACTGATATGAATTAATACACATAACAGATTTGGCTCCTTTGAGCCATATAAAATGCATCATATGAGAACACATATCATATACTAATTATATTAGATCGATCTGTAAAACATAAGATTATAGAGGTGGCTCCTACGGATTGAAGAGGTGGCTCCCGTACATATAGCACTTTGTCCCATGGGTTCAAGAGGTGGCTCACACGCACGTAGCACGTTGTTTCATATAGCACTTATCTTCCGATAGAACTTTCATGATATCATAGTTTTTTAAAAAAATACTTCACATATTCGACTGAATTTTTCAAGCATACATATATTGTCAAAACGAAAGGAAAATATAACAAAAGCCCACTTACAGATTATTTAGGTTGCAAAAAGGCTTCAAAATCTTCTTTTTTTCCTTACTGGCACAACTAAAAATGATGGTTTTGTGATAGTATTTTATTTGTTCTAAATGAATCTTTTGATACAATTATAGAGGAAATTTATGAATTTGTCTCCTTGCCAAGTCTTCCCATGTTTCCAAGTCTTTTGTCATTCTTCCCAAGTTATTTGCAAGTCTTCCATTGCAATGCAAGTCTTGCCATTCTATTTGCGAGTCTTCCCATTTGCAAGATGTGGGGTTTCACATTCCTCCCTCCTTATGAGAAGTTTCGTCCTCGAAACTTGAGTTATCTTGATCGTTAAAAAGATAGGGATTTTTTTACGCATGCTTTCTTCTAGTTCCCACGTAGCTTCTCGTCCGGTATGGTTGGACCATTGGACTTTGACGTAGGGGATAGATCTTCATCTCAACACTTGATCCTTTGAATCTATGATTCGAATTGGAATTTCATCCTATTTCAGAGTTTCATCCAAGTTCCCATGAGTTACTAGGTGTTCTGCTTCTAGGACGTGATTTGGATCGGAGATGTACTTCCTTAGCTGAGATACGTGGAAGACATTGTGGATCCTTGATAGATTAGGTGGTAAGGTGGTAGTGCGCTTATCGTGTACGCCCAAATTAACCCCACTCAATCCTCAAGATTGATAACCATAATGTAGTAGTGTGAGTAGGGATCGATCCCACGAGGAGGTGTAAATCTTTGTGTTAATGAAAATCAAAACAAAAGAATAATAAATGATGGGGTTGCGAGGTTGTATTATACTAACTAACATTAAAAACAAAGATTAACTAATGAAACCGATTCTTGGTATCGGTCGACTCTACCTTGGATTTTATCATCTATTTCATCGATTCACAAAAAAACTCAATTTTACTTGAATATTCATCAATTGGAAATCTAATTCCTCCCTTACCTTAATTGTAGTCAAATAGAAAACAGCATTCAATTCAACTCTGATCTAATCTTTAACCAAAACTACAGCCGTTAAGATTAAATCAATGATAGTTTCAAAACTAGTAAGTTTGATGAGTCTAATCAATAAAAACTACAGCCGTTAGAATTAATCATCCAATCGTTTTTCCTAAGCATTTAATAACACCAACAGCAGGCAATTATCAATCTTAGTTACTTCGTAAATTAGAGGGATCAAACGATTCCGTATTTGATATCTAATTTAGCGTTAGATTTCATGCAAGTTACTAGGTTGTCAATCCAATAAACAAACACAACAATCATATCAATAAAATCAGAAAAACTCTTGATACTCAATAAAATTGATAATTAAAGCGTAAGAATCTCCCCAAGATAAATAAAATCCAAGGATTTGTCTTCATCAACCAAGAATTAAAACTAGCTACACATAATTAAAACAAAACTATAAATAAAAACAAGGGAAAGAAAACTAATCCGATCTCCGCTTGTCGGGGTGTCAATCCCGCCTTCGCTTCGATCTTCGTAGCCGTCTTCAACAAAATTGAAAGAAAATATAAAACAAGTCTAAAACTACTCTACCCTAACTATCTAGATGTTTCAAAGGTCTGAATTTCGAGTTCTATATGTAGGGAGGCTAATGGAGTAGGTTAGAATCCATGTGGGAAGGAAAGAAATCAAGTCTTTACACTTTCCAAAACTCTGCTGGCGTAGCTATGCCAGAAAATGGCGTAAAGACGCCGGATGACATGTCAAAAATATGGCTTCCCGTGTTTCTGGCGTATTTACGCCTCCGAATGGCGTAATTATTCATGTCCATGCCATAGCATTGACGTAATTACGCCTAAGAATGGCGTAATTACGCATGTCCTCCATTTTTCTGGCGAGTTTCGTATTTTGGCCGTAACTTTCTTGTACAAACTCCAAATTTGATGAATCAGCTGTCCACGCGAAGATAACGCAAAGTTCTACAACATTGCTATGGACCACATTACGAAAACATGGCTTAAACATATAGAATTGTAGTAGAAATTAGCAATATGTGTCTTGGATTCTTGTTTTTTCCTTTTTTCTTCAACTTTAGTCATTCTTTCATCATTTTAGCTTGATTTCTTCACATTTCCCTACATTTACACAAATATACGATTAGGTAGCATATGTATCAATTTATCCATCAAAATATACCAAATCGTGGATAATTAAGTGTAATAGATGTGTCTATTTCTAGTCACATCAAACACTCCCATACTTACTCTTTACTCGACCTCGAGTAAATCAGACAAAACTACATTATTTTTTTGCTTGGCTCATAGGTTCATAACAAACTAACTTATCCTCACTTTTATGCCTCAACAATTATAAACATGCATAGTAATGAAAGGCGGTGAAAAATTAATAATGGAACAAGTTCAATCCCTAAACAATTCGTACCCGACAAAGTAGTGAACGTGTGTGTGTGGTCATAAACAAGTGTCATGTACAAATTATAGATCCAAAAGAAGCAAATCCACAATAGTTCAAGTCATACACTAACACAAGTATAAGCTCACTTGCACACTCTTCTCCACTACCTTAGCCACTTTGCAAACATAAATCAAGTAGGTCTTTATTAGCTTGTAGTGTGGCCTAGGTATTGGCTTATGAAAGAAAGGTAATGATATATCAAGTAAGAGAGTATGATGATATGCACACTAAAAGCTTCTCTTCTTGCTTGAATTTTTCAACTTTTGTTTCAACATTTTTTTTCTTTTGTACCTTGGCTCCCCTTGGAGTCATATTTTTACCTATTTTCTCAAGGCATCCTTTTTCTTTCATGCATTTCATTCTTTTCCTTATGAAGCTCACAAACATTTTAATCATTGAATACTTAAGTGCATGTGAATGAAACACACCATACTCCCTTCAAAGGTATGGATAGAACTCATATTTAGGCTCATTAGGGAAGGATGATAAGCTAGTCAAAGAATGTCAAATGGTGGTTGTTTGTATGCTTAGCATACAACCATTCTTTTGCATTAAAGCTCAAACAGGGTATTAGTGATTGATTTTCTTTACATGGTAGGCTTGAAAGGCTCAAACGCATCAAAGATTGCCTATATCACTTTCATGTTTGCAAGCAATCTAGACATACGCCTCAAAGAGCATGTAGTTAAGTTCTAGCATGTATTAGAGACTTCTTAATACTATCACAAAGTTCACACAATCTTCACTAAGCTGTGCACACTTCACAAGTCATGACAATAACGTGCTCAAAATATTCAACTAAGTTAAAGTAAAATTTTCATTAGAGTTCAAAGTGTTCCAAGGTTAACAATTCACCTATGTTGAAAAACATGCATGATATCAATAGGTTTCATCATGGGCTAGTGATTCTAAGCACGTGTTCATTACTAACTATGAGCTCAAAATTTTCAAAATTTTCAATTTTTCTGTATTTTTTAAAATAAGAAAAATAATAACACACCACTAATCCCTCCCCCATACTTAAATCTTACATTGTCCCCAATGTAAGGCAAAAATACAAGACAAGATAATCTAACTACTAAAGCAAAAAAAATAAATAAATGGGAGAAATGAAACTAACTCCCCTTGGGTTGCCTCCCAAGCAGCGCCTCTGTTTAACGTCGGTGGCCCGACGCCAGTTCTCTCGCTTAAGGCGATGCCTATTCGCCTTGCACCTCTTGGAGGGTTTTTGTCTTTTCACTATGTCGCCTTCCTCCAAAGAAGTCAGCTGAGGTCGATCAAGATCTAACTCATGGCATCCTTTAACTTGTTGTCCCCTATGCTCGCCTTTGGGAATCTCATTCTGGTGAGATTGTTCAAGTATTGATGGCCTCAGTACCATCGTTTCTGGAGTTTCTACCTCTTTGCCACTGTCCAAGGTGATGTTGTCTTCAAAAAAATAGTCCCAAGAATCCATATCATCACAGTGCTCGATCGTCGACTCCTCTGCCACAACACATGATTCATCTAAGTATTCAACATAGCTCTCAGTGGGAAACATACCTTGCAGAGTTGTAGGATGTACAAGCTCCTTTTCTTCTATTGGCACATGTGTCTCCTCTTCTAGCTCGGGTGACATCAGTACAACCTTCTCCTTAGTCTCCTCTTCTTCATCACTCCATGATTCGAATGCAATCATGGTCTCCTTTTGTGCTGCTATCCGATCGGCCGATCTTATTAGTTGCTCCATTTGGTTACCCAAATTCTGAGTGCTAGCCCTGAATTCCTGTTGAAATTGCAAAGTACTATCATTAAGTGTTGAAACAAGATCCTCTAAAGACTCACCAGGGGTATGGTATTGAGGTTGTTGTGGCCATGGCGGGTATTGTGGTATGTATGGCGGTAGGGTGGACTGCATGTGTGATGTCCGGGGATTAAGGGTGTTAATCCCGGTGTGGTATTAATCCTTGATGGATTTCTAATTTGTGGCAATTAGGAATTAATTGTGGTTTTGTGTCTCCCGAGGTTGTTAAATCGGGCATTTGGAACCGTCGGATCCAAAGGTTGAGATTGTATTCTCATTTTGGTGGAAAACCTATGAGTTGGGTTTTTAGTGGGACTTGGTGTCCGGGGTGCCTTGTGTTGGGGCCTGTATGGGGATTTGTTGTTGGAGAGATAGTTTTTGGAAACATATGATTTTTAATGAATCATGATGTATTTGTGGAGGTATTGGTGTGTTGGGGTATTTTGCTATATATACCCGTTGGACTCGGGATTCCATCATTCGGAATTGATTTCTCTCCCTCTCTCCCTCTCTATCGATCCAACCCTTCTCCCCCATTTCCCTCTTCTCCCTTGATGGGAAATTTGATGGTAGCTTGGCTCGGGAGCCGATTTTCTCGACAATAATCAGGTATTAATATTCCCCTCGTCTTTGGCTTCGATTTGATAGTAGTATGGTAGCTTTTGGTTGAGGTTTTGGTTGGCTATGGTTTTTGGGTTAAAATCCAAGTTGAGTTTTTAGAGTTTTTATTGGCTTTAAATGTTGTATTTGAGGTGTTGATGGTGAATGGGGTGTTGGTTTTGAGTTTGGGTGTGAAAAACACCATGGAAGCTCGAAATTTTCGGAAACCCGTAGGTCGCGATCGATCGCGACTTGGCGCCGATCGATCGCGACATGCTACTGATTTTGGAAGACGATGTACAGTTTCGGCGATCAATCGCGAAAAGTGGGCGATCGATCGCGAGGGCCTTGGCGATCGATCGCGAGTAGTGGCGATCGATCGCGGCTTGGTTGTGTTCGGGCAGTAGGGTATGGCGATCGATCGCGGCATAGCGCCGATCGATCGCGGCCCTGTCCCCTTTGTTTTTTTTTTTCAAAATTTTGGAAAATGTCGGACTTTGCAATCGAGGTTTTAAGGGGGCCATTTCCGGGGCAATGTCTACATTCCAATGGGAATGCTATGCTTTTAAAATGGTATGCTTGGAGCCAAATTAATTAAACGGAAATCTCGGTTGAGTTTTTGGCTATCTATTAAACTTGTAAAATGGTTTATTTTGGGTATTATGCATGCTTAGCCGGGGGGGGGGGGGGGGGTGGGGGCTTCTATTTTGGTAATCGTCATGGATTGACGATGGGTTTCGAGGTTACCAACGTTCGTGGGCACGTGATCGCATGCTTATTCTTGATTGTGAGTTGTTTATGTGTTATAGCACATACTTCTCGAGGTATGGAACTCAAGCAAGGTTCGGCTTGGACTACGGAGACTTAAGGTACGTATGACGTACGAGCATGGCCCTTTAATATAATTGCAATTGTTGAGTGCTTGGTACACTGTATTGCAATGAACGTGTGTGGAAATGCATGACACATGGTATTAGCAATAAACGGATATTGAAATACATGGTTTATAGTAATTGCTTCAAATGTCTATGTATTCATTGAGAATTGCATGGTGCCGCTTTTGAGCGAGTAATGATTGGGATGTTGTCGCCTGTGAGCGAACATCGATTATGACGCCGCTGCTGTTGAGTATGCGTGGAAATGGAACGCCGCTATTGTAGAGCGAGCTATGAAATAGAATTATGAAACCATAAGTGAGATATATGGGGAATTTGTAATCATTGTTTAATGATTTGATAGTATTGATTATGATACCGGTATATGGCTAATGAATTCGTTAATCAATGTAATGATTAACTAGCATTTGGGAATTTAATGGTTTCAGTGTTTTGAGAATAGGGACAGTACGGGAAACCCCGGATGAGGATGATACCATCCAGGGAGTATATTTTGTATTTCATAGCATTTACATTTATGTAAATTATGAATTGTATTGTTGTGATTATTGGATTTGGGATATTGGTATGCTCACCCCGTGTGGGGGCTGTCTCTGTTGGGACAGGTGGTACAGGTGTAGCAGCAGCTTTGGAGTTGGACTCGGGCTGTTGATTAAAGGTACTTCCAGGATCGAGGTACCAGAGCTGGATGGATAGGCGCTCAGATCCAGAGTCGAGATCGAGTTGCGCTTGAGAGGTGCTTCCAGGATCGAAGTACCAGTAACGGTATCCGGTAGAGTATTTTATACATTAAATACACGCTTATTCATTGGGTGCTCTTATGTGAGTACATATTACGTGTATATGGAATGTATATACGGGCTACGGCTCTTCTCTGTTCATTTATGGTTTGCACGCAATTAGATATGGAATTGCTAAATGAACTAAGAGTATGCTAGTGTATTATGAGGATGCATGTTACATGAATAATCTTGGTTGGGGAATTTGAATATTATGTGGTTTAAATGCAAGAAATTTTCTGGATGGCATATGGTGTTGCACTTGCATATGGCTTTTCCCCCCTGATAGTATGATTATATGCACTAATGGCATGGCTTAATACACTAATAACGGGTTAAGGGCACGGGGGTCCTTACATTAGTGGTATCAGAGCCAGGTTAGCTCTTTGGGGCTGTTGAAGGCCTAGAACATGCTGATAGGGATGGGTAGCACATAGTTATGCATGATAGTGGTTAGTGTTGTGTGACACAACTATTTTGCTTATGTGCATTTGTGATATGTGATCATAGTGAAACGATTATATGTCATGACATCTATAGAATCATAATATAACCTGTTGATTATGATTGTGAGTTGTGACACAGGGACAACCAAATGGAGCATTTTGAAATGCATTGGGATACAGGAAGTACTTTGTACTCATAGTTTATGCATTTACTCATTATAATTATATTGTGGGGAATATGGATTATCGTATGCTCATGGTTTGGGATTTTTCCTGTAGGGACACTATGACGCGAAAGGCTAGGGCCAGGGTTGAAAGACACGAAACGGTAACCTGCGTTTTATATACATCATGGAATTATGCCTTGTGGTTGTATGTGTACAATGGAGTGATGATTTTAATGCTCTGCCGCCAAATGTTGAAGCGAGGGGTGGGAGTGCCGCATGTCGCATTTGAGCGAGGTGCATTAAAATACACTCATGATGATGTATATTGGAATATGGAATATGCTTTGTGTTGCAGGTATAGACGGGATACTTGGTGAATATGCCATGAGTCATTGTTATGGATGAGTGATGATTTTAAATGCTTGCCACTATTTATTGTTTTGTGCCGCTAAAATGTGAAGCGAGGGGTTGGAGCGCCGCATGTCACATTGAAGCGTGGTTATCATATGAGGCGATGAAAGAATATTTGCCGCTAAAATGTGAAGCGAGGGGTGGGAGCGCCGCATGTCCATATAAGCGAGGTTATTCTAATCCGCCTATATGTGAAGCGAGGGGTGGGAGTACCGCATGTTTTATTTGAGCGAGGGGCATTAAAATACACTACTGTAACAATGACTAGGGACCGGCTATTCTGTTGGCGATGGTTTATGCCGCCAGGTATTCATAGCGATGGTTCATTCCGCTATTCTATTGGCGATGGTTCATGCCGCCGGGTATTGATAGCGACGGTTCATTCTGCTATTCTATTGGCGATGGTTTATGCCGCCGGATATTCATAGTGATGGTTCATTCCGCTATTCTATTGGCGATGGTTTATGCCGCCGGGTATTCATAGCGATGGTACATTCCGCTACACCTATGGCAATGATTCATGCCACCAGACACCTATAGCAATGTTTCATGCCACTGACTCTATGACGAGGGATTATTCCACTGATTCTATAGCGATAGGGTTATACCGCTATGTACGTAGCACTAGATTATGCCGCCTATGAACGATGGGTGCTGATTGCGTACCACTGTTGGATGACGGAGACAGGTATGCCGCTATCTCATTAGCGATGATGTATGGTTTATTGCTGTTTTAATTGCATTATTGTGGATGATATGCATTGATATACTTATACCGTCATATGTTTGACGATGTTAGTTGGATGTCATATGTTGACATATGCCGTCACCGGATGACGATGACATAGCGGATATTCTATATAGACATGTAGCGTCGTTTTGATGATTAATACATTTATGTTTATGTATTTGGTTGTATGGTTCGAGTGCCTTTGGTGAGCACATGGTAGTGTCTGGATCACTAGTTGACGAGACCATTATGCCGAGCATATTGCTCGAAGAATTATTGGGTGCACCGTACAGGAATTGTACCGCAGCACATATTCGAAGTATATATTGTTCGAGTAATGATATCCTTTGGGTATACTCGCTGGTTTGGCTAAGGCCAAGTGATTGGTGGTAAGAGTAGTCATCGAGGAAACTACTCGTTTGTTGTTATGATATGGTGTAAACATGATTACACCCACCCTGAAGGTGTGGAATAAGTCCTAATGGATTTTGACTGCATAGTAGTTGAGCAAGGACATTGGGATGTCCACTATGCTTGGTGTTTTAGAGGTATGTTGGGCGATGACCCACAACTATAATGGTTTGTACGGTATGGTATATCGGGATGGAACGTGTGTCACGTTGATAGGTTGGTATGAGCCCATGGGGCCAACGAACCGTTAGCCAGGTATTGTTGCAGCCCTCTGGTGTACTTGTGTTAACCATTATACTGCTCGTGTGATTCGAGTTCAGTGAATCGTATGTTGATACGATGAGGACCTTTGGTAGACTCTTGTAGTCTTTTTGTGGCATGATAATTGAGGCAGGGAATACCTCACGGAGACGTTTATACGTCAAACGTTTTAAGAGACTTGTTTTGGGACAACTCAATTTTGTTGGAAATACCAACATGAGCGTCGACAAGTCGTTGTTAGCTTCGGTTGAGCATCTTTGCATATGGTATGCGACGGAAGTCACAATTGGAATTGTGTGGTATAGTTAGTGGAGTGACACTACTATATTGACTTTATCTCTTGGAGAGATTTGAATTGTACTGTCATGGAGACAGCTAGTATTTGTTGAAGGTTGATCGTGAATCAACCTGGGTAAGCCCTACTAGTGTTGGACTAGGTGATGGCTTCGTACTTCCAGTGAGACGTTCGAGGAGACGTCTCCGGGGTGATGCTCGAGTTGTGTAGTACTATGACAATAGTACAGGGCATCGTTGGTTGGGTATACCTGGCGTATACGAGTTTCGATTTGATGATAGTGGCTTCGATGCACTATTCTGAACCAATTACATATTTTTGTTCCGAGATATATGTTGGTATGTATATCCAGTTTTCCGGACAGTGGTTCGAGGTTGGAGGGTCATGGATTCATGACACTATCCTTTTGGGAAAGGCGGTATTGATATACCTGCCGGTTGAATCTTTTGGGAGATTCGTTGCTTTGGTTGTGTGGTGTTGATGTTGAAATCACACCCTTTGGCTTTGGTCTGTCGACCACTATTCTCCATGGAGTGAGAATAACCGAGGTTTGACAGCAAGTTTCTGGACTTTGAGTATGCTTGGAGATACCCGAGTCTATTGCTTTGAGTGTGCCTGTTGTGTTGGTGCTTAGACATGTATACCCGTGTGTGTTTACGGATGCCAACTCTATTTCATTCCTTGTTGAACTTCGGGTTAGTGTGCTTGGTTTGATGAATCTCCGGTGAGAGATTTTGGCAATTTGAGATCGGTAATCTCGATGACACGATGCATTCTGATGAATGATCGTGAGGGTTGTTTGACTTCCCCTGAGGAGGGATGGTCGTGTTTTGGAACCATGGTAGTTCTTGTTGGATAATTCGATAGCCTTCCTGTTTTAAGATTGTTGAATCCCAGAATAAATGAGGAATGGCCACGATTCGGATTTGTTTAGTGTCACGGTCGACACGTGTTTGGGAATGCAATTGGTTGTCTTGCATGTCCCCTGTGGAACTTGAGACCTTGTGGAGTCTCGATAGTGTGTTTTGGACCAAGATGGGATTTCTTGGAACACCTTGTTTTAGACTTCTGTGGTGATGTGTTTTTGTGTGGATTGGTGACCGTGGGTTACCTGATCCGGGTTGCATGTGGTGCAACTACTCCTTTGGAGGAGATGGACTGGGAAGCGAGAACCGGATCTTTTTCTGTGAGTATACTGTTGTATACTAGTGGTCCACATCATGACGATGCGTGTCAAGCATCGTGGACAAGTGATAAATATCATGGAGTGATATCTATGTCAGAACCAAGGGAGATTTAGTTGGTTTGCAGTCGTGCTGGACTGACTTCCGGGATGATTCACGCCGAGGTATGTTGTTATCTTTCGGGTTTATATTGGTTTTGGCGTTGCTCTATTGTAGAGCTTGATACGAGATTGGTGTTCTCGCAGTCGATGATTCGATTCTAATGTGGTTCAGAATCGGGGTCATGGCCTTGTTTTGTTTGTGTAGTCCTGGTGATACGTGGGGTACACCGGTGCAATTTCGAGGACGAAATTTTTTTTTGTGGGGGATAATTGTGATGTCCGGGGATTAATGGTGTTAATTCCGGTGTGGTATTAATCCTTGATGGATTTCTAATTTGTGGCAATTAGGAATTAATTGCGGTTTTGTGTCTCCCGAGGTTGTTAAATCGGGCATTTGGAACCGTCGGATCCAAAGGTTGAGATTGTATTCTCATTTTGGTGGAAAACCTATGAGTTGGGTTTTTAGTGGGACTTGGTGTCTGGGGTGCCTTGTGTTGGGGCCTGTATGGGGATTTGTTGTTGGAGAGAGAGTTTTTGGAAACAGATGATTTTTAATGAATCATGATGTATTTGTGGAGGTATTGGTGTGTTGGGGTATTTTGCTATATATACCCGTTGGACTCGGGATTCCATCATTCGGAATTCATTTCTCTCCCTCTCTCCCTCTCTATCGATCCAACCCTTCTCCCCCATTTCCCTCTTCTCCCTTGATGGGAAATTTGATGGTAGCTTGGCTCGGGAGCCGGTTTTCTCGACGATAATCAGGTATTAATATTCCCCTCGTCTTTGGCTTCGATTTGATAGTAGTATGGTAGCTTTTGGTTGAGGTTTTGGTTGGCTATGGTTTTTGGGAGTTTTTGGGTTAAAATCCAAGTTGAGTTTTTAGAGTTTTTATTGGCTTTAAATGTTGTATTTGAGGTGTTGATGGTGAATGGGGTGTTGGTTTTGAGTTTGGGTGTGAAAAACACCATGGAAGCTCGAAATTTTCAGAAACCCGCAGGTCGCGATCGATCGCGACTTGGCGCCGATCGATCGCAACATGCTACTGATTTTGGAAGACGATGTACAGTTTCGGTGATCGATCGCGAAAAGTGGGCGATCGATTGCGAGGGCCTTGGCAATCGATCGCGAGTAGTGGTGATCGATCGCGGCTTGGTTGTGTTCGGGCAGTAGGGTATGGCGATCGATCGCGGCATAGCGCCGATCGATCGCGGCCCTGTCCCCTTTGTTTTTTTTTCAAAATTTTGGAAAATGTCGGACTTTGGAATCGAGGTTTTAAGGGGGCCATTTCCGGGGCAATGTCTACATTCCAATGGGAATGCTATGCTTTTAAAATGGTATGCTTGGAGCCAAATTAATTAAACGGAAATCTCGGTTGAGTTTTTGGCTATCTATTAAACTTGTAAAATGGTTTATTTTGGGTATTATGCATGCTTAGCCGGGGGGGCTTCTATTTTGGTAATCGTCGTGGATTGACGATGGGTTTCGAGGTTACCAACGTGCGTGGGCACGTGATCGCATGCTTATTCTTGATTGTGAGTTGTTTATGTGTTATAGCACATACTTCTCGAGGTATGGAACTCAAGCAAGGTTCGGCTTGGACTACGGAGACTTAAGGTACGTATGACGTACGAGCATGGCCCTTTAATATAATTGCAATTGTTGAGTGCTTGGTACACTGTATTGCAATGAACGTGTGTGGAAATGCATGACACATGGTATTAGCAATGAACGGATATTGAAATACATGGTTTATAGTAATTGCTTCAAATGTCTATGTATTCATTGAGAATTGCATGGTGCCGCTTTTGAGCGAGTAATGATTGGGATGTTGTCGCCTGTGAGCGAACATCGATTATGACGCCGCTGCTGTTGAATATGCGTGGAATGGAACGCCGCTATTGTAGAGCGAGCTATGAAATATAATTATGAAACCATAAGTGAGATATATGGGGAATTTGTAATAATTGTTTAATGATTTGATAGTATTGATTATGATACCGGTATATGGCTAATGAATTCGTTAATCAATGTAATGATTAACTGGCATTTGGGAATTTAATGGTTTCAGTGTTTTGAGAACAGGGACAGTACGGGAAACCCCGGATGAGGATGATACCATCCAGGGAGTATATTTTGTATTTCATAGCATTTACATTTATGTAAATTAGGAATTGTATTGTTGTGATTATTGGATTTGGGATATTGGTATGCTCACCCCGTGTGGGGGCTGTCTCTGTTGGGACAGGTGGTACAGGTGTAGCAGCAGCTTTGGAGTTGGACTCGGGCTGTTGATTAAAGGTACTTCCAGGATCGAGGTACCAGAGCTGGATGGATAGGCGCTCAGATCCAGAGTCGAGATCGAGTTGCGCTTGAGAGGTGCTTCCAGGATCGAGGTACCAGTAACGGTATCCAGTTGATTATTTTAAACATTAAATACACGCTTATTCATTGGGTGCTCTTATGTGAGTACATATTACGTGTATATGGAATGTATAAACGGGCTACGGCTCTTTTCTGTTCATTTATGGTTTGCACGCAATTAGATATGGAATTGCTAAATGAACTAAGAGTATGCTAGTGTATTATGAGGATGCATGTTACATGAATAATCTTTGTTGGGGAATTTGAATATTATGTGGTTTAAATGCAAGAAATTTTCTGGATGGCATATAGTGTTGCACTTGCATATGGCTTTTCCGCCCTGATAGTATGATTATATGCACTAATGGCATGGCTTAATACACTAATAACGGGTTAAGGGCACGGGGGTCCTTACATCATGTAAGGTGGAGGTGGGCTCATCCATTGATTGTCACAGTTGAGATTGGATGATCACTCCAACTTGAGTTGTATGCACTTTGTCCACTCCCTACGCCAAGTTGTTGCACAAGATACACCAATTCATCTAGTCGCCTATAGTCCTCCATGAAAAGATCCAATTTTTCAGAACTCAACCTATAAGCACGAACAAACAAGAGTAGCGGTGGAGGAAAAAGAAAGAGAAAGAAACAAAACATAAAATATTAACACAAAAATATACAACGCCTCCCCGGCAACGGCGCCAAAATTTGGTTGCGCTTTTATCGTGTACGCCCAAATTAACCCCACTCAATCCTAAATATTGATAACAATAATGTAGTAGCGTGAGTAGGGATCGATCCCACGAGGAGGTGTGAATCTTTGTGTTAATGAAAATCAAAATCAAAACAATAAAAGATGGGGTTGTGAAGTTGAATTATACTAATTAAAATTAAAAACAAAGATTAACTAATGAAAGCGATTCTTGGTATCGGTCGACTATTCCTTGGAATTATCATCTATTTCATCGATTCACAAAAAAAACTCAATTTTACTTGAATATTCAACAATTGGAAATTTAATACCTCCCTTACCTTAATTGTAGTCAAATAGAAAACAGCATTCAATTCAACTCTTATCAAATCTTTAACCAAAACTACAGCCGTTAAGATTAAATCAATGATAGTTTCAAAACTAGTAAGTTTGATGAATCTAATCAATAAAAACTACAGCCGTTGGAATTGACCATCCAATCGTCTTTCCTAAGAATTTAATAACACCAACAGCAGGCAATTATCAATCTTAGTTGCTTCGTAAATTAGAGGGATCAAACGATTCCGTATTGGATATCTAATTTAGCGTTAGATTTCATGCAAGTTACTAGGTTGTCAATCCAATAAACAAACACATCAATCATATCAATAAAATCAGAAAAACTCTTGATACTCAATAAAATTGATAATTAAAGCGTAAGAATCTCCCCAAGATAAATAAAATCCAAGGATTTGTCTTCATCAACCAAGAATTAAAACTAGCTACACATAATTAAAACAAAACTATAAATAAAAACAACGGAAAGAAAACTAATCCGATCTCCGCTCGTCGAGGTGTCAATCCCGCCTTCGCTTCGATCTTCGTAGCCGTCTTCAACAAAATTGAAAGAAAATGTAAAACAAGTCTAAAACTACTCTACCCTAACTATCTAGATGTTTCAAAGGTCTGAATTTCGAGTTCTATATGTAGGGAGGCTAATGGAGTAGGTTAGAATCCATGTGGGAAGGAAAGAAATCAAGTCTTTACACTTTCCAAAACACTGCTGGCGTAGCTACGCTAGAAAAAATGGCGTAAAGACGCCGGATGACATGTCAAAAATATGGATTCCCATGTTTCTGGCGTATTTACAACTCCAAATGGCGTAATTACGCCTGTCCATGCCGTAGCATTGGCGTAATTACGCCTGAGAATGGCATAATTACGCCCGTCCTCCATGTTTCTGGCGAGTTTTGTATTTTAGCCGTAACTTTCTCGTACAAACTTGAATTTGATGAATCAGCTGTCCACGCGAAGATAACTCAAAGTTCTACAACATTTCTATGGACCACATTTCCAAAACATGGCTCTAACATATAGAAATTTGAGGAGAAAGGAGCAACATGTGTCTTGCATTCTGGTTTTTTCCTTTTTTGTTCAACTTTAGTCATTCTTTCATCATTTTAGCTTGATTTCTTCACATTTCCCTACATTTACACAAATATACTATTAGGTAGCATATGTATCAATTTATCCATCAAAATATACCAAATCGTAGATAATTAAGCGCAGTAGATGTGTCTATTTCTAGTCACATCATAAGGCTAGTCGGTATTCCAATGTTCCCACCTTCTCTAAGATTTCGAATGGTCCTACATATCTTGGATTCAACTTTCCGGCCTTGTCAAATCGAATTACTCCCTTCATTGATGAAATCTTCACATATACATTCTCACCAACTTCGAATTCAATTGGTCTTCTCTTCATGTCAGCCCAACTTTTTTGTCGATCTTGAGCTGTCTTGAGCCTATCTCTAATGATTGCAACCTTCTCAATCGTAGCTTGCACAAGCTCAGGCCAGGTGACAGCTTTTTCTCCAACTTCATCCCAATATAAAGGTGATCGGCATTTATGCCCATAAAGTTCTTCGTACGACACCATTCCAATACCGCTATGATAGCTGTTGTTGTATGCGAATTCGATCAGGGGCAAGAGTTCACTCCAATTTGCGCTGAAATCTGGTACAAGCTCTTAACATATCCTCGAGGGTTTGGATTGTTCTCTCTGTCTGGCAATCGGTTTGTGGGTGATAGGCTGTGCTAAAAGTTACCTTAGTTTCCATAGATTGTTGAAAACTCTTCCAGAAGCGTGATACAAATCTGGGATCTCGGTCAGATACAATTCTTACTAGAACTCTGTGAAGTCGTACAATATTATCCATGTAAAAGTTTGCCAACTCCAAGTTATTGTTCATGCGAACAGGTAGGAAATGTGTGGATTTAGTGAGCCTATCCACGATTACCCATATACCGTCATGACTTTGTCGTGACTTTGGCAATCCTACTACGAAGTCCATGGAAATATACAACCATTTTCATTCCGGGATTTCTAGAGGTTGAAGTAATCCTCTGGGTCGTTGGTGCTCAGCTTTGACTTGCTGACAGACCAAACATCGAGCGACGAATTCTGCCGCATCCTCCTTCATTCCATTCCATCAGAAACTCTCCTTTACATCTTTATACATTTTGGTACTTCCGTGGTGGACTGAAAATTTTGACTTATGTGCTTCAGACATCACCTCTTGTTTAAGGTTGCCGATATCTGGCACACACAATCGTCCTTTCATCCATAGGACTATGTCTTTGTCTGACTGAAACTCAGAGATCTTCCCCTCTTTGACTTGCTCCTTCAATTTTGTCCGGTATTGATCTTGATTTAGCTTGATTGCTTCTTACAAACATGCTTCTTACAAACATGGTTGTTCGTCTTCACGGGATGATAATTGATTGAGAGGTTGTAATCCTTTAGGAGTTCGATCCACCGTCTTTGCCTCATGTTCAAATCTTTTTGAGTAAACAAGTACTTGAGGCATTGGTGATCAGTGAATACTTCACACTTTGCGCCATTGAGGTAATGCCTCCAATTTTTTAAGGCAAAAACTACTGCAGCTAGTTCAAGGTCATGCGTAGGATAGTTTTGCTCATAAGGTTTGAGTTGCCTTGATGCATAGGCAAGCACTCCCCCTTCTTGCATGAGCACATGTCCTAGACCTTCTTTCGATGCATCGTTGTAGTTGGTAAAACCCATATTCTCAGTCGGTAATACCAAGACAGGTGTAGATGCAAGCTTCTTCTTCTAAGTCTCGAAACTCTTGATAAGTGTGGATTTTACACTTATTTTGCTATGAATTTATAGGCGTTTTATTATAATTCATGGACAATATTGAGTGTTTTTGTGTTGCTTTTGTATGATCAAGGGATCTAGGTAGAAATGTATAAAGTGGAGGAATTGAGCTAAATAAAATGAAAAATGACCAAACCGAGCGAACACATCGAAGGAAGGAAAAAAATCACAAGTTAGAAGATTTTCATCAGCGATCGATCTTCATCGAGGTGCCGATCGATCGCCGAGGAGCGTGACTTCGGCAACAAAATTTAAGAACAAGCAATCGATCACGAGAAGTTGGCGATCGATCTTCCGATGTTGAATTTTGGAAAGTCATACATTTTAGAGTTTGAGTCTAACAATAACACTTCCATACACCTCTTCCACTATTTAAAGGGCCTTGTGCACGGAAATTGGGGACTTTTTGGCTCAAATTTCTAACCTAGAAAAAAGCCTCCAACCCCAAACACTTCAAGCCATTGGAGAGGAAGATACATCGCGTTAATTCGTATTTCTAATCTTTTTTCATTTTTTATTTTCAGATTTTAATGTTTAATTTTTTTGCAAAACATGATTTTTCATTATTATTTGAGGATGATAGTTGGCTAAGTTTTGTTGTCAATACTAGGGGATCCCATGTTTTGAACCCATTATTTAATAACGATTTTTGATTGATTCTTACAATTCTTTGTGCGTAATTTATTGTTATCCATGCTTTTAAGGGATTGATCACCTTTGAATGATATTATACATGGTGATTGACCGACCATACGATATAATAAATTAAGCCGTGGGTTTAGATTGAGACTGACCAAGTAAAATCTAACACACGTGTGATAACAATAGATTTACCAAATCGAAGGCTAGTAGTTTTCATTGATCTTCTTTCAATATTGATTGTTCAATAAAGATACGGGAGTGGTTTATGGCAACATTAATATTAGACTCGTTATAGCTTGGCCATAGTATAACGAATGCATTAGGAAAACTAGTCACCTTAGAACGTATGATTTTAAATCATAATTAATATAAGAATTATGGGGGATTACGTGGGTGAACCGAAGTCTTGATAATTATCTCAACTAATTTTCTACACTCTTTATTTCTTGATTGTGTTTGAATTATTGTTTTGGGTTAATCTAGTTAATTTAATCATCATAAATATTCGAAGGTTAAATATAGTTAAGCTAATTAAATTTGGTACTTACTTACTAGTCCTCGTGGGTTCGGCTCTCGTACTTTTCATCTACTATATTAAAACTTGACAACATGCACTTGCGGTATAATCGCGCTACACTGAGAATTACTGTTTAAATAAATCACGATCAAGTTTTTGTCATCGTTGTCGGGAACTAGTTTAAAGTAATATAAGCCGTGATTAGTTGACTGTAATTTAGCCATTTCTTTTTATTTTCTATTTTTTTTTCTTTACTTCCCTAATGTTGTGGTTCGGTTGATTTTTGCAGGTGTTATTTCTTGGTGCATGCTAAGGAGTAGCAAACCTGCACTTGAGCCTATTGATCCGGAAATTGAGCGAACTTTTCTTAGGAGACTACGAGAGGCTCGACCAATGGCTGAGAACAACCAAAGAAGAGACGGAGAGGAGGAGCAGAGGAAAGATGAGGTACTTGTCTTGCGGTCACTTATGGACTATGAACAACCTTCCTACCAAAGATCATTGTCTAGCATCACTAGACCAAGCATCCATGCTAACAACTTTGAGATCAAGCCTGCAATCATACAAATGATCCATCACTCTGTACAGTTTGAGGAGTGGCCACTGATGATCAGCATGCCCAAATCTCCAACTTCATGAAGATTTGTGATACCTTCAAGCATGATGGTGTTACTGACGAAGCCATCAGGTTACGCTTATTTCCTTTTTCTTTAAAAGGTAAAACAAAATTATGGTTGTAATCATTGCCTACAGGTTCAATCACTATGTGGGATGGTGCAAATGTTCCTGTCAAAATACTTCTCACCGTCCAGGACTGCCAAGATGTACAATGATATCACCACATGTGCGCAACACGACCTAGAGACATTGTACGAGGCGTGGGAACGTTTTAAGGATTTACTGAGGAGATGGCCACATCATGGTTTTCCTGTCTGGCTGCAGGTATAAACTTTTTATAACGGTATATTTTCTGCTAACCATTATACGCTTGATGCCGCATCAGGAGGTACAATCATGAGGAAGACATTTAAAAAGGTCTATGAATTGTTGGAGGATATGGCTGCGAATAGCTATCACTGGCAGTCTGAAAGGAACATGCCTAAAAAGCAAGCTGGGATTCATCAAGTGGGCAGTGTTACTGCTTTGGCCGCTCAAATTGAAGCATTAAACAAAAGGCTAGACAGCATGAGCATGACAGCAATGCAAGTTCAACCAGTTACATGCGAGCTTTGCCAAGGAGGACATCCGAGCATTGAATGCCAAGTAGGTAACCCTTTTGTTCAATCTATGCTAATTATATAGGAAACAGGCCACCACCCAACAACCCCTACTCCAATGCATACAATCCAGGATCGGGGAACCATCCAAACTTGGCCAATTAACAAATTTGATGAACCCCCAACCACCGCCGGGATACGCACCCAAGCCAAGCACGGAGGAGCTAATAACCAAATTCATCACATCGACAGAGACAAGATTCCAAAATCAAGAGGCGTCGATAAAGAATTTGGAAACACAAGTGGGGCAGCTAGCAACCATATTAGGGGGACGGGCTCAAGGAACATTACCCAGTAACACTATAAGAATCCAAGGGAGCAAGTCCATGTCATAACATTGAGGAGTGGAAAGGAGGTTGCTGCGAATATTGATAGAGAGAATGATGCAAGAAAGGAGCATGAGGACGAGTTGGCTGAGAAAAATAGGGATCAACCACGCGACAAAGGTAAGTCTCCTGAGACCACTATACCCATCACACCACCTACTAAGGTACAAATCTCACTCCCATTTCCCGCTGCATATAAAAGAGCAAAATTAGATGCTAAATTTCTCGATTTGATTAAGAATCTCCATATTGATATGCCTTTTATTGATGCTATACGGCAAATGCCAAATTATGCTATGTTTTTTAGGTAGATATTGTCAAATAAGCGAAAATTGGGAGAGCATGAAACTATTAATTTGACTGAGGAGTGTTCTGCTATCATTCAAAACGATTCACCTCCATAGTTAAATGATCCAATGAGTTTTACTATACCTTGCAAAATTAATTCTATCTCATTTCATAATCTTTGTATGATTTAGGTGAAAGCGTGAATTTGATGTCTTTGTCTGTTTATAGGAAGCTTGGATTAGGAGAGCTAAAACCTGTCAGGGTGTCACTGCAGATGGCGGACAAGTCCATCAAGTACCCACAAAGGGATCGTGGATGGTGTGCCAATAAAAGTTGATAAATTCACCATTCCGGTGGATTTTATTGTTTTGGATATGAAGGAAGATGTTGAGATGCCATTGATCCTAGGAAGGCCATTCCTAGCGACGGCAAGGACATTAATCAATGTCCAAGAAGGGAAGATGATCCTCCGTGTAGGAGACGATCAAATTACTTCTATTATTTTCCAAACTTTGACACATTCACACACCGAACAAATGTGTTTTAAAGTTATAATTATTGATACCCTTCCTATTACTGTGATGCAATGTACTGCAAAGAGAAGACGAAGGCTGAGCTTGAAGGGAAATGGACAAGAAAAAAGGCAAGAAGAAGAAGAAGGTGATGAGCACATCACAATCTCATCGCAAATGAGGTGAATTCTGTGAGGGAGAGTTGGTCTTAATGAATTGAGTCAAAATGAGATTGTTTCCATGAAAGTCGGACTCACCATGGGCTGGACATTTCAAAGTGGTAAATATTTTACCTTGCGACACTATAAATGTGAGAGATTAGAAAGGGGCCTTGTTCACAGTAAAAGCAAAGTGGTTGAGAAACTACCACATGTATGATGCAAGCTCGTCCCCCGCTATCCCCTTCTACAACTAAGTGGAATTGGTAAAATGTCCAGCTTGGGACTATAAATCAATAACTTTCTCTTTTCCCTTATCTTTTTTTTTGAATTCTGTTTTTTTTTTGCATTTTTTTAAAAATTTTGATTTTTGGTGAGTGACTCCATGCGTGTTGTTAATGCTTTCTAACCATCATCCCCGTTAGCTGGCGAGGAGGTGGATGACGACCACTGACGATCGTTGTCACGGGTATTTGCTTGTCTTAGTTTCCATGCTTATTACATTGAGGACAATGCAATATTTAAGTTTGAGGGAGTATTATGTTATCAGTGTTGCATGTTGTTACCGTCTCTAGTTTTGTGAGTTGATTAAGGTAGATTTATTATCGTTTCTTGAGCACCAACGAATTTTTTTTTTGAAAATGAGTTCATAAATTGAGAATGAATCATAGTAGTGGCTACTATTCCATGATGATATTGATCTCATCTTGCATGTCGACATGTCTTGAAAACTGTTGAACTTGTATGTGAATACCGTGTTTGAGTTAATATTTTAAAAATGAGGAATGCTTTGAGCACATTGAGTCGTGATCTTGTGAATTGCATGTTGAATAGAGATAATTGTTTTGAACTTGACTATTTGTCTTGAGTATCTTAGAGTACCCTAGAACCTATTTGATGATGACACTTTAAGGTGAAATTTTATCGTTATGAACTTGACTTGGAAATGATCTAGGCGATCTTTGGAAATTATCAACTCCCCCAAACTTAAACTTGATCGTCTCGAGCAAGAAATAAGATCAAAAAGTAGAGTTCAATATTTGAAGATTCAAATAAACCAATTTGTAGTCAATCATGTAGCTCAGACATCTCACTTACAGACGAACCAGAATAAATCAGAAAGTTTAACAAGTTGTGTTTTCTCCTAGATCAAGCAACACGTCGCCAAATCAGAACGCGCGTGTGTGCTATTGTCACTTTCAAGTTTCATGCAATTTTCATAGATCAAATCATGATAGTCAATGAAAAGTAAGATTATCATTGAGCACCCCAAAATCCTATTTTCAAACACTTCTCCACTAAAGTAGTCACTCCCTGGACTTGGATCACTAGGTCTTTTTAAGCTTGTAGCGTTAGGCCTAGGTGTTTGGCTTCAAAGAAAGGATAGGATAGCACAAAGAAGAGAGTATAATCATGTAAATTTCAATTTTTTAGCACAACTTGAGCTTCTCTTCTTTTTCTTGTAGCCTTGGCCATTTTTGGTCTTAATTAGATATATTTTTTTTCAAGGCTTTATCTATCTTTTTCTTTTCTCATCATCAATTATTTTTCAATAATAAGCTCATCCAAATGTAGCAATTCATGTGCATATAATGAGAATCATTATACTCCCTTTAGGTAAGGATGAATTCTTTCAATTTAGGCTCATAAAGATGGGTATAATGAGTTGCAAAAAAAAAATGTTGAATGGGGGCTAATAGTATGTTAAACACACTCCATTCTTTTTTCAATTATGCTCAAAATTGGATACTAGAGATTAATGTAAACATGGTAAGCTTGAAAGACTCAAACGGTCCAAAGATCGCCTAGATCATCTCCTAATCAAGTTCATGACTATAAAATTTCGGCTTGAAGTGTCGTCATCAAATAGTTTCTAAGGTACTCTAAGATGCTCAAAAACAATTCATTAAGTTCACAAAAATTTCACTAGTACAAGTGCAATTCACAAGATTATGACTCAAATGTGCTCAAAATATTCATCATCTTTGACATGCTACTCAAAACAAGATATTCACAAACAAGTCTTACAATCATCAAAACTCAAGTTGACATGCATAGTGGGATTAATATCATCATGGAATAGAGACCACTACTATGATTCATTCTCATCTTACTAATTGAACTCATTTTCAAGAAAAAATTTGTTGGTGCTCAATAAACGATCAATTTCCAAATAAGAAGCATGACACAGTAATGCACTCCCCCAAACTTAATTCATGCATTGTCCTCAATGTACTAGGCACGGAAAATAGGACAAAACATTTACCGTTGACAACGATCGTCAGTGATCGTTGTCCAATTCCTCATCAGCTCATGGGGCATAGTGTTGGAACACGTCACAGCACGCATGGAGTCTCGCCAAAATAAAAAACAAAAACAAAACAAACCAAACCAAAATAAACAAAAACAAAGCAAAGGGTTAAGAAAGAGTTCTTGATTTATATTCCCAAGCTGGACTTTTCACCACATTTTCTCAAAGGTTGGGATGGTGTGTGGAGCATGAATCTCCGTAATCAACTGGGTAATGCCTCAACCTCTCATCATTAACGACATAAGTGGCTAGAATAGGATAACTTACCTTAATGGTTCCATGACGGTATATCTTGGTAACAGTGAATGGTCCAAACCCATGAAGCCTTTCGCTTGCTTTGGAGAATGCGAGGTGGTGGCGCTTTATGCAATTGCACTGTCTCTCCCTTCATGAATGTCCTTTTCTCCTTGAGCTTCTTAGCCTTTTTTGAGTTGACCATGTCATGGCTCTTGCCTTCCTTAGGCTCTAGCTCGGACTCCACTTCTACCTCATTAGTACCTTGCATCACATCAACAAGCAAAGTGTCAATCATGTTAACTTTCAGATAATCATGCTCGTTGTGTGCGTGTGTTGAAGATTTGAACATATTGAATGTAACTCGATCCTCTCCTACACGGAGGATCAACTTCCCTTATTCAACATCAATGATGGCTCTTCCAGTAGCCAAGAATGGGCGTCCCAGAATCAATGGCATTCTCACATCCTCCTCCATATCCAGCACTAGGAAATCCATCGGGAAGGTGAATTGATCTATCTTTACTGGTACATCTTCAATGATTCCTAGTGGGTAGGTGATAGACTTGTCTGCCATTTGCAACACTACCCTCGTGGGCTTCGGCTCTCCTAATCCAAGTCTCTGAAAAATAGACAAATGCATCAAAGTCACACTAGCACCCAAATCACATAATGATTTAATAGAAGAAATAGGCCCAACAGTGCAAGGAATAGAGAAACTCCCTAGATCTTTTAACTTCGTGGCCGATCTCTTTTGCACCATAGCACTACATTCCTCGGTCAAAAAGACAGTCTCGTGCTCTCCCAATTTCTGCTTCTTAGACAACATTTTCTTTAATAATTTGGCATAATTAGGCATTTCTTGTAAAGCATCAATAAAAGGTATATCGATATGCAAATTCTTAAGCATGTCTAAAAATTTGGCAAAGTTTGAATCAACCTTCGCCCTATTAATTACTGCAGGGAATGGGAGAGGAATGTGTACCTTTTCTTGTGGTGAGATCGGTATAGTGGCTCCAATGGACTTACCCTTGTTGCACGGTTGCTCCTTCTCCTCTTGCTTCATTGAAATCTTTTCTGTTTCCTTCTCGGCACCAAGTTCCTTTCCACTCCTCAAGGTCACGGCATGGCTTGCTCCCTTGGATTCTTCTCGGTGTCACTCGGCAGAGTTCCTTGTGCTCTTCCGGCCAAGATGGTTGCCAATTGTCCGACTTGAGTTTCCAAATTCTTGATAGATGCATCTTGGTTCCTCATCATTGTCTCAGTAGATGATATAAACTTGACAAGTAATTCCTCCATGCTCGGCTTTGGTTGGTAAACCGGCTGTGGTTGGGGATTCAAAACATTCTTTTGGTCGGACCAAGAGAAGTTTGGATGATTCCTCCACGGTTGGTTATAGTTGTTGGAGTAAGAATTACCCTGTTGTGGCCTGTTTCCTACAAAGTTAGCATTTTCAGTAGATTGCACAAAAGTATTACCTGCCTGGCATTCTATGCTCTGATGGTTGCCTCCACACAAATCACATATGACCACTTGAGCTTGCATCGCTGTCATGCTCAAGCCATCCATTTTCTTATTCAACGCCTCCAATTGAGCTTTTATTGATGTTACCTCATCAACTTGGTGCACCCCGATCGGTCTTTTGGGCACATTCCTTTCGGACTGCCTCTGGTAACTGTTGGATGCCATCTCTTCCAAGAGTGTGAAAGCTTCCTCAGGTGACTTTCTCATAATGGTACCTCCTGCTGCTGCATCAATCATGGATCTATTAGCAAAATATAAACCATTGTAAAATGTTTGTACCTGAAGCCAAATCGGAAGGCCATGATGTGGGCATCTTCGAAGTAGATCCTTGAAGCGCTCCCAAGCTTCATATAGAGTCTCCGGATCATGTTGCACGAATGTGGTGATATCATTGTGCATCTTAGCTGTCTTGGAAGGGGGAAAGTATTTTGATAAGAATGCTTGAGCCATCCCCTCCCAGGTAGTGATCGATCCTGCAGGTAATGAATTTAACCAACTCTTAGCTTTATCATTAAAGAAAAGGGAAAGAGTCGTAACCTGATGGCGTCATCAGTGACGCCATTGTGCTTGAATGTGTCGCATATCTCCAAAAAGTTGGAGATATGAGCATTAGGATCGTCAGTAGGCGATCCTCCGAATTGTACAGAATGTTGAATCATTTGAATTATGGCAGGCTTGATCTCGAAGTTATTAGCCTGAATCCTTGGTCTAGTGATGCTAGACATGGTGCCTTGAAAAGATGGTTGTGCATAGTCCATCATGGACCTTGTAATTGGCACTTCATCATTGTGTTGTTCACCATTCCCTCGATTATTCTCAGCCATCTCTCTAGTTTCTTTCCGAAGTCTTCTGCAAGTTCGCTCAATCTCTAAGTCAAGTGGCTCTAATATAGGTTTGTCACTTCGTAGCATGCACTACAAAGACAACTCCCTGCAAAATTCAACACAACGAAGGAACAACAGTGGTGAAATCGTATAAACCGTAATAAAAGTAAAAATAAAAAATATGGCTAAATTATAGTCAACTAATCTCCTATGATATTACTTAAACTAGTCCCCGGCAACGGCGCCAAAAACTTAATCGCTTTTATTTTAAACAGTTATTTCAATGTAGCGATTCTCTACCGCAAGTGCACAGTGTCTAGTTTTAATATAATGGTTTAAGAATAAGGAGTGTCGTACCCACAGGGACTAGTAGCAATTACCACGATCGATTAGAATTACTATATTTAACCTACGATTAAGGAATGATTATTAAACTAAATTGACTTAAGCACAAAAATTAACCTAAACAGCAGTGATGGATAATTGAAGAGAATTTATAAACGAATTATCAAGACGTCGGTTCACCCATGTAATCCCCCAAAAGTTGTCTATTAATTAAGATTTAATGTTCTATGTTCTAGGGTGACGAGTTTTCCTATTTCATTCATTATACCTTGGTCCGGTTATAACAAGTCTAGCATTAATCTACAATAAACCACTCCCGTGTCTTTATTGAATGATTAATACCAAAAAACGCTTCGTGAAAACTACTAGCCTTCGATTTTGGTAAATCTATTGCTATCACACGTGTGCTAGATTTTACTTGGTCCGTCTCAACCTAAAACCCACGGCCTAATATACTACGTCGTATCGTAATCTCCTATGGTCAATTCAATTACGATTATCAATATCAAAAGGTAGGTAATCTTTTCCAAGCATTAAAGACATAAATTATGCGCAAAGATCATAGAAATTCAATCAAAATCGTTAATTAACTCAAGGGTTCAAACATGGGATCCCCTATGTCTTGACAAATATCTTAGCCAACAACCATAATCAAATTATAATGCAAAAACATGTCTTTCAACAAATTTAACATCACATTCTGAAATAAAAAATAATCAAGTTCAGAAATACTAAGATAACGAGGATGTCGCTCCGTGCGTCGCTCCGTTCTTTCGTTCCTTGCGTTGCTCTTGCTCTTGCTCCTTAAAAGATTTGTGGTATTTCTTTTTGATGGAGGAGTGGCTGGTAGGTTTTAGAAAATGTGTGCCAAAAGCCCTCCAAAACGTCAGAAAATCTTCTATATATAATGTCGAGGAGTTTTACAAAGTTTGGACACAAAATCACCAAGTAGGAAACAAAATCTCGATTTTTCAGGGTTTGGCGATCGATCTTCATCAGTTGCCGATCGATCGCGGAAACATTGTGATATCCCCAAAATGATTATGTGATTTAATCATTTATTTATATTATGATGATTTAGTGTTAATTCATGGGGTTGAATTAATATTGTTGAGGAGTTACATTTCGGGGTGCATGCGGCATATGTTGGGATTTTGGGGTTGTGGCATGATTATTTGGGGTGTGTGTTATTTGTTTTGGTAAAGCATATTTAAATGGGAATTGAAGTATTTTATTGAGAAAATACTATAAAATATCATGTGAGGATATTTTAATACGTCGTGCTAAATACCGGGACCAAAACATAACACATCACTTAACCCACCACTCAACCACCCCCCTTGACCCATACCCTGCTGCCAGCTGCCAGCTGCTAACCAGACCTCTTGGCCCATCTCCCACTCCACCTTCCCATGTCTTAAACCCCTCCAATTCTCTCCCAAAAATCGTCCAGCAGCTGCTAAGGAAGTTAGGGTGGAGATCTTCCATTTTCACTGCTTGGAAAGCTTGTAAAAATCGGAGCAAAAGAGGGTGAGAAACCATGTTCTGGGTTTGAATTTAAGTTGTTTAAGTTCATACTTTTGTTGGTGTAAAAATGGCATGTTATCTTAGGTTTCTTAAAACCTTCGATTTAAATGCTTACATGGTGTTATTATGAAGCTTCCAGTATTTTTCCTTGAGCATGTTACATGTTTTATGTGGAAGATTTAAGCATGTAAAGTATAGTGTTCGAAAATCTGGGTAATGGGTGTACCCTGTTTTTCTGGAAAATATGGGATGGGAGTGAATTGGTGAAGGTGTTATCATGCATGTTAGCTAGTTTTTTTGGTAAACCTTTGGTTTGAGTACATACATGGTAGTTTCGTGAAGCCACTGGCATTTTCATTCGAGCAAAATTCATGACTTATGTGGTAGATTTAATTGCTTGAAAGTGGGTACTCAAAAATCTGGGCAGGAAGACAATGCCCTGTTTTTCAGAAAAGTTGGTTGAGTACTGATGTTAATGGGTGATTTTAATGCATGTGGGTTTGTGTTTGGGGTATATATTTTATATGAATACACTCAGGGTAGTGTATTATAGCTACTAGCATGTTTGTTTGGGCATGTTGTATGTCTTACATGTTAGATCGAAGGGTATGAAAATCAGTGTTAGAGAATTCTGGAAATCGCGCAAAGGAACAGAGTTGGAGATCGATCGCCAAGGAGGCGAGATCGATCGCGACGTTCCAGTGGGTTTTGGCGATCGATCGCCAATAAAGGGGCGATCGATCGCGGATTGCATAATTTTGGTATGCAAGACAGTAGCATCTCGCGATCGAACGGGGCTAAGGGGCGATCGATCGCGAGATGACATTTTAGGGTAAATGTGATTTTTATTTGAGTTTTGATTCCGGATTATTATGAGGTGCCTAATATTGTGTTGTGTGGTTATGTAGAACCATCACAGGTGCCAGCACAGCCGAGGAGATAAAGTCGGTTGACTCCTCTATCTTTTGGAAAGGTACGTAAGCGACGTACGGGCATCCCAACGGTAACATGTACTTTATGTTTGTCTTTTGACACATGAGGAATGCAATGTGATGCATTAAGAGTTTGATACATGTTATTATGCATTGTGATTGCATATTGTGATGTGGAATAAAAGAGGTGTATTCCACGAGTCAGGGATGATCACAGTGAAGGTTTTTAATGCTTACGCTTTACCGCAAAATATGTGGAGCGGGAGGGGGGAGGCTCGCTTGCACATGGAGGCGGGGTATACCATACTAAGCGAGGATGAGATACCGCTTGTATGAAGAAGCGAGGATGAGATACCGCTTGTTTTGAGATTATGAAGCGAAGAAGCATTAAAACAACTGATGATGACTGACTTAAGTGAAAGAGATGATATGTCATGACATTTATTTATGAAACCATATGTTCATATAATGAGTTGTTTATGAATTATGGTACAGGGACAACCAATAGGCGTTGTAAATGCGATGAAAATACAGGAAGTGTTTGTATTTATGATTTATGCATTTACGTCTTACGTATTCATATTGTGTTGTATATGAATAGCTATGTGCTCATGTGTTGGGGGTTGTCTTTGTAGGTGCTTTTGCTAAGGAGAACTAGGGTCGGGGCTGATACTTTGAGCTGTAAGGAGTGCTACTACAATAGCAGGACAGAGTTCTTTTGCGTAGTCTCTACAAGTAGTAGAGTAGAACTATAGTGTCACTCCTATTGTTTTGAGAACTGTAACTATTGTCTGTTGAAAATTTTATGGGTGCACGTGACCCTTAAGCTCAAGATGTCAACACGATTAAATACTTTGATATTGCATGATTAGTTCTCATAATTGCACCTTACATTATGTTTAGGTATCGGGGTCTCACATTTAGTGGTATCAGAGCAGTGGTTAGATAACCAGGGAAGAGTGAAGGGTAGCCTTTAGAAACAAGTTGGCTAGGTATTCATTGTTGGGCATGTTATGCATGTGATGCATATATTAGTATAAGTGTTATACTAACATGCTTTTGCATATGATACTCTTGTTATCTAACGGCTTATACTATGAACTGTTTTGGTATTGTTGTTAACTCTTGTGTTGCAGCATGGCGGCTATTAACCCGGAGAACCTCAATGAAGAGGTAGGGGATATGGGCAGTATGAATGCTAGTGTTGCTCAGATGAATCCTTTACCGCCACCTGCTGTGGGTGTGGAGCCCAGTGCACAGATGTTATTACCAGGAGAACTCAGTTTGACACAGTTTCTGAACTTCCGTCCACCCATGTTTGAGGGGACTGAGTCTGGAGAAGGGGCCGGAGAGTGGTTAGAACGGATAGAGCAGATACTTGTGACTGCACCCTGTGCACGTACCGCATGGCTGAGGTTAGCCGAATTTCAGATGGCGAAGAAGCCTTCTATGTGGTGGAAGACCACTGTGATGGAGCTGAGGGCTCAAGGTATGGTGGTAGACTGGACTATATTCAGGACCCGGTTCCTTAACCGGTATTTTTCTGCAGCCGCCAGACAAGTAAAGGAAGACGAGTTCAATAGTTTAAAGCAAGGCAGCCTGTCAGTATCAGACTACGCTATGCAGTATTCCTCACTGCTGAGGTATGTACCTCATATTGCTGTCAGCAGTCATGCAAAGATGAGGAACTTTCTGAAGGGACTAAGGCCAGAGCTATTTGATCGGGTTGTCTCCAACAACCCCAGATCATTTGATGACGCCCTGACACGGGCAGAATTGGCGGAGATTGCAGTGGGCGCGTACAAGGACGTTGTACCCCCTTTTGTACCACCTCAGAGACCAGCTGTTGATAGCCTGAGGCCACGAGGAGACCAGTTCAAGCCTCGTGGGGCCTCTTCATCTTCTAGATTCAGTGGGAAGAAGTTTCAAAGTCAGAAGCAAAGAACCGAGGGCCATCCCAGGGAAGTAAGACAGGAGGAAATCGATGTAACAACTGTGGAGGATAGCACTTGTCACGTGACTGTCAGGGTTGCTATGTCTGTGGCAAGATGGGTCACTTGGCTCGAGGTTGCCCCAATCGGGCAGATCAGGCAGACTCCAGGCCGAATAGGCCAAGATTTGATGCTGGGAGGGCACCACAGAGACAGCAATTTGCACCACGACCACAGGGAGGTCAGACGGCAGGACCGCCGCAGGGACAAGTGTATGCTTTGACGCGAGAGCAGGCAGAGGCAACCCCGGAGGAGTTGATTGCCGGTATGTGTTACTTACTTACGTACCCTGCATTTATTTTGATAGATACAGGTGCTTCCCATTCTTTTGTATCTGTTGCTTTTATGGAGAGACACCACTTGTGCTCGTCTCTGTTACCCACGCCTCTCATGGTCTCGACACCCACGGGAAAGCATGTGATTGCGGATCGACTGTTAACTGATTGCCTCATTTATTTTGAAGGCAATGATCTGAGGGCTGATCTGATTCAGTTAGAGATGGCAGATTTTGACTGCATTATCGGCTTTGACGTGTTGAGCAGATATCGAGCTGTGGTAGATTGCCGACAGAGGATGGTACGTTTTCTTTCTGATCAGGGGTTCCAGTGGACTTTTTATGGAGATGGCTCTCATCCAAAGATTCCAGTGATCTCAGCGGTTAAGATGTCACGATTATTGGAACGTGGCTACATGGGCTACCTTATTTATGCCGTGGATGCATCAGAAGAGAAGGAAGTGAGAGCCGAGGACATTCCAGTTGTGGCGGAGTTCATTGATGTGTTCCCAGATGAGATTCCGGGGTTTCCGCCTGTCAGGGATGTTGAGTTCGCCATTGAGCTGCTGCCAAGGACTTCTGCTATTTCTCGTGCCCCATACAGGATGGCACCGGCAGAGCTGAGAGAGCTGAAGGTACAGTTACAGGAGCTCCTCGACAAGGGATACATTCATCCTAGTGTATCGCCTTGGGGTGCACCAGTCTTGTTCGTGAAAAAGAAGGATGGTTCAATGCGTCTGTGCATTGACTACAGGCAACTGAACAAGGCCACAGTGAAGAACAGGTATCCACTTCCGAGGATTGATGATCTGTTCGATCAACTTCAGGGTACCGAGGTTTACTCAAAGATAGATTTGAGGTCAGGCTATCACCAGGTGCGGGTTAGAGCTGATGATATCCAAAAGACAGCTTTTAGAACTCGGTATGAACACTACGAGTTCTTGGTGATGCCATTTGGGGTGACGAATGCCCCAGCTGTCTTTATGAGCTTGATGAACCGAGTGTTTCAGGAGTATCTTGATCAGTTTGTGATCGTATTCATTGATGACATCCTTGTCTACTCAAGAAGTGAGGAGGAACATGCCGATCATTTGAGGACAGTACTTCAGATTCTCAGAGATCACCAGTTGTACGCCAAACTCAGCAAATGTGAGTTTTGGCTGAGCAGTGTATCATTCTTGGGTCACATTATCTCTCGAGAGGGGATAGCAGTAGATCCCAGGAAGATTGAGGCAGTTATGGATTGGTCCGCCCCTACTTCAGTCAGTGAGATTCGAAGTTTTCTTGGGTTGGCTGGCTATTACCGACGTTTCATCGAGGGTTTCTCAAAGATCGCCAAGCCACTTACACAGCTGACTCAGAAGGGAGTCTCATTCTGTTGGTCAGAGGCTTGTGAGCAGAGTTTCAGGGAATTAAAGCACAGACTGACTACTGCATCAGTTTTGGTGATTCCCAGGGAGAACAAAGGATTTGTTCTTTATACTGACGCATCGCTACAGGGCCTAGGATGCGTACTGATGCAAGACAGACATGTAGTGGCTTATGCTTCTAGACAGTTGAAGCCACACGAGACGAGGTATCTAGTCCATGATTTGGAGTTAGCGGCTATAGTGTTTGCCTTGAAGATATGGCGACACTACTTATATGGTACCTCATTTACCATCTTCACTGATCACAAGAGCCTGAAGTTCTTGTTTACACAGGCTGAGCTGAATATGAGGCAGAGGAGATGGATGGACCTGCTGAAGGATTATGACTGTGAAATCAAATACCACCCGGGAAAAGCAAACTTGACAGCCGACGCTTTGAGTCGGAAGGTGAGGAGTACAGCGGAGGATGTTATGAGTTTATCAGCTATGTTTGCCTCCTACTGTCAGTTGGGTTTGGATTTCGAGGTATCTTCTTCACCGGTACAGGTTTTAACCTTGTTAGCTGAGCCTGTTATTTATGATCACATCAGGAAGGCTCAGAGGACCGACATAGAGGTTCAGAGATGGTTGTCAGTATTCGTTCAGGACAGTCGTCGAAGTTCAGGACGGCTGAGGATGGTTCTTTGAGGATTGGCGACTGATGGGTAGTCCCGGATGTACCTGAGTTGCGTCGGGGTATATTACAGCGAGCTCATTGCAGCAGGATGAGTGTCCACCCGGGCGGGAAGAAGATGTATAAGAATCTACGCAGCCAGTTCTGGTGGAGGCGTATGAAACAAGATGTCACCTCATTCGTCAAGAGATGTTTGATCTATCAGCAGGTGAAGGCTGAGAGGCAGAGGCCTGGAGGTGAGCTAAGGAGTTTGGAGATACCCGAGTGAAGTGGCAGCACGTGTCTATGGATTTCGTAACCCATTTACCGAGGACTGTTTCGGATTTTGATGCTATAAGGGTAGTCGTCGACAGATTGACTAAGAGTGCTCATTTCATTCCCTACTGTATGACCTTCACGTACTTGAGGATGGCACAGTTATATGTCAGAGATGTGGTGAGACTGCATGGGATCCCTGTTTCGATTGTGTCAGATCGAGATCCGCGGTTTACATCTCACTTCTGGGAGGATCTTCAGTCAGCTCTAGGTACAGAGTTGAGGTTGAGCACAACCTATCATCCCCAGACGGACGGACAGACCGAGCGTACGATACAGACGCTCGAAGATATGTTGAGGGCTTGTGTGTTGGAATTCGATACTTCTTGGCAGGACTCGCTAGCCTTAGTAGAGTTCTCTTACAACAACAGCTACCAGGCAAGCATATAGATGGCTCCTTTTGAGGCCCTCTATGGTAGACGTTGTAGGTCACCTTTGTGTTGGGACGACGTGGATCGCAAATCAGTCGGAGGACCAGATTTGATCCGGGAAATGGAAGAAAAGGTAAAGGTGATAAGACAGAAGATGGAGGCAGCTCAGGACAGACAGGCAGCGTATGCCAATCAGCGGCGGAGATCGTTCGAGTTTCAGTTGGGCGACAGAGTCTTTCTGAAGATCGCACCCTTCAGGGGTGTGGTACGGTTTGGTATGCGGGGGAAGTTATCCCCGAGATATGTGGGGTCGTACGAGATCTTGCAGCGTGTGGGTACTCTGTCCTACCGGTTAGCTTTACCGCCCTCCCTGTCTAGCATTCACGATGTATTTCATGTGTCTATGCTGCGGAAGTACGAGCCAGATCCTTCTCATATGTTACAGCCTTCTGAGGTTCAGATAGAGTCCGATGTTTCCTATATGGAGCAGCCTATCAGGATTTTGGATAGGGCATACCGCAGGCTTCGGAACAAAGTTATTCCTATGATCAAGGTTCAGTGGGATCGTAGGGGTGTCGAGGAGGCCACGTGGGAGACGGAGCGACACATGGTGCAGCACTATCCAGAACTGTTTTCTGGGATGGGATTTATGTTTTTTTTATATTGGGTAAGTACATGCTGATTTCGAGGGCCAAATCTTATAAGTATGGGAGTAATGTGATATCCCCGAAATGATTATGTGATTTTAATCATTTATTTATATTATGATGATTTAGTGTTAATTCATGGGGTTGAATTAATATTGTTGAGGAGTTACATTTCGGGGTGCATGCGGCATATGTTGGGATTTTGGGGTTGTGGCATGATTATTTGGGGTGTGTGTTATTTGTTTTGGTAAAGCATATTTAAATGGGAATTGAAGTACTTTATTGAGAAAATACTATAAAATATCATGTGAGGATATTTTAATACATCGTGCTAAATACCGGGACCAAAACATAACACATCACTTAACCCACCACTCAACCACCCACCTTGACCCATACCCTGCTGCCAGCTGACAGCTGCTCACCTATACCTCTTGGCCCATCTCCCACTCCACCTTCCCATGTCTGAAACCCCTCCAATTCTCTCCCAAAAATCGACCAGCAGCTGCTAAGGAAGTTAGGGTGGAGATCTTCCATTTTCACTGCTTGGAAAGCTTGTAAAAATCGGAGCAAAAGAGGGTGAGAAACCATGTTCTGGGTTTGAATTTAAGTTGTTTAAGTTCATACTTTTGTTGGTGTAAAAATGGCATGTTAGCTTAGGTTTCTTAAAACCTTTGATTTAAATGCTTACATGGTGTTATTATGAAGCTTCCAGTATTTTTCCTTGAGCATGTTACATGTTTTATGTGGAAGATTTAAGCATGTAAAGTATAGTGTTCGAAAATCTGGGTAATGGGTGTACCCTGTTTTTCTGGAAAATATGGGATGGGAGTGAATTGGTGAAGGTGTTATCATGCATGTTAGCTAGTGTTTTTTTGTAAACCTTTGGTTTGAGTACATACATTTTTGTGAAGCCCCTGGCATTTTCATTCGAGCAAAATTCATGACTTATGTGGTAGATTTAATTTCTTGAAAGTGTGTACTCAAAAATCTGGGCAGGAAGACAATGCCCTGTTTTTCAGAAAAGTTGGTTGAGTACTGATGTTAATGGGTGATTTTAATGCATGTGGGTTTGTGTTTGGGGTATATATTTTATATGAATACACTCAGGGTAGTGTATTATAGCTACTAGCATTTTTGTTTGGGCATGTTGTATGTCTTACATGTTAGATCGAAGGGTATGAAAATCAGTATTGGAGAATTATGGAAATCGCGCAAAGGAACAGAGTTGACGATCGATCGCCAAGGAGGCGAGATCGATCGCGACGTTCCAGTGGGTTTTGGCGATCGATCGCCAATAAAGAGGCGATCGATCGCGGATTGCATAATTTTGGTATGCAAGACAGTAGCATCTCGCGATCGATCGGGGCTAAGGGGCGATCGATCGCGAGATGACATTTTAGGGTCAATGTGATTTTTATTTGAGTTTTGATTCCGGATTATTATGAGGTGCCTATTATTGTGTTGTGTGGTTATGTAGAACCATCACAGGTGCCAGCACAGCCGAGGAGATAAAGTCGGTTGACTCCTCTATCTTTTGGAAAGGTACGTAAGCGACATACGGGCATCCCAACGGTAACATGTACTTTATGTTTGTCTTTTGACACATGAGGAATGCAATGTGATGCATTAAGAGTTTGATACATGTTATTATGCATTGTGATTGCATATTGTGATGTGGAATAAAAGAGGTGTATTCCACGAGTCAGGGATGATCACAGTGAAGGTTTTTAATGCTTACGCTTTACCGCAAAATATGTGGAGCGGGAGGGGGAGGCTCGCTTGCACATGGAGGCGGGGTATACCATAATAAGCGAGGATGAGATACCGCTCGTATGAAGAAGCAAGGATGAGATATCGCTTGTTTTGAGATTATGAAGCGAAGCATTAAAACAACTGATGATGACTGACTTAAGTGAAAGAGATGATATGTCATGACATTTATTTATGAAACCATATGTTCATATAATGAGTTGTTTATGAATTATGGTACATGGTACAGGGACAACCAATAGGCGTTGTAAATGCGATGCAAATACAGGAAGTGTTTGTATTTATGATTTATGCATTTACTTCTTACGTATTCATATTGTGTTGTATATGAATAGCTTTGTGCTCATGTGTTGGGGGTTGTCTTTGTAGGTGCTTTTGCTAAGGAGAACTAGGGTCGGGGCTGATACTTTGAGCTGTAAGGAGTGCTACTACAATAGTAGGACAGAGTTCTTTTGCGTAGTCTCTACAAGTAGTAGAGTAGAACTATAGTGTCACTCCTATTGTTTTTAGAAATGTAACTATTGTCTGTTGAAAATTTTATGGGTGCACGTGACCCTTAGGCTCAAGATGTCAACACGATTAAATACTTTGATATTGCATGATTAGTTCTCATAATTGCACCTTACATTATGTTTAGGTATCGGGGTCTCACAAACATTCTGGACAAAATAACCAAATTTTTCATATCCGCGATCGATCTTCATCATTTGCCGATCGATCGCGGAAATCTGGCGATCGATCTTTGTAAGTTGCCGATCGATCGTGGGTCAAAATCTCCAATCTTGCGATTTAGTCCCTCCTTTTCCATATTTAGCTCGGTTTGGTCCTTTTTGAGCAATTTAAGCCTATTTTACTCCACTCTTTTGCATTTGAACCTGGATTCCTGAAATATACATATATATACCAAAACGTGTAATATTTTGTAGGAATCACTACAAAAACACATCTAATCATATATCAAATTAAGTGGAAAATCACACTTATCATACCCTAGAACCTATTTGATGATGACACTTTGAGGTGAAATTTTATCGTTATGAACTTGACTTGGAAATGATCTAGGCGATCTTTGGACCGTTTGAGTCTTTCAAGCTTACCTAGTCTATATCAATCCCTAGTATCCCATTTTGATCTTTATTAAATATTTAAAAAAAGAATGGTATATGCATTGCATATAATTAGACCCTCAATCAACATTTATTGATAAACTCATTATACCTACTCTATTATGAGCCTAAAATAAAAAAAATTGTCATCACCCTAAGGGAGTATAATGAATCTCGTTCATTCCACATGGATTTTTATATCTTAATGAGCTTAGTGAAAATTTTTATGAATGAGAAAATGGAAAAGAAAAAAAGAAAGAGCCTTGAGAAAAGATTATATAAATAAGACCCAAAGTGGCCAAGGCTAGAAAAAATTAGAAGAGAAACTCGATATGTGCTGAAATATGAACGTTACAAAATTATACTCTCGTCTTTGTGCTATCTTATCTTTTCTTTGTAACTGACACAAAATACCAAAAATTACAAGCTTAAAAAGACCTTTTGATCCAAGTCTAGGGAGTGACTACATCAGTGGGGATGTTGGAAATAGGCCTATGGGGTTCTCAACGATAATCTTGATTTTGAGTTAATTAGCATAATTTGATCTTGAAGATGTGTATGAAACTTGAGATTGACAATAGCACACACGCACGTTCCGAGTTGGCGATAAATTAATTTCAAAAGTCTTGTTAAATGGCCCTAAAAAATTTCACTTTAAAGTGATACATATATATTGATATCAAAAAATATATATAATTCCATTTAGGCCTTTCTTTAGTAAAACAAACATTAACCAGCATTATCACATAGTCTCGAAAATATCATATTCCAAGTGCAACATACACGGGGCATACCCCGGTAAATTTATTTTGTTTGAAAAGCATATACTATTACTGGGAATAAGAAATCATACATAACCTGAGCTCGCTCATCATGGAGCTCGGTTGTCTCTCGATGCGTCGTTGTAAGCATCGTCACCATGTCCACCTGTAAAGCCTGTCATGTCATGTTGCTTGATATGGGGTAAAACACGTCTTGGTCAATTTGTTGATTCTTTCTTGTCAGTTTGTGAGTGAGATGCCTGAGCTATTAAGTAGCCATGAATTGATTCATTTTGAATTATCAATGTTGAACTCTACATTTTGATCTTATTGCTTGCTCGATGACAATCAAGTTTAAGTTTGGGGGAGTTGATAAGTGTGGATTTTACACTTATTTTGCTATGAAATTATAGGCGTTTTATTATAATTCATGGACAATATTAAGCGTTTTTGTGTTGTTTTTATTTGACTAGGTAGAAATGTATAATGTGGAGGAATTGAGCTAAAAAAATGAAAAATGACCAAACCGAGCAAACACGTCGAAGGAAGGAAAAAAATCACAAGTTAGAAGATTTTCATCAGCGATCGATCTTCATCGATGTGCCGATCGATCACCTAGGAGCGTGACTTCGGCAACAAAATTTAAGAACACGCGATCGATCGCGAGAAGTTGCCGATCGATCGCCAAGGTGCATACGTTGAAAAAATAAAAGTTGGAAGGTCGTGATTGATCATCGCGAGAAGTTGGCGATCGATCTCCCGATGCTGAATTTTGGAAAATCTTTCCTTTTAGAATTTGAGTCTAACAAGGACACTTCTATACACATCTTCCACTATTTAAAGGACCTTGTGCGCGGAAATTTGGGACTTTTTGGCTCAGATTTCTAACCTAGTAAAAAGCCTCCAACCCCAAACACTTCAAGCCATTGAAGAGGAAGATACATTGGGAGAGACAGGACGACGCATCGAAGCAAGGAGTCAACACCTCGCGTTAATTCGTATTTCTAATCTTTTTCCATCTTTCATTTTCAGATTTTAATGTTTAGTTTTTTGCAAAACATGATTTTTCATTGTTATTTGAGGATGATAGTTGGCTAAGTTTTGTTGTCAAGACTAGTGGATTCCATGTTTTGAACCCATGATTTAATAACGATTTTTGATTGATTCCTACAATTCTTTGTGCGTAATTTATTGTTCTTCATGCTTTTAAGGTATTGATCACATTTGAATGGTATTATATATTGTGATTGACTTGACCATATGATATTGCAATACGATATAATAAATTAAGCCATGGGTTTAGATTGAGACTGACCAAGTAAAATCGAAAACACGTGTGATAGCAATAGATTTACCAAAATTGAAGGCTAGTAGTTTTCATAGATCTTATTTCAATATTGATTGTTCAATAAGGACATGTGAGTGGTTTATTGCAACAATTATATTAGACTCGTTATAGCTTAACCATAGTATAACGAATGCATTAGGAAAACTCGTCACCTTAAAACATATGATTTTAAATTATAACTAGATTACATGGGTGAACTGAAGTCTTGATAATTGTCTCCACTGATTTTCAACACTCTTTATTTCTTGATTGTGTTGGAATTATTGTTTTGGGTTAATCTAGTTAATTTAATCATCATAAATATTAGAAGGTTAAATATAGTTAAGGTAGTTAAATTTGGTACTTACTAGTCCTCATGGGTTTGACACTCGTACTTCTCATCTACTATACTAAAACCTGACACCGTGCACTTTGCAGTATAATCTCGCAATACTGAGAATTACTGTTTAAATAAATCGCAATCAACTCTCCTCACACTCACCACTCCATATGAATTTGGAGTTCTTTTATGTGAGCTTTGTAAGGGGTTTGGCTATCGAGAAAAATCCTTCAACAAATATTCAATAATAGCCAACTTTGAATCTCTGTAACAGTCTTTGGTATTGGCCAGTCCATAATCGCTTCCACTTTCTTAGGATCTACGTACAAGCATGCTTCAGAGATGATGTGATACTCGAGAATGAATCACTAGGATTGTATTATGTAAACTCGGTTTAGCAATGAACCAGGTGTGGTTAAATATCTAAAATTACAAGACCATATGATTTGAGGATCCAAGAATCCAACTTATTTGTTGCAAAGAAATAATCAGCATGATTTGTTTTAAATAAAGAGTTGTTCAAAGAATGCCTTACCAAGCAAAAACACATACATGCACACTTTTTCACACACAAATCTCTACACACCTTTCAACCCTTATCCTCCTCTCTCTTCTTCTCACCATTTTGAGTAAGCTTTGGAAGTTTGAATCTTGCTTCAAAGCTTGGAGCTATTGCATTAAAGGTAAGGGTTAATGGTGTAGGAAGAACATTTAGTTATGGTTGTGTATTTGATAGCTTATGGTTGTTGGGATAGATGGATTTTGATGGGTAGATTCTTACTTGTTGTGAACTTGTTTAAAGATGTTTAGATCTGTTTTGTTAAGTTCATAGTGAGTTAATGAGTATAGTAGTTGTTGATGGGAACTTATGTAGTTAAATCACCACTTTTGGCTGAAAAACAGGGTAGCGATCGATCGCTAACAAGGAGCGATCGATCGCGCCGCTACAGGTTATTTTGAGCGATGATGAATAGTGCTAACGATTGATCACCAAAAGTGAGCGATCGATCGGTAGAACGTGCGATCGATCGCTAAAGAATACGAGATCGATCGCTTGACTCCAGTAGCATTTCTCACAATTTTGTAAAGCTCGCGATCGATCGCGAGTCTTGGAGCGATCGATCGCGAGGTTTGAAAAATTGAAAAAAATTATTATTTCAATATACTTTTGAGATGAGATCTCTTATGGCTACTAATATTGAATTGTTGGACATGTGTAGAGCCTCCACAAGGTGCGGATCAAAGGAGGGGATAATCTTACCCTACTTCGTTCATTTTGACAAGCAAGGTACGTAGAGACGTACGAGTATTTCAATAGTATGATGTGCATGTGTATACAATGTTGTGCAAATGATACATAACGTAATTGGTATCATGTCGCTGTCTTATCGTAGCGACGAAAATATAATATATATGCCACTGTCATGTCAAAGCGATGATAATGCCGATGTCGTGTTGAAGCAATGATATATGTCGTTGTCACGTCGAAGCGATGATAATGCCATTGTCATGTCGAAGCGATGAGTATTATATATGCCGCTGATAATTTGAAGCGATGTGTGCCGTAAATATTGGGTTGCACCAAAAAGAGAATTGTTGTATTCGTTTAAATGACATGACATTCGGGATGGACTTTAGAACCGCGTTAATGATGTATCTTTCTAAAAATATGGAAATGAATTATATGAACAGGAACCATCCAAGAGAATATTACGATCATTGGACACATGAAGTATCTTTGTAATTTACATAATGTTTAATGATTGATTTCATTTGATTAATGCTTGAGGATGTTGTATATATATACTCATGGTTTTGGGGTTGTTCCTGTAGGGGTTTGTGGCAAGGGACACTAACGAGAACCTTTTTGAAGAAATCAGACATAGAACCAAATCAACTAGGGACATCAGTAGACGATGAACGTAGAAGATCTAAAATGGCATGATAGGGTCTAAACATCATAGCTAATTTACTTTTGATCAATGAAATTTTGTAACCGAAAACGGATTAATATTAACAACACCTGTATTTGATTTGGATTCTATTATTAAGCTTTCTTTGGTTATTTCCAATTACCAATTGAGACTGTTAATTAGACTTTTGACGGCTAGGTCTTACAGATGATATGCCCTAAAAATGCAACGTTGTCCCGCAAAATTCACATTTCTTGAATTTGGCAAAGAGTTCTTTCTCCCTTAAGGTCTGTAGAGTAAGACGAAGATGTTCCTTGTGTTTCTCTTTACTTGATGAATAGACCAGAATGTCATCGATGAATACTACCACAAACGTGTCCAAGAATGTCTTGAATACTCGGTTCATCAAATCCATGAATGTGGTTGGAGCATTCGTCAATCCAAATGGAATAACCTTGAACTCGTAATGCCCATATCTTGTTCGGAAGGCAGTCTTCGGAATATCTTCTGCCTTAATCTTGAGCTGATGATAGCCTTACCTTATGTAGGGTCTTCCTACCTTAACATCCTGTTAATAACATATTAAGGACTAAACATGCATTCATAACCTCTTAGGGCACCGGTTGTAGCTTTGAGCTTATAAATTTACAGGCCAAAAGTAAAATTTCAAAAGCTAGTTAATTACATTCTCAATAATGAATGTTAAGGCGATAGAATTATACTACTCCTAGAGTAGAGACTATCCAAAAAAAATCATGTATCCTAACTTCTTTCATGCTCCTCATAGCTCACTGCCTCAACCCGGCCCTTGGTCCTTTAGTCCAAAAGTGTACCTACAGGAACAACCCTTCATGAGCATATACATCATTACTTAACATCATAAGATAATGGCATATAAATAAATGCATGAAAGTAATTGGTAACATATACTTCCTGGTTAATCGTATTAACCTTCTTTGGTTGTCCCTGTTTCATAGTCATGCATGTAATCATTAGTTCTTGACATAAATGATTAAAATCGTACTTCACTTATATGCTCGACATCGACAATGTTAATTAGAAATGTGACTGTCCTGGTTCTATTATGACAGCGGCACAATTGCCCCCCCACCTCCCCCCCGCTCGACATAAAGCGGAATTATGATACCCCTCGCTACGCCTTGATAGCGGATCTCCTCGCTTAGCGGAATATGATACCCCTCGCTACGCCTTGATAGCGGACGTATCCCCTTGCTAGTTATGTGAGCGGCAAGTACCTTCCTCGCTTGCCCATAATAACCACCGGACATTCAACCATTCTTAATAACATAGTTACAAATACATCATCATCATCATATCATAAACATCGTCATCTTATAAACATCATCATCTTGTAAACATCATCATCTTATAAGCATCATCGTCATATAGACATCATCATCTTATCATAATCGTCATCGTAAACGTCATATCATCTTCATTTATCATAACATCATCATCATAAACTTACTTATCATAATCATCATCATAAACATCATAAATACTTATGCAATCAATGCATAGTCATAGTTTAGGAGTATGTTACCGTCTGATGCCCGTACGCTTCTTACGTACCTTGTTAGTTCCGAACTTAATCGATAAGATTTTAAAGATGACAAAACATATCAGACCGGATCGAGGGAAATCAGACTGACCAGATCGATCGCCCAAAACAGATCAAGCTGATAAGATGACAAAGCATATCAGACCGGATCGAGGGTAATCAGACTGATCAGATCGATAGCTAAAAACAGAACAAGCTGATAAGGCATATCACATATCAGACCGTATCGATAGATATCAGACTGACTAGATCGAAGCTTCAGATCGATCTCAATCTTTATCAGATCAGAGCAGTCAAGGATGCATAAAGAGTGGCTCTTCAGTCCGAATCATTAACGGCTATTTATTGTAGCATTTAATGTCGTAATTAATGCTACAAAGGACCAAAGACTGAAGATTACCATAAAAGGTAAGAAGACAAAGAAGAGCTTACCTGACAGTCGCCGAAAGCATGAACCAGAACGGCAAGTATCCTGAAGAAGAAGACTGTAGCTTACTCAGAGATTAAGCAGAGTCAAGAGTTGCACATTAAGGGAAATAATGCCGTTGGTACATGCAACTATAAAAGGATGCAACAACAATACAGACGAAAAAAACAAGACTCTCGCTGATCAATCTATAAACGCACAAGAAAAGCAAAACAGCACAAGCTTACAAGCTCAGAAGCTCTCGAGCTGAAATCATTATTAAGCACGATTACATTGTAATATTTGATCATTTAGGATCACTGTGCGCATCTTGTGTATTCTGTATTGAAAAATAGAAGTGAGAAAAAATTGTAACTGTCAGACAGAGAGTGTCTGAACAGATCGAGTGACTAGAAGTTTCAGTCTGGTAGTGAGGTAAATCCAGCTGAATCGGGTTTGTACAACAGGATTGTATAAATCAAAGTCTTCTAGTAGAAACCTTCCTTAATTGGAAGAAGGGGAGACGTAGAAGGATTACACCACCTTCGAACTTCCAGAAACATATCCTTTGTCTTATCTTTCTGCACTCGCTCTTTCACTCAAGCCATCGAGCCGTTCTTACAAATATAAAAACAGACAGTTCCGCACTTATACATTCAGTGGTCTGTTCTATAAAAGAGTTGATTAAGAAACAGATTTCTTTCACTAATCCGAAAGAAATCACAAGGGATTAATTTTTACAAGGAGTGTTCATTCACCCCCCCCCCCCCCCCTCTAAACACTCCAGACCGATCCTAACAAGTGATATCAGAGCAGGTCATCTTAATCAGCACAAAGACACTTGAGCTGATGGCATCATTCAACAAAATTCCTATGTTCTCAAAAGAAGACTATGATGACTGGAGAATCAGAATGCAAGCTCATCTTGCAGCTCAGGATGACGATATGTGGTTCGTCATCACTGATGGACCAATGAAGATTCTGAAAGTAAATACAGCAGTCGCCATCACTGGTGGAGAACCACAAATGGTAGAGAAGGACAGATCCCTCTGGACGAATGAGGAAAGAAAGAAAGCAAATCTCGACAATGTTGCCAAGGACATCTTGTTCAAGACATTGGACAAGAACATGTTCAGCAAAATCAAAATGTGCTCTACTGCCAAAGAAATTTGGGAGAAGATAGCACAGCTATGTGAAGGCAATGACCAGACCAAAGAAAACAAGCTGACTGTTGCTCTTCAAAGATTTGAGAGCATAAAGATGAAGAGTGGAGAAACTCTAAATGAGTTTGATGAAAGAGTCACTGGTATCATTAATGAACTGAATGGTCTGGGCAAGGAATACTCAAACAGAGAGATCGCTCTGAAAGTTATGAGAGCCCTGCCAAAAGAATGGGATGTTAAGACCATTGCAATGAGGGAGTCCAAAGATCTGAACAAGGTTGAACTTCATGATCTGTTCGCAGATCTTAAAGCATATGAGTTCGAACTGATAAGCAGAGGTGAAGCAGAGTCATTCATCTCTCAACCAAACAAAGCACTGGCAGCTATTCCAGACCAGATCGCCTCCACATCAGATCGATCTATCGAACAGATAAGTAATGATGCTATGTCATTATTTATCAAGAAATTTGGTAAATTCATGTCTAAAAATAAGAGAAATTTTAAACCCTCTCATTATAAATCAAGAAATGACGATGCTGTTAATGATCAGGCTTGCTACAATTGTGGTAAGACCGGACATTTCATTGCAGATTGCACCAGACCGAAGAAAGAAGAACGGAAGGAGAAGCATCGCGATGACAGGAAAAAGAAACACTACAAAGACCGTAAAAATCATGGAAAGTCCCAAAAGGTCCTAGTAGCTGAAGAAGGAAACAGCAAGTGGGCTCAGACTGACTCCGATTCAGAAAGCTACGAATATTCTTCCAGCGAAAGCGAAGAAGATATTCAATGTCTAATGGCAGACGAAGAGATGAGTCAGACAGACGAGGTATTTGATTTTGACTCAAATGAATTTACACGTGAAGAGCTCATGTCCGCACTGCAAGACATGGCTAATGATTATAGGATCTTAGCTGAATCATTTGAGAAAAATAAAGCTAAAGTCAATGATCAAATGGATGAGCACAACAAACCAAGCTGCTCTGAGCAGGTTGAGTGCAACAATCTCCAGATCGAGCTGAATAAGCTGAAAATCTCCTATGATCATCTCCATGAAGAAAATAAGAGAATTAGCACACAAAATGCTAAGATTTCTCATATATTCAAAACATGGACAAAATCCAGAACATCTTTGGAAGAGTTACAAGAGGTACAAAGAAACGTTGGTGATTTCACCGGCATAGGCTTTGACACCAAAGAATCCACCAAAGATGAATCTGAACTGTTGCTGGTAAAGAACAAAATCAAACAAATGACATTTGTTAAATCCAGCACAGTATATGAGACTGAAGCACCTACGATTCAAACGGGAGTCTCTTTCATGAATCAAGGTTTGAGAAAAGAAATTGGATATGTCAACCAAGCCAAAGAAAAGGCACCAGCAAGCTTTGCGTCTTTCAAACCAAATCTAAAGGTGCAAGATCGAAGGCAAGGAAGACAATACAATTACTATAATTCAAAACCAGTTCAACGAAGATATAAACTACCCCATGAGAATCAAGGGTTTCCATATCGCACACATTATCACACACAACATCGAAACAGACCAGCTCACAGCACACCACACACACACAAGCCATTAAAACTGATGCAGGTGTGGGTTCCCAAAGGGCTAATCCGTTCTGGACCCAAATAGGATTGGGTACCAACAATAAATATGTTTGATGACAGGTACCGAAGAAACTTGCATCAGACTGGTACTTGGACAGCGGGTGTTCTCGTCATATGACTGGAAACATCGAGCTGCTGTCTGAAGTTACAGAATGTACTGGACCCAAGATCATTTTCGGGGATAACTCAAAGGGTAAGACTGTGGGCAAGGGTAAGATTGTCCATGGCAACATTATTATCAATGATGTGCTGTTAGTTGAAAATCTGTGCTATAATCTGATTAATATAAGTCAACTTTGTGATAATGGTTATGCTGTAGAATTTCACAAACACAGTTGCACTGTTAAATCGTCAGATGGTATGACCATGCTTGTAGGAATAAGAAATGGAAATACATATAAGATTAACTAGAATCATGCTCAACCTGATAATCCTAATTGCTTCATCGCTAACAATGATAATAAACACTGGCTATGGCATAAACGCTTGAATCATATCAATTTTAAGACTATTTCTAGCCTGTGTAAACATGATTTAGTTATCGGTCTGCCCAAGATCGATTTTGCTAAGGATAAGATCTGCGAAGCTTGCCAAATGGGCAAACAGATCAGATCATCCTTCAAAAACAAGAATGCCAAATCCTCCTCCCGTTGTTTAGAACTATTGCATATGGACTTGTTTGGTCATATACCAATAACAAGTTTAGGGGGAATCCGGTATACTCTTGTTGTTATTGATGATTACTCACGCTTTACATGGACTATATTTTTGAGCAGTAAAGATCAGACCGGTCCGAAGTTGATCAAGCTGCTGAAACGCACTCAGAATGAGAAATCATCCAGCATAGACAGGATTCGAAGTGACAAAGGCACTGAGTTTTCAAATCAAAATCTTGAATCCTTTCTAGAAGATCATGGAATTAAGCATGAGTTTTCAGCCGCTCGAACTCCTCAACAGAATGGAGTTGCAGAACGAAGAAACAGAACGCTCAAAGAAGCAGCAAGAACAATGCTTGCTGATTCTGGAATTTCACAAAAGTTCTGGGCAGAAGCTGTAAATACTGCATGCTACACTCAAAATCGGTCTATGATTAACAAGAAGCTGAATCTCACTCCATATGAAATATGGACTGGTAACAGACCGTCTATTTCTCACCTTCATGTATTTGGCTGTAAATGTTTCGTTCACAACAATGGTAAGAATCATCTTACAGCATTTAAAACTAAGTCAGATAATTGAATATTCTTAGGATATTCATCAACTAGCAAAGCGTATCGCGTTTTTAATAATCATACCTTAACTGTAGAAGAATCAGTTCATGTAGTTTTTGATGAATCTTTGTGTGTTGAGGGTAACAAAGAATCAATTCAAAATCAGATGGAAAACATCCATCTTGAAGCTAACAGTGATGATGAGATTGTAGCTAACAGGTCAAGAGACAATCCACCAGAACCTGAAGTACCAGCCAGATCGGATCAAGGCAATGAAGCTTCTTCAGATCGAGCCGATCCGGATGATCCAAACTCTCATATCAAAGCAGATGCTGATCATACCTCTACTACTACTCATTCGGTTGGACCAGACAATCCAGAGTCAAGCTATCGATGGACTAAGAGGCATCCACCTAATCTAGTGATTGAAAATCCCTCTGCACCGATTAGAACCAGAGGACAGATGATGGATGAGTTCACTCATGCTGCCTTCATCTCAACTCTAGAACCTAAGAAGATCGATGAAGCTCTGATTGATTTCAACTGGATTAAGGCCATGCAAGAAGAGCTTAATCAATTCGAACAAAATCAAGTTTGGAGTCTAACCCCCAGACCAAGCGATCTACCTGTTATTGGAACCAGATGGGTTTTCAGAAACAAGCTGGACGCAGATGGAACTATGGTTAGAAACAAGGCCAGACTGGTGGCACAAGGATTCAGACAAGAAGAAGGAATTGACTTCGATGAATCTTTTGCACCAGTCGCCAGACTTGAAGCAATCAGAATCTTTCTTGCATATGCTGCCTTTAAAGACTTCAAGGTATATCGGATGGACGTCAAGAGCGCATTTCTTAATGGTAAGCTTCAGGAGGAAGTTTACATTGAGCAACCTCCTGGATTTCAGAACCACTCATTCCCTAATCATGTATACCTACTGAATAAAGCAGTATATGGTCTGAAACAAGCACCAAGAGCCTGTTATGACACTCTATCTCAATTTCTGTTGAACCATGATTTTCAGATCGGCTCAGTAGATAAAACTCTCTTTAAACTTATTAAGGGGGAACATACCATGTTAGTTCAGATTTATGTTGATGATATAATCTTTGGGTCAACTAACCCCAAATTATGCGAGAAATTTTCCAAGTTGATGCATGGACTGTTTGAGATGAGCATGATGGGAGAACTCTCATTCTTTTTGGGTCTCCAAGTCAAACAGCTCAGCAAATTGTATTTTCATCAACCAAACCAAGTATACCAAAGAGCTGCTTAAGAGATTCGGAATGGAAACATGCTCAACTGCATCCACTCCAATGAGTCCTACAATCAAGTTAGACAAAGACGAAGGGGGAACGACAGTCGAAGTGACTATGTATAGAGGACTAATCGGATCGCTCTTATATCTTACAGCGAGCCGGCCTGATATTATGTTCTCAGTCTGTATGTGCGCCAGATTTCAGTCAGAACCAAAGCAATCACATTTTATTGCTGCTAAGCGTATTCTGAAATACTTGAAAGGATCTCAGAATGTTGGTCTTTGGTACTCCAAAGATTCTAACTTCAGCTTGATCGGATATTCAGACGCAGACTACGCTGGCTGTAAGATTGATCGTAAAAGCACCAGTGGAACATGTCAATTTCTAGGTGAAAGATTGATCTCTTGGTTCAGTAAGAAGCAAACATCAATTGCCACATCTACAGCTGAAGCAGAATATCTTGCCGCTGAAAGCTGTTGCGCTCAAATGCTCTGGATTCAACACCAGCTCAAAGACTATGGCATCCAAGCCGTTGACTCTCCGATATTTCGCGACAACACAAGTGCAATCGCTATAACATATAATCCAGTTCTGCACTCTCGAACAAAGCATATTGATATAAGACATCATTTTATTCGAGATCATGTTGGCAAAAAGGAGATTCGGATCGAGCACATCTCAACAGAGCAGCAAGCAGCAGACATCTTCACCAAACCGCTCCCTGAGGCTAAGTTTAATTATTTCCGTCAAATTCTTGGTTTAATTGACTTATCTTGATAGTTTATAGTTTTTCTTCTTTTCGCGTTTAAAGATTTTTGTTGGCACAGATCGATAATACAATGTTCAGAAAGACACAGACCGGTCCGAACTTTCAGACCGATCTATGTCAATCTGATGTTATCATATGATCTGTCTGAACAATAAATCCTTTATTTTGTATTTATTTAAAACAAAAAACAGCCCGGACTGATTGCAAATTTTTAACCGCCTTTTCTTTCTTTTATCCTGACCGTTTATTTTGAATTATTTAATTCTCAGTCTTCGAGATAAAGACATGTGTCTTCTCTCTCTTATTTAGCGGGCTGAACATTTCATTTTCATTCACTTTTTACAATTTACCGATGTCTGCTTTCTAACTCTCTCATAACCTCTCAAAACTATTCGTATATCTTTCCATCTTACTCCAATGGCTACCATAACTCACAACTCTCTCTCCGTTGAGTTCAATGATATTTACAAGGCTGAAGATGCAGAGATGGTCTCCATTTTCCGAGCTTTGGAATCGTCTGGATTACGGAATTTTCTGGAGAGTGGCACGGTGGTTTACGAATCAGAGATTCGTGAAATGTTTGCCAATGATGTATCCCAGAAGACATCTATCTCCACCTCTGTCAAGGGCAAAACATTTGAAATCTCGCCGATGACGCTGGCCAAGACCTTTGGTCTACCCAACTCCGGACTGACTAAATTTGGGCAGATTCCTCAAGCTTCTGTCACAGCTCTTCAAGGGCAGATTTCTATATTTGGCCACCGCCTGCAGCCCTCATTCAAAAAGAAGGAAATGCTCTTTCATTTCCAGGTTTTGTGCGAAATTGTGGGCAAGCCATTATTGGGAAAAGCTGGAAGTTTTGACGCCATCACTGCCGAGAAGTTCAGGGCCATGGCTGCTATTGTTTCCGGACAGAAGATGAACTGGTCCGTGATTTTATTTAGAGTCCTGATGGAAACAGTGATTGCCTCCAAACAGGCCGTCTGCTTTGCCGTTCCTCTCAGCAAGCTACTAGAAACTTTGGACATTGAGCTGGGGATGCAGTCTGCTCTGAGTCCCTTCAAAATTCTCAACTCCAAAGGGATAGCACTGCTGAAGTCCAAGAGTGCTCCACCTACCCCTACTGATCTGGTGGCAGTCAAGATTGAGAAGGGAGAAGAACAGGCTGTTGCTCGCAAACCTCGAGTCAAGCGAAAGTTATCTATCCAGACTGACTCTGAAGAAACACAGTCTGCTCCATCGCCACCAACCAAGCCTCTTCCCAAGAAGCCAAGAACCCATATTACCAAACCAATCAAAACGCTACCTCTCAAATCACTACCCATATTGCCTCCAATAAAAGCCACCCCTGCACCCCAACCTACAACCCAAATTTCAACCACTTCAACCACTGCACCCAAAGTAACCATCCGAGTCCCCTCTGCCATTCCCGTGGTCAAAGGGATTGTTATCACTGAGTTGGGAGACTATACCCAATCAGGGATCAAGTCCCCTTCCTCCACCTGCAAGGGCAAAGCCATTCTCTCCGAACCATTCTCCTCTAAGCCCAAATCTGCAGCACAGACAGCAATTGACATTGTTATGGAGGATGTTGAAGAGAAAGTGAAGGAGCTCATTGTGGTTTTTGATGAGTACGTCGAGTACAGAACGATCAACCATATTGAGATGTTCTTCGGCAAACTCAGACGTCTTCAGAAAATGGAAGAAGAAGTTCTGAAGGGGACAGAGACCGATGATGTTCGGATTGATGTGCAGCGCAAAGAGCTCTTTAAGGCCAATCAGAGATTCAGACTGGCCACCTTGCTCTTAGCTGCTAAGAAAGCGAACTTCGATCCGATTGCTCCAACTGCCAGAGATGATGGGGCTGTTATTGCTCAATTAGAGATGGATATTCATGCTCTCCATTTAGCTGTCCGATTTCAACGACAGAAAATCAGCATATCCACTCCAAAAACCAGCCCGGATCATCCCTCTGCAAGCAAGACTCTAGCAGAACCTTTCATTGAGGTTATTCCCTCTTGAGCAGCAGATCAAACAGCAGATCGTGCAGCAGATCAGACTGCAGAACTAGTAGCAGATCAGATAGCGGAGCAGCCATTGCCTAATGCTCCGTCTGCTACAGAAGATGAACCATTGAATGTCTTGTTGCACTCTCCAACAACATCTATTCCGTTGGGATCATCAGTCTCCCACGTTCGAATCAGTCCAACCGCAGAACTTGCAACAGTTGGCGCACCAGAGTTTGTCGATCCGGATCTGGTGGTGTCCACAGTTGTTGCGGCTCTACAAATTGAGGAGCTCTCCAGACCCAGCACTCCTCCAGTCCAATTAGATGAAGATATGGCTTTCATACAAGCATTTTCTTCGGATCTGGTCACCTTGATCCGGTCCGAAAGTCACCAAGCTGCTGTATCTTCAATTATACCGATTGCTGAAGAAGATGATCATGCATTGTCATCATCAGATCACTCTCCAAGCCAACTATCTGATGCACCTCCATCCCTGGCACGGACCCTTCAGCACTTATCTGACAACTGTCTGTCACTCTCTCAACGTGTTATAGAAGTTCATCAAGGTCAGAGGGTTACAGCTTTGGACTTTGATTCTTTCAAAGAGAAGATGACAGCCAGTATCGGCAGCCTTCGGCGAGGACTGAACGATTTGTTCTCTCAGCAAGCCACTTATAAGAACAGCCTGAGAAAAGAGCAGATCGAGCTGGCCACTGAAGTTAGAGCATCCGTCGCCAATTCCCTCCGCGCTCAAGACGTTCCTCTTGACGCTATCAGCGCTCAGCTAGCACAAGTTGTAGATTTTCTCCAAGAGATTGCTGCTGACAAAAAGGGGGAAAAGAAAACAGACTTCAAGCCGCATCAGTCTCAGTCTTCAAGAAAATAGATTGCTTAAATATTCAGACTGTCTGTATGCAAGATTGTTGGTGAACAATAAAGAAATCTTTCTTTGTTAAGTCCTTGTTCATTTATTTTGAACTAAAATAAAAGGCTTAATAATAAAAGGCTCAATCGATCCAACTTAATAATGTTCATTTATTTTGAACAAGAAGAAGTAATCGATCCGAAAGTATACGCTTCAGAGTTCTTATCAGACTGGTTAAAATCAAAAAGGGGGAATTTGTTAGTTCCGAACTTAATCGATAAGATTTTAAAGATGACAAAACATATCAGACCGGATCGAGGGAAATCAGACTGACCAGATCGATCGCCCAAAACAGATCAAGCTGATAAGATGACAAAGCATATCAGACCGGATCGAGGGTAATCAGACTGATCAGATCGATAGCTCGAAACAGAACAAGCTTATAAGGCATATCACATATCAGACCGGATCGATAGATATCAGACTGACTAGATCGAAGCTTCAGATCGATCTCAATCTTTATCAGATCAGAGCAGTCAATGATGCATAAAGAGTGGATCTTCAGTCCGAATCATTAACGGCTATTTATTGTAGCATTTAATGTCGCAATTAATGCTACAAAGGACCAAAGACTGAAGATTACCATAAAAGGTAAGAAGACAAAGAAGAGCTTACCTGAGAGTCGCCGAAAGCATGAACCAGAACGGCAAGTATCCTGAAGAAGAAGACTGTAGCTTACTCAGAGATTAAGCAGAGTCAAGAGTTGCACATTAAGGGAAATAATGTCGTTGGTACATGCAACTATAAAAGGATGCAACAACAATACAGACGAAAAAAACAAGACTCTCGCTGATCAATCTATAAACGTACAAGAAAAGCAAAACATCACAAGCTTACAAGCTCAGAAGCTCTCGAGCTGAAATCATTATTAAGCACGATTACATTGTAATATTTGATCATTTAGGATCACTGTGCGCATCTTGTGTATTCTGTATTGAAAAATAGAAGTGAGAAACAATTGTAACTGTCAGACAGAGAGTGTCTGAATAGATCGAGTGACTAGGAGTTTCAGTCTGGTAGTGAGGTAAATCCAGCTGAATCGGGTTTGTACAACAGGATTGTATAAATCAAAGTCTTCTAGTAGAAACCTTCCTTAATTGGAAGAAGGGGAGACGTAGAAGGATTACACCACCTTCGAACTTCTAGAAACATATCCTGTGTCTTATCTTTCTGCACTCGCTCTTTCACTCAAGCCATCGAGCCGTTCTTACAAATATAAAAACAGACCGTTCCGCACTTATACATTCAGTGGTCTGTTCTTTAAAAGAGTTGATTAAGAAACAGATTTCTTTCACTAATCCGAAAGAATTCACAAGGGATTAATTTTTACAAGGAGTGTTCATTCACCCCCCCCCCCCCCTCTAAACACTCCGGACCGATCCTAACATACCTTAATTCCCAAAAGTGGAGAAGTTGAAGAACTTTATCTCATTGACGTTGTGGGTACCTGGGATGGTTCTACATAACCATACAAATCGATATTAGAAGCTAAACAATAGCCAAATACCAAAAATTCAACAAAACTCATCATTTTCCACTTTTAAAACAGTGGCGATCGATCGCTACTTGAGGCGATCGATCGCCTCACTTTTTGCCTTGCGGCGATCGATCGCCTGCTACGCGAAATGGCTACTGGCCTTCGGCGATCGATCGCCTCATTTCAGGCGATCGATCGCCACCTGCTGGTGCGTGATTTTTCACCATTTTTGAGCATTTTTCAAGCTCCATCTTAAACCATTCGAACCCAAACTTTCCTACAACAACAACAACATCATAACCCACTAAAACCCACATAAAACACTTCAAAAAGCATACCCCAACAACATGAACCATACACCCAAAACAAACCCACATAAATCACTTCAAAATCATCCCATTTCAAAACCAAACATCATAAAAACTTTAGGAAGGGTTCCATACCTCTTGAAGACTCCAAATCATAACAAAGATTTCAAAAACAACAGTTTTGTGGAGTTTCCTTCTTCCTCCTTTGAAGAATTTCGAAAATGGGGTGAAGTTAGGGTTTGGGAGTGATTTGGGGATTTAAAGTGTAAAAGGGTAAAGTGAAGGGGAAAGGTATAGTGGGGGGGGGGGGGGGGGGGGGGGGTTAAAAGGGGTTGTGTAGATTAATTAAAATTGTACCACAAACTTAACATGATGTATAAAATACTCCACCATGGTATTTTAAAAACATTTATAAAAATGCATAGAACTTACACAAAAATCATGCTTTCCTCATAATTGAAAATTAAATTATGTTAACACTTCATTACCCAACATGCATATCAATCATCATGATAAATAATCACATAACCATCATTAATACCCAAATTGCATATAATTAATTTTGGGGCATCACATTACTCCCCTACTTATAAAATTTCGTCCTCGAAATCGCATGCACTTACCCAAAATGAAACTAAACATAAAGACACCAGAAAATAGTTTCGGGTAGTGCTGCACCATATGTCATTCCGTCTCCCACGTAGCCTCCTCGACACCCCGACGATCCCACTGAACTTTGACCATCTGTATAATCTTACTTCGTAGTCTGCGATCCTCTCGATCTAGAATTCTAACCGGTCGTTTTACGTAGGATACATCTGAGTCCAACTGCACTTCAGTAGGCTGTAATACAAGAGACGGGTCTGGCTCATACTTCCGTAACATAGAGACGTGGAAAACATCATGAATACCAGATAAAGACGGCGGTAGAGCCAAACGGTAGGCTAATGTACCGATACGCTGCAATACTTCATACGGCCCAACATACCTTGGAGATAACTTACCTCGCATACCAAAACGAACTACACCCTTGAAGGGTGAGATTTTCAAGAAGACCTTGTCTCCTACTTGGAATTCTAGCGGTCGTCGTCGCTTATTGGCATAGGCTGCTTGCCTATCCTGGGCCGCTTTCATCTTTTGGCGTATCATCTTAATCTTTTCTTCCATATCCTTAATCATATCCGGTCCTCTGACCCTTTACTAGTCAAGTCCTCCCAATACAGCGGTGACCTACATCGTCATCCGTAAAGAGCTTCAAAAGGGGCCATTTGAATGCTCGCCTGATAGCTGTTATTATAGGAGAACTCCACCAATGGCACTGCATCCTGCCATGGAGTATCAAACTCCAAAACACATGCCCTCAACATGTCTTCGAGCGTCTGGATGGTACGCTCTGTCTGGCTGTCTGTCTGAGGGTGATAAGATGTACTCAGTCTCACTTCTGTGCCCAAAGCTGTCTGGAGACCCTCCCAAAAATGGGAAGTAAACCTTGGGTATCTGTCAGACACAATCGAGACTGGAACTCCATGCAACCTCACCACATCCCGTACATATAATTGAGCCATCTTTAGATATGTGAAAGTCATACAGTAGGGGATGAAATGAGCTACCTTCGTCAGCCTATCCACGATCACCTAGACTGCATCAAATCCAGAGGCCGTTCTTGGCAAGTGGGTCACGAAGTCCATAGATATATGTTCCCACTTCCACTTAGGTACTTCCAAGCTCTTCAGCTCGCCACCAGGCCTCTGTCTTTCTGCCTTTACCTGCTGGCAGATCAAACATCTTTTAACAAAAGCGATCACATCACGCTTCATGCGTCTCCACCAGAATTGACCACTTAGGTCCTTGTACATCTTCCTTCCTCCTGGGTGCACACTGAACCGGCTCCCGTGAGCTCGCTCCAAGATTCCTCTACGCAACTCTGGCGTACATGGAACTACCCATCGGTCACCGAGTCTCAGAGAACCATCCTCAGCCACTCTAAACTTTGATGGATGTCCTCAAAGTACTATCGATTACCATCTCTGAACCTCATCATCCGACTTCTGGGCTTTCCTGATAGCCTCAAATATGTCTGGCTCAGCCAACAAGGTCGACACTCGCACTGGCGACGTGTCCACATCAAAATCATAGCCGAGATGGCAATAAGAAGTCATCATAGCTGAAAAACACATGACATCCTCAGCAGTACTCTTCACTTTCCGACTTAAGGCGTCTGCTATCAAATTTGCTTTACCAGGATGGTACTCGATCTCACAGTCATAATCCTTGAGTAAATCCATCCATCTTCTTTGGCGCATATTCAATTCAGCCTGTGTGAATAGAAACTTCAGGCTTTTATGGTCCGTAAAGATGGTAAATGATGTACCATATAGATAATGCCGCCAAATCTTCAAGGCAAAAATGATAGCCGCCAGTTCCAAGTCATGAACTGGGTATCTGGTCTCATGAGGCTTCAACTGCCTCGAAGCATCAGCCACCACGTGCTTATCTTGCATCAATACACAGCCCAAACCCTGCAATGATGCGTCTGTGTACAAGGCAAACCTCTTATTCTCAGAAGGAATCACCAACACTGGCGCTGTCGTCAAACGACGCTTCAATTCTTGGAAGCTTTCCTCACAAGCTTCGGACCAAAAGAATGGGACTCCTTTCTGAGTCAGCTTTGTCAGCGGCTTAGCGATCTTAGAAAATCCCTCGACAAAACGTCGGTAATAACCTGCTAAGCCAAGGAAGCTCCGTATTTCGGGTACAGAAGTGGGTGCAGCCCACTCCATCACAGCTTCAACCTTCCTGGGGTCTACAGATATCCCGCTGCTAGATATAGCATGACCCAAGAACACTACACTGCTCAACCAGAACTCGCACTTGCTAAGCTTCGCATATAACTGACGATCCCTAAGAATTTGGAGTACTGTCCTCAAGTGCTTCACGTGTTCCTCCTCGGTCCGAGAGTATATGAGTATATCATCAATAAAAACAATGACGAACTGATCCAAATACGGTTGAAATACTTTGTTCATCAGACTCATAAAGAAAGCTGGGGCATTTGTCACCCCAAAAGGCATGACTAAGAATTCATAGTGCCCATATCTGGTCCTGAAAGCTGTCTTCTGAACATCATCTTCTATTACTCGAATCTGATGATATCCCGACCTCAGATCGATCTTACTGTAGAGCCTCGTACCCTGCAACTGGTCAAACAAATCATCGATCCTCGGAAGTGGATACTTATTCTTCACTCTAGCTTTGTTCAGTTGTCTGTAATCGATGCACAGATGCATGGAACCATCTTTCTTCTTAACAAACAAAACTGGTGCACCCCAGGGCGATACGCTAAGGCGTATATAGCCCTTATCAAGGAGCTCTTGCAACTGAATATTTAACTCCCTTAGCTCCGCTGGTGCCATCCTATATGGTGCAAGAGAAATGGCAGACGTCCCCGGTAGTAATTCAATCCCAAACTCGACCTCTCTCGTCGGTGGGAATCCGGGAATCTCTTCCGGAAAGACATCAGGATACTCTGCCACTACGGGCACATCCTCAACTTTTAATTCTTCCCTCTTCTCAGTAACATCAATAGCAAAGATGAGATATCCTTTATGGCCTCGTTCCAACAACTGTGCCATCTTGACAGCAGATATTAACGGGATCTTAGAACGAGAACCATCCCCAAAGAATGTCCACTGGACTCCCATATCAGACCTGAATCGGATAGTCCTCTGTCTGCAGTTCACAACTGCCTGATACCTGTTCAGAACATCAATGCCTACAATGCAGTCAAAGTCTGACATCCCCAGAACAATGAAATCTGACCTTAGCTCGTTATCCTCAAAATAAATGAGGCCATCATAGACAATCTGATCAGTAATCATACTTCTTCCAGCGGGGGTCGAGACTATAAGAGGCGTGGGCGACGGAAAAGTGCATATGTGGTGCCTTTCCACAAAACTTGCCGACATGAAAGAGTGTGACGCACCTGTGTCGATTAATATTAAAGCAGGGTGCGTAAATAAAAGACACGTACCCGCTATAACCTCCTCCGGAGCCGCTGTAGCCTGCTCCCTCGTCAAAGCATAAACCTGTCCCTGAGGTGGCCCCATGGGCTAACCTCCATACTGCCTTGGTGCAAAAGGTGGTCTGTGCTGTGCTGCTCTGTCCGCAGGCCTCCCTGTAGAGTTCTGTTGCCTTCCTCTGTTGGGACACTGTCGAGCAAAGTGACCTTTTTCACCACAAACATAACATCCTACGCAATCTTTCGTCATATGTGGTTGCCCACAAAGAGAGCACTGGACCATCCCAAACCTGCCTCCCTGAGACTGTCCTCTTCCTGATGGGGTGTCATTCTTACGGTTTCCTTTCCAACGATTCTCGGGCCTCTTACCACTGAATCTCGAAGCCGAAGTATTCCCCCTTGGCTTGAACTAATCACCCCTCAGCTTCAAATTATCTGAAGTGGATTTCTGAGGGGGTGCTGGAGGTGGCACAGCATCAGGGTATGCACCAACTCCCAGTTCAGCTAGCTCAGCCCTTGAAAGTGCGTCGTCAAAGCAAGCAGGGCCATAAGTGATCACCCTGTCATACAGTTCAGGCCTCAAGCCCTTCATGAAGTTCCTCATCTTCGCTTGAGTGCAAGCAGCAATGTGAGGTACATATCTGAGCAAGGAACAGTACTGAAGAGCATAATCTGATACAGGCATATTACCTTGCTTGAGGTTAGTGAATTCATCTTCTTTGGCCTGTCGTGCAGCAGCTGAGAAATAGCGGGTCAGAAACCGAGTTCTGAACAGCTTCCAATTAACTTCATGACCTTGAGCCTCTTGCTCTACTATTGTGGTCTTCCACCACATCAGCGCCTTCTTGGCCAATTGGAACTCCGCTAGTCTGATCCAGGCTGTCTTAGCACAAGGAGCTGCCACAAATATTTGCTCTATTCTTTCCAACCACTCCTCTGCCTGTTCCCCTGTCTCAGTCCCTTCAAATGTCGGAGGTCGGTATGCAAGAAATTGAGTCAAGCTCAGCTCCCCAGGTAGTAATTGTTGCTCAGACGGTTCTTCACCGAAAGCTGGCGGTGGTAGGGGATTCGTACGCCCAGCACTCACATTAACACTTACCGCATCACCCACATCCACATTTGCTGTCATACTGCAAGACAAGGGTTACCAAAAATACCCAAAAGCAGTTCATATAATACATCGTTAGAGAAACAAAACATGTTAGTGTAACATCATACACTTCATATGCAACTTATGCACAAAACATGTTTAAAAGTGAGCACCTAGCTAACTTATTGCTAAGGCTACCCTTCACTCATTCCCGGGTTATCTAACCATTGCTCTGATACCACTAATGTAGGGTCTTCCTACCTTAACATCCTGTTAATAACATATTAAGGACTAAACATGCATTCATAACCTCTTAGGGCACCGGTTGTAGCTTTGAGCTTATAAATTTACAGGCCAAAAGTAAAATTTCAAAAGCTAGTTAATTACATTCTCAATAATGAATGTTAAGGCGATAGAATTATACTACTCCTAGAGTAGAGACTATCCAAAAAAATCCTGTATCCTAACTTCTTTCATGCTCCTCATAGCTCACTGTCTCAACCCGGCCCTTAGTCCTTTAGTCCAAAAGTGTACCTACAGGAACAACCATTCATGAGCATATACATCGTTACTTAACATCATAAGGTAATGACATATAAATAAATGCATGAAAGTAATTGGTAACATATACTTCTTGGTTAATCGTATTAACCTTCTTTGGTTGTCCATGTTTCATAGTCATGCATGTAATCATTAGTTCTTGACATAAATGATTAAAATCGTACTTCACTTATATGCTCGAAATCGACAATGTTAATTAGAAATGGGACTGTCATGGTTCTATTATGACAGCGGCACAATTGGCCCCTTTCGCTCGACATAAAGCGGAACTATGATACCCCTCGCTACGCCTTGATAGCGGAATTATCATAAATACTTATGCAATCAATGCATAGTCATAGTTTAGGAGTATGTTACCGTCCGATGCCCGTACGCTTCTTACGTACCTTAATTCCCAAAAGTGGAGAAGTTGGAGAACTTTATCTCATTGACGTTGTGGGTACCTGGGATGGTTCTACATAACCATACAAATCGATATTAGAAGCTAAACAATAGCCAAATACCAAAAATTCAACAAAACTCATCATTTTCCACTTTTAAAACAGTGGCGATCGATCGCTACTTGAGGCGAACGATCGCCTCACTTTTTGCCTTGCGGCGATCGATCGCTTCATTTGAGGCGATCGATCGCCTGCTACGCGAAATGGCTACTGGCCTTCGGCGATCGATCGCCTCATTTCAGGCGATCGATCGCCACCTGCTGGTGCGTGATTTTTCACCATTTTTGAGCATTTTTCAAGCTCCATCTTAAACCATTCGAACCCAAACTTTCCTACAACAACAACAACATCATAACCCACTAAAACCCACATAAAACACTTCAAAAATCATACCCCAACAACATGAATCATACACCCAAAACAAACCCACATAAATCACTTCCAAATCATCCCATTTCAAAACCAAACATCATAAAAATTTTAGGAAGGGTTCCATACCTCTTGAAGACTCCAAATCTTAACAAAGATTTCAAAAACAACAGTTTTGTGGAGTTTCCTTCTTCCTCCTTTGAAGAATTTCGAAAATGGGGTGAGGTTAGGGTTTGGGAGTGATTTGGGGATTTAAAGTGTAAAGGGTAAAGTGAAGGGGAAAGGTTTAGTGGGGGGTTAAAAGGGGTTGTGTAGATTAATTAAAATTGTACCCCAAACTTAACATGATGTATAAAATACCCCACCATGGTATTTTAAAAACATTTATAAAAATGCATAGAACTTCCACAAAAATCATGCTTTCCTCATAATTGACAATTAAATCATGTTAACACTTCATTACCCAACATGCATATCAATCATCATGATAAATAATCACATAACCATCATTAATGCCCAAATTGCATATAATTAATTTCGGGGCATCACACCTTAGATCAAGTTTAGAAAAGACCTTAACTCCCTTGAGTTGGTCAAAGAGGTCATCAATTCTAGAGAGTGTATATTTATTCTTGATTGTGATCTTATCAACTCTCTGTAATCGATACACAATCTCATACTCCCGTCTTTCTTCTTTACAAATAGTACCGGAGCACCCCATGGAGATGCACTTGGTCTGATGTGCTTCTTGTCCAAGAGTTCTTGAAGTTGTTCTTTTAACTCTTTTAATTCAGCTGGGGCCATACGGTACGGTGCCTTGGAGATTGATGCAGCGCCCGGCACCAAGTTAATTTCGAATTCTATTTCACGACCTAGGACTGATTCTGGCAGTTCTTCCACGTGTCTTACTGATCATGGCTAGGTAGGCTTCTTCACCACATTTCATTGCTTTCCAGGTTTGTGATACTTAGCTAACCAATCCATTCCTATGATAACATCAAACTCCACCATTCTTTCATTTATATTAAGGATGCAATTGTTGGGATATGCCCTAAGACACATCATTAGATGATTGTTTATGACATACAATGTAATATGATTTTATGAATGGCAATTCATTATTATATATTATTCTTTTAACTGTGCAATGTGAATTAATATATATGTTAATGTCCTTAGAATAATATTGTATTGTTCTTAAAGATGTCCCTAGTCAAGTATTATCATGAAAGGGATAATGATAATACGTAGAGACTAGTATGTGTTGATCGATGAATTGTTCATTGATATGAGATATCAAATCAACATATAGGTACATGTTAGAGAACGATGTACTGGACAGACCCACCATGAGAATGCAACATGGATAGTTATATGATCGTCATATGCAATTCTCATAGTGATAATAATGTATGTAATCCTTACGACTTGTGATCATCAGAGATCCCAACATAAGGAGTTATGTATCTTGATATCGTCAAACGTTACCCGTAACAGGGTATACTATAAAGGCGACTATTGGATACACTACGAATTATGTAGAGGGATGTTGACTGATCGAGATAGGATTTGTCCCTCCTATATAACAGGGGATGTGTTTGGCCCTTGATCAAGTGAGAACTAAAATGCATGGCCATGCTCGAATGAGTCGATATGAGCTATCGAGCTTATTCGTTTATTCTAGTTCTACTTGGGGATCAAGAAATAAAGATTGGATATACGAGTATGACTATTCCATGACTCGTGTTCAATCTAAACACAAAGGACAAAGGGATTAAGTTACATGGTTAATATTATCACAAGTTCTAGAGGTTATGTCGAGTCATTGACATTCTTGTAATTTGGGTAGCATTGATGTGTTGCTAGATACCGCTCAATGCTTGCGACATAAAATGAGATTTTATGTCACTGCCAACATTACAAGATCCTATCGGGTCGCACAAAAGATTAAATCGAGAAGGGAAATTAAATTCATTGGATGAATTGATTAATTAAGAAGAGTCTTAATTAAGTGATTAAAAGGTTTTAATTAAATCATGGGTTTGGGCCCATAAGACTTTAAGAAAGTCTTGAACCTTAATTAAAAGCCTTTTAATATAAATACAAGTTTATGAATTAATTGTAAGACACAATTTAATATCATTCAACCTAAAATATTGGAAGCTCTCGGCCGCACCATCTCGAACTCTCGGCCTCCATCATAGCCGTGTGGTTCTTGGTGGTATTGTGCCATCATTCGATTGTGAATCGAGTTTGCTTCGTGTATTGGTTTAAGAACTTGTCTAGCAACTTGTTCTTAAACTTTCCCTTCACCCGATTTGATCGTGTGGATACCGTTGAGGCAAAACTCATTAAGTTTTGCTAGTGACTCGGAGAAGGCGTAGGACGTGGTGCTGCTCCGTGGATTCTGCTTCAAACACGCTACAAGGGTAAGACACTTGTTATTCCTTTATCCGATATGAATCCTATGTATAGATCTGCTGGTTAGTAATCCATAAAATTTTATTCCGCTGCGTTGTATGCTCTTGGATTACTTACAGTGGTATCAGAGCCGTGTACAAGGCTCATATCGGATTTATGTGGTTAAATAGTTTAATCATATTAGAATATATTGCATGCTATTAAAACTGTATAAACATATATGATATGTTAATATCGAGTTTTTGAAATTCATCGTAAAATTGTATTTGATATAATTAGCGAATAATTGTATACGATACACGAAAGCGTAAAATCGAGGTGTTGGCTCAAGGTGGTTCGACCACTTCATGACTTGACCCTCGGGCCGCCGCTAGTGAGCTAGGGTTCGGACCCTTGGCTCATGCATGGGGCCGCGCCGCTTCCAAAAGGCTAGGGTTTTGAACCCTAGTCACATAAGCCACTCGGCCGCCGCTTGGGCTAGGGTTTTTCGAACCCTTGGCTCGAGATGGTTAAGCTGTCACCGTCATGGACCGTCCATGGTTGGACCGTGGCTTGTGGCTCGTGGATTTCGGTGTTTCGAGCAAGTTGGCTCGATGAAAAACCAACATGGTGCAAGGCGGCTAGGGTTTGGAACCCTAGCGGCGCCGCACCCATGCCATCGGCTCGTACCATGTCGTGGGCTAGGGTTTCGAACCCTAGGCCCATAATTGGTCCAGCCGTGGTGTATGGTTGGTTCGAACCATGGTGGTTCGTAGCTAAGTCGCATTAAGTTCGTGGCATGTGATGTCCCGAGCGTACGATAATTTTTCAAAAATTATTTTACAATTTTAATTAGAATTAAATTTAAAATGTTTAGAATTTAATTAATTAAATGTTAATGCATGCTTTATGTGTTGTGTGAGCATGGTGCGTGGTTATAGCCCTTTGACCTATTAGATAGGATTTGTGGATGTTTGTAATTTATAATACGACCTGCGTGTCGTGCCTTTCTCTATTTCATTCTAAATGTAATCCCTCCCCTATGTTCCCCTCGAATGTGAATCGAGGAATTCTATATCTTGTAAATAGTGTAGTTTATTTTATTGATGGTGATCAATGAAGATGGAGCATCGTGCCGGGATGAGGAGGCCATTCACAAATTGGAGCCAAAGGAAGGTGCTTGTGAAGTTACCTTAGGTTGACTCTTAGGATTTTCTCATTGGCTTGAGAAAATCGTTAGTAGGGGCTATAACCATGTCACGTTTTAATTATGTATGTTGATGCATGATTTATCTTATGTTTTAGTTTGATAATAGTATTACACATATATGTAGATATGTATACAACTATATGTAGTGGACATATTTTAAATTATCAAATTAATCATGAGATCAATAAATCCCTCTAAAATATTAAGTTTTAGATGCCTTCCAAAATAAAAGTACTCGTCAATAACTTCCATTGTACATGTGTGGGTTTGCCAAAGCAAAGCACCGTGGCAATCTTAGTAAGGCGCGAAAGGATAAAAGTGATATCCGTTATACTTTAATTGGGTACGACTTAACTAGGTTATCTCAATAGGATTGGGAACCTAGAGGCATGGGTTGGATTATAATTCAT